>JAENPR010000731.1:0-322494 GCA_018135685.1 Themeda triandra | reverse complement strand
TTTCCCTAATTTCTCTATATATTCATTTTCTAGTAATATAAGCTGCACTGGTATGGCAAGGCTCAATGTGTAAAGATGCACTGTTGTTTTTAGAATATATACCTATCCATGAACAATTTCCAATTTTATGTCCCAATGTGTTTGTTACAGAGATTTCAAGCACCATTCAAGGGGAAATCCTCAATTTTCAGATGATCAAGTTCCATCGAAGAAGTCAGCCTATGCTAGTCAAGGGTTGGCTGAAGCCTGCAAATTTGTTTACAATGATGCTAAGTTTGTAAATGAAAGGGCTCAAAATGATATTCTGTTACTTTCACGGTACTCTTCTACTCCAGACTAGAATCATATTCATATTGTTCATTTAATCCTTGATGAAAAGCAAGTTATTGTTTTGCGTAACTGTATATTTTGTTCTCGCATCCTAGTGGCATAACAAGGCTGAACGAACGTGCATGCCAGGATGCTGCTGTTTGGGCTTGGGGTTTCTCAAGCTTGATGGTACATGCTCTCCTTTTGGGGCAAATAAACTCTTGTTATAAAATTATTATTATTATTTAATTTTCATGTAAACTTGCATTACAGCTCGTGCACGAAAGGATACTCAGAAAATTGACCACACTGTGAAGGAGAGAGCAGCGCGTCTTAACCATTTTGCAAGAGTATGTATCTGTAAGATACTACTGAATTATTCATTTTTTTTGGTATTCTGTCTCCTTTTTTACATCACTGTAAATAATCAACATTTTCATCTCTATCTAGGCATTTAAGGAGCGAGCTCAGTCAGACTTGAAGAAAGCTGCAGAGAAACATTGGAGTGATGGCGCTTTGGAGGTGTTACTAGTTATATTTTACTTCAATTTGTTGGAACAATTGGAAGATCTGAGCAACAGTTTCCATTTTTATTATACTATGGAAAATTGCTATCACTATTGATATCATATAGGAGTAGGACATCTTTTTTGTTTTTATCAATTGTCAATGCCAGCTTACCCTTCATGTATTACTGCTGAATTCATGCTAATCTAATGCATTATTGATTTGCAACCAGGCAGATCTGCGACGAGCTGACTTGGTTGTTAAACGACGTGCCATGGAAGATGCTTTAATGGCATTGAAGGTAGCTTTAACTACTTCCGTATCTAGGTCTGAAACTTTACAACATTGAGTGTTAAAACAACCATCCTTAGATCTCTACTGTTTATTTCAGTTTTTATTCTGGATATTCTAGCTCATTTTTATTATATAGCAGTTTGAATTTGTATAAAGAGGTGACTAATAATGAAAGTGTTCATCCTTCTAATAACCTATTTAGTTTGAACACCAAATTGTTTCTATACCTTTGCCACACCTATTCATAGATACATTCCTCTTCCAAACCTTCCATGTGGTGTGGTGGGCAAATTGTTGGTGTGGCAATGTGTGGAAGGGAACCAAACATGCCTTACATAATCACATAAGGAAGTTATTAATGCATTGAAGGTCATGTCTTATTTAGCTACTTACTAAAGAATAATGGGAACTATGATTATATGGGAATTTTTCTTATGGCACTCTACACGTCTACATGCTGCTGTGAACATAGTTACATAGAAGGTTCAGTGTTCTTTGATCCAACACAGTTTTCTGACTAATCAATATTTGCACATTGCTTTGTATAAGAAGAGTCTGCTTTTGTAATGAAAGACTTTGACATCTCTTGCCACAACAAAATTTGCTTCAAGTATAAATCTTGATTTCACACTACCTAATTTCATTCATTGTATCCTAACTTGACAAATACAAGTGTTACTCCTTTAACATTTTATTATAACTTCATATACATGTATTTAATTTTTCAAATTTCAATGCAGTTTGTTCAGGATATCCATGACATGATGGTGAACAGATTATATGAACAGTAAGTTCTAGAGAAAATTCGAAATGATAGTTTTGGATGGGCACATAGCTGCTTGATTAGAAAGGACTACCTTTTACTTTTGATCTGGTACTTGGTCAGTATGGATCACTTTGAATTGAGCTAAAATTTACCCATAGGCTTCCGAAGGACGGTCCATCTTCTCGTACAAATTCAACAGGGTTTATTACACTTGAGAAGAATGGGAAGACTCTTGAACTGTTTCCTGGTGAAGTTTCTGCTGATCAGATTTATGCCATAGAGGTACTTTCTACATAACTTATTTAGCAGCAGTCTCAGTCCCTCTCCCACTCTCTCATGGCCATAGTCTTATCATAGTGTCAACTTCTCCTCGATTCATCCTTCCTAGGAAGCATACCAGAGTATGGCATCTGCCTTTTCTGAAGCTGATGGTATTGACTACACAGATCCTGAGGAGGTGAGTCTTTTTAAACTCATTCAGTCTTTGTCAAACCTCCTACCTTCATATTTGATGTCATGTTTTTCTGTTTGTGAAGCTTGAGTTGTTAATAGCAACTCTAATTGACCTGGATGCCATGGATGGGAAAAGAAGTGTTTCCTTGATTGCTGAATGTTCAAGCTCTCCAGATGTTAATACTAGGTACATAGAGACTTTTTTCCTGCTGAAGCCTCATCAGTCACTTGATTTCAACATAAAAGCTAATGTTTCGATACTGTACAATGACCATGTTGCCCAAAAAAAAAAAAATGAATTTGGGTGCCAAGTTCTTCATTTCAATGGCACTAGTTCCTATTAGATTGGTTTATTTTATATTGTAATGCTTCTATATTTCAGGAAAGCAACACCTTCATTCCCTTGTCTTGTTTTGTAAAAATTGAACAATATTCCATTGATGAACATTATAAATTTCTATGCTTTGTAGGAAAGCCCTAGCTAATGCATTGGCTACAGCTCCATCTATGTGGACTCTTGGGAATGCTGGCATGGGTGCATTGCAGGTTTGCATTCGTCTCTCCTTCCTACCTACCCAAAATGATAAAAGAAAAGGCACTAAAGAATGTTTGGTACTTTATATCTGAATTTCTATAGGCTGAATGTCTGAGGTCTTATTTGGTTTCTAACCCAGGCTTGCTATTGAGCAGGGAAGTCATAATTTAATTTGGGGAAAGATTCTTGAGAGTCAAAATTGGTTCTCTAATACCAAGGATCATTTTCCCACAAACAATCCGGCAAGGGTAGACTAGGCAACAAATCATTGCTCTTAATATCATTGCAGGCTATATTCCACAACTAAATGCCCACCTGATTAACAAATTTCATATCCAACATCCATGTTCCAATGCATACAAGCTGAAGACATTTCTGTTTGATTCTCACTTAATTCGGACTTGTGACACAAAGCTACATTTCTACCAAATTTCTTTGGTAAGGTTCTTGCAATTTCTCTCCTTTCAATTGCAGAGATTGGCCCAAGATCCCAATTATGCTGTAGCTAAGGCTGCATCAAGTGCCATTGATGAGCTCAAGAAGCAGTGGGAACTTGAAGAAGGTGACAGTTTGAGGTTTGTAATGAATCAGAATTTGGATACTGATGGTGACAATTCAGCAGCAGATGATGACACATGAGGTGTAAACAAGATGAATGATTCCAATTTCAATGATGGCAATGGACCAATGCATAAGAAGTCATCATGGCCAGCACATAAAGCATTCCTGTTTAACTTTTAGGACTGAAGATGAGATAGGATATAGGTATTTCGCATAGTTGAAGGAAAAATTGTGTTGTGAAACTTGGTAAATGGGGACTAAAAAGCAGAGTAAATAGAACTCTGTTCCCCTTGGATATTGTTCATACCTGAAGCAAAATGTTGTATTTGAACAACACGTAAAAGTGAACGAATTCCCTTCTGGGAATTTGTAGTCTTTTAAATAGTGGCCCTGGTTTTACAGTACTGTACTTGGCTCAAATGTATTTGGATAACAAATGGAGCATTGTTTTTTCTGCACTGCAAATTGTGGATTGAGTATTACTGTTACCTGTTCAAAACTGAAAATCAGCATAATTACCGTCTGCTAGCAACATTACCTTTACCAGAATCGACACAGTTGCTGCATTCCAAATTTTTCTCATGGCAATTTTGTTTTCTAGCATTCCCCACCAAAATGGATTGGCTACGAAGGTTCTTGCCTCCTTTTTGTTCTGATTTTTTTAATTTAATTAGTCCTTGTTCAAAAGTAATTTATATATGCACGCTCGGAGAAAGAATTGCAAACTAGAACCAGGGCAGGTTGTACATCTCGGTACTATCTTAGAGCATCTCCCCTCCCAGTAAACTCTCCATGTAGGACTTTTGGCAAGAATAGAAAAAGTCCATCTGATCTCCCAATCTTTCTGCTTTAGGAAAACAAAAAGACTCATCGTTCTGAATTGGGAACACTAATCCGGAAAACAAAAAGAAAGAAAAAAAAAAACCCACACGGGCTAGGATATGAGCAGCTCCAGTCATGTTGGTTGCTGCCATTGGATCCACCATTGTGGAGGCCGCTGTCGCTAGATCCACTTGCGCCAGGCCCAGATCAGTTGTGGTTGAGGTCGTCGCCGCCAGATCCACTTGCGTTGGGCTGGACCAGGGCCCGATCCGTTGTGGTGGAGGCTGTCGGCACCACCGGGGCCCGCCAATCCGCCATCGTGGAGGCCGTCGGTGCCAAATCCGCATGCTTCGAGGTAAACGGAGGGACGTCGAGACACGAGGAGGAGGGCGCCACTAGGGACTCCTATCGCTAGTAGGGCTTGCTCCGTACGACATTGAGGTAAGAGAGGCGTGCGGGCACTGTAGCATTGTACCCCATGCGCCGCCGCGCACTAGTGCTTGCCATCGAGAGAGGTCGGAGTGGAGGAGGAGAGGAGTGGAGAGGGAAGGTTGGCGTGGAGAGAGAGGAGTGGAAAGGGAGAGAGAGGCTAGAGTGGAGGAGAAGGTTGTGCGACGCGTGCACATTCTCGCTGAAGGAGGGGTAGTCGCCGCTCTACAGAGTGGAGGAGGGAGGTGGTACAACTGAGTACGGTAAATTAAAAAGGTCTACCTCGGTAAAGCGGAGCATTAACCGTTGCGGATCAAAAGTGACGCCCGCCTCAATCATGCAAAGTGGGATGTCTTGCAAAATCATTTTTGTATTAGTGAACTATCCCACTAGCCAGACATTTTCAAATAATGAATGATTAGCTGGCTAACTATTGTTAGTAATGAATCCAAAGGGCCTATGAATCAAGAGCAGCCATGGGCCGTGGCACCTAAGTTCAATGGATTCAAAGCTAGTGTACTCTGATTGTCAAGAAAAAGGCCTGTGCGCTCTCTTACTCAAGCAGCTAATCAGATCAACTCAACAAGGATCCTACAAAAGTTTTGAGTTCTAACATGCATGCTCCACAACTCAAGCGGGCGAAGATTAGCTAACTGTCACGCGTGCGTTAGTCGTCAGTTATTATATTGCTCACGCTCGCTCCTATCAATCATCCGCCATCCATTGCAAGTCCAGTGGCCGGCATCGATTTATTTATCCAATTGCATCAGGATGGCACTACACTGCATGGCGCAGTTGGGCCTGCACGAAAAAGCACCCGAAATACAATTGCACTAGATGTCCAGACCACGAATATCGTGTACAAGGTGAAACGGGTATGAGGCAAGCATTAGCTGCTTCCGTACGATTCACATTTCAAATAATACGAAATAGTAGGAAGGAAGTAACGCCTTCCAAGCATTGTATTGTATGAGAACTGTGAGCTTCAATACCAGTCACGAGGGAACTGCCGCGTCCATGAAGCACACAGTTCAATCATAATTTTATATATATATATTTGACGATGAAGCTGACATAACAGAACCGCCCCTCATCCTTAGAGCTCACTTGCTCCTGTTAAATGACATAAATAATTCTTGTCGAAAAAAATGGCATAAATAATGGCACGAGACAAATAAACGGTGCAAGAACGGAAGCTGCTTCTTGCGACTACGACGTCACTGGTTGCCCTTGCGACTACGACATCACTGCTTGCAACTTGCAAGACACTTTTGGCTGCTGTCACAGAAGGCTTTCCAAATGGAAGACTCAATTGGTCAATGGCCTTTCTCTAATTCTCTGGATCATCAGTAAGGCACTGAAATTCTTCCGACGAAGACTCACTGATCTAAGTGTTGGAACACGGTTCCAGCAGGTTTTGTATTCAATCGTAATCACAATTACAATGCTAGAGCGTGAAGAAGGGAAACTCTTCCACTCCAGTCAGTCTCCCCTTACAACAGGGACTGGGGGCTCCTTTTATAGCCAGTCCAGCTCCCTAATATAAAAAGACATTACAACCCCAGGGGGGACGGGGAAACCCTAATTTTAAGACTCTTCCCGTGGGGTCGATGGGGGCAAAATCGTCCACCGCGGCGCCGACGGGCCTGCTGGACTCTTCCCGGGCCTCCAAAGCGTGCGATGTCCTCCTCGCTCTGGGCCGGCCGGCGGGCCGCCTCTTGGGCCGCCGGATGTCTCCGCCCCGTCCCGCCGTCTCCGCCACCGCCGGGTGTCTCCGCCACGGGATCGGAGGTTTGCGCCTCCGCCCGGTGTCTCCGCGGCGGCCGGAGACCGGGGTCTCCGCCTCCGGCTCGCTACCTCCGCTCGGAGGCTTGAGGTCCGGCTGCCGGCTGTTGTCTCCACACGGCGACCGGAGACCTTCGAGGCGCAAGCGGCATGGTCTCCGGCGGCGGGTATCACACCTCCGATCCAACCCCCGCATAACAAGCCAAGACAACCGCAAAGCAAATAAGATAAATGGGGGTTAGTTGACCGTAGGCACATGCCATGTCTCCGCCGCCGAGATGCCTTTTCCCAACATTCCCCTTTGAGGGTTAGGTCCAGCGGAGGCGGGCCACAGCCATCAACTCTTGGCTTGATCGGCGGGGACCATGGCCCCCCCCCTGGCACGCCTTTGGTGGACGGAGACTTCAGGGTGCGAAAAAGGTATTCTCTTTTAGGTACTTGCTGTTGTTTTGTGTTTTTCTCTCTCTCTTTTTCTGGCCGTTGGATCCGGGGTCTGTGGTTTGTGACTGTTGAAATTTTTACCGTTGGCGTGGAGGGGATGTCCACCCCCACGACCGGCCGTCCGGCCACAATAAAAAGGGAGGGGGCGGTAAGAGCTTTTTACCCCAAGCTGTAGTTTTCTTTTCACTCTCTCGTGCCACCTCTGCATCCGCCGGCTGCCTCTGATTTCGATCGTGGCACCTCCGCTGCGACCCGCTTGCCTCCGCCACCGCTACACCGGCCCTTACTCCCGGTTTCAGAAAGTGAAGGCTGGTGCCTGGCTGGGTCTTTTTGAAAAGTGTATGCTTGTTGCTGCGAAGGCCAGAGACCTGGAAGAGTCTCTCTCTGACGTGGAAGCCTCCGTCAACGACCTTGTTCCTCCGCATAGTCCCGGAGGTATGGCTCTCATTACTTACGACTTTGGTCGCAGCAAGATGACTGCGGAGATGATCGAGGACCTCGAGAGGCAGGGTCTTATTCCGGCCGGTCGCGCCAAGCTTCCTGGTTCGGAGACTGAACCAAAGCCGGGCCGCGGGTATGCGGTGGTGTTTAGGGACTTCTTCACCTGCGGTCTTCGGCTTCCGGCACACTCGTTTCTGAGGAAAGTCTTAGCGGAGTTCAAAGCTCAGATCCACCACCTGACACCTCATGCGTTCCTAAACCTCAGCAAGTTTGTCTGGGCCGTGGAGTCGTACGGCGGAGAGCCGGATCTAAATACCTTTGTGAGGCACTATGAGCTGCGAAACAACCACGGCGGTTTGGTGACGACAAGGTGAAGGCCCCGGTTGGTGCGTGCACCTTTATGGCGAAGAGGTTCCGGGAAGAGCGGTTGGAGATATCTTGGTGCCGAGAAGGGCAAGTGGGAACCGGCTAATTGGATGGATTATTGGTTTTATGTGCGAGACCATTGGTGTCACCGGGTTGGATGACGATGGTAACAAGATTGTGAGGTATCCACGGCCTCCGCTATGACGGAGATGAAGCCACACACAAACTTGAAGCCATTGCACCGCATCTTCGCCGAGGCCGCGCTCGCGAGAAGTCTGCCCGAAAGGCCTTCGCGTTGGCTTGCAAATACTCCAGAGGTCGCGACCTTCTGGAGGAGATAGTGGCCTCCGGCTGCTGGCCCTTGGCTAAGGAGAGGCCAAAATTTGAGATTGTTCGGAAGGAATTGCCGGTCTTCGGAGAGGCTGCGGGCATACCCTGCCCTATCTTTGGTCTCAGTTTGCCACGGGGGGAAACTGGGACGAATTTTGTCAACCGTATTGAGCGGAAGGTGGTGGAGCTTATCGGAGAGGTCTCCGAACGTGAATACCTTGCGCGGAAGGCGGAGGCCGGCATCATGCTGCGTCTGAACCGCGTTTTTGAAGAGCTTCAAATTCCCTATTCCTCCCGGCTGTCCCCGGCAAGGTGCTCCGGAGGATTGAATCAAAGGCTACGAAGAACGCCTCCGCTTTGTTTCTACAATCAAGGCGGAGGCATCAAAAAAGAGGAAACGTTCATGCGGCGGCGTGGGCCTTCCAAGAAGGAGAAGACCTCCGAGCCGGAGGCTGTTGAGGCTTCCGCATCTCGCATCTCCCAATGCATCTCGAGGCCGGCTTGCCGGGCGACGACGGGGAGAAGAGGTCGCCAAGGAGGTGGTGGCGTCCGCTAAGCCCTCGCCTACGGCGGAGACAAAGGTGGCTTCACACCCCTCGCTTCGCGCGGGCTCCATCACCGGAGGTGTCTGTTCACCCTTCCCTAGCGCTTTTGCCGAGCCGTCTAGCTCGAAGACGGTGAGGCCGGTGAAGAAGAGAAGAAGCGAAGGAGGACGAGGAGGCCGGGACACCGAGGTGTCGCTCTCTCCGGCTCACCGGGTTCGTGATATCCCCGACGAAATCTCCGATGATGATTTTGTTGGGAGTCCCGGCCATAAGGTGTCGAAAAGCACGTCTTATGCTTGAGTTTGTTGCCGACAAGGCCGCTGCCGGGCAGGCCTCCGGCGAAGGGCGGGCCTCCGCTCCTGGTGACAAGGGTTCGGTGGACGGGCTTTCTCTTCGTAAGTTAAAATTTTTTTTGACTTGGTTAAGTTTCTTGGACACACCCTTTTTTTTCTTAGCGTGAGAAGACTTCTAACCTTTTTATTCTATAGCTGAGCTTGCCGGTATTGCTGGGAGCATAAGGCCTCCTCCTGGTGTTGACTTGGCGCGCGTGTTCCCGGCGCGGGGTGCTCGGACTCTGCCTACGGGCGGAGGTTCTACTTCCGCCGCTCATGCTTCTGGAGGTAAAGATTTTTTATTCTTGTCTTATTTTTGGTTCACACGTTGATTGCACGATTGGCTTGCTAAGATGTGTTTGTGTGTCTTCGCTCCTCTTTCAGATGCCTCCGCTACGTTCGGTGCGTGGGGCTTGAATGTTCACGATATTTTTGAGCATTACGGAGGTTTTTGCCATATAGTTTTATTGCTGTCTCCGCGAGTTTGCGCTGTTGTAGGCTTGCACTTACTATCATTTTCCCTCTGGTTTTTGTTTGATCCCAGCCCAAGTTGATAACTATCTTGATGCGCTGCCCTTCGATCACCTTCTGCACCTTCAACTGGAGCACCACTGCATGGTGAGTATGGTTTGGCCGTTTTGCCTTTTAGTCTTTTCCTTGTTTTTTCTCACTCTATCATTGTCTGTAGACTCACCACATGGCCTTCGCCATCGAGCACCGGGGAGCTGTGGAACTTGCTAAGCGGACTCAAGCCATTGAGGTCCTGAAGGGAGAAGTGGAGACCCTTGGCCGCGAGAAGATCGACCTCGCGGCCAAGGTTTCTATCTTGGAGGCCGCACAAACGATAGTCGGAGGCCCGAAGAAAAAGGTTGAGGGCTTGAGCCGAAACTTAAATCTGCCGACGAGGCCGGGGACGTTGGCGTTGAGCGTGCCAACAAAGCAACGGAGGTGTCTCGAGAACCTCCGCACCCGGTGGCCTCAATGGAAAGGATGCGGAGACCTTCAAGAAGGAGGCGGAGGGATTGGCCGCGGAGATCGAGGAGATCGAAATTGCCGGCGAAATTGTGGAGACATATTTGTCCGCTCTTGAAGAGTTTGGTGGTGTTGCCTCTCCTCTTTCCGCTAACCGCACCGCCGGTGGATTGATGTCTTGGATCCGGTCAATGCGGCTAAGCAATCCCTATTTGTCGGAGCGTGTCGATTTTGCGGCACGGGCCTCCGCTACGGGTTAATTAAGAGCTTGATTCGCGGAGGTCTCGACATCGGCACTGTTGGTTTTCCCGAGATCTCCGATCCGTCGAGCTCGGGAGACCTCTTGCCCGATCCGCAAGACAGGTTCAAAAATTCTTGAAGTCTTTACGGGCGCCTTTTGGCCGGCGGAGGCCGTTCTTTGCTTGCTCACGCGATGCGGAAGGTGAATCTTTTCTTCCTTCGTCTTTTATGTTTCTCTCTTCTTTTGATTCTTCATGGAGTCAATATTTTTGTGTTTTTAAGGCTCTTTGCTGGGAGGCCGGACACCGCTTAGGCTTGTGGTGAAGGGTGTCCCCGCCCCCGGCGAGACTTCCAAATCGGGTTGCGGCGGAGGCACCCAAGTTCCTCAAGCGACCTTGTCTCCGGTGAGGGTACAACCCGAGACGGAGGTTCGACGGAAACTCGGGCTCGCTCGAAGCTCGTGCTAGCTCCCCGCGGAGACATTACAAGAGGGCGGGACGGAGATGCGAGAAGACCGCCGAGGCTCACGATGTCCGCGGAGAGGAGGTAGACTAGGGTCTTTTCTTTGTCGTAGTGTAAAAACACTTGTTGATTTTGCTTTGTGGCGCTGTCGTGCGCGTATTGTAATTAAACTCTCTTTTGTGCTTGCTATGGAACTTATGGGTGAATCCTCTGCGCGGGTCTCCGATTTAGGGCTGTGGGGAGGTGGATCCCGCAACCCTTATGCGCGATGGTGTTTACGTTAGCGATTTTACGTAGGATTGCGCGATCGGTTTTTCCTCATCGTAGTATTGATGATATGTTTGAGTTTGTTCGTGCTCGGTTTGGACGATAGGCGCGACACCTTCGTTGGGTCGCTAGCGTGGAGGGGTCCTTGGTGAAAATTGCGTTTGTCGGTTTTGCATGAGATGTTTTATTTTTTCTTGTTGCCTTTTTCCGGAGGTCACGTATGTGTTTGTTTGTGGCCTTTTCTTAAGATTTGTCGGCATCCGTGATGGAACACGAGGGTTTTTATTTCATACGCGGAGGTTGCGGAAGATGAACTCGGTGGACAAGTTTTTATTATCTCTTTGCACGTGTCTTTGTGCTGCCTTACCCGATTTTGAACGAGGCATAAAAACGGAGGCATTGTCTTCGCTTGCTTGTATTTTAGGAGATTCATCTCCGCGCGTTGCGATGCTACTTTATTCTATGTTTGAATTGCCCGCGGAGGTTTCTGGCCAGATTCCTGAAACTCTTTCTCAGGTACCTTTTTATTGATCTTTTGAATGGCCAGCTGTTAGGTTACATGGTTCCATGCTAAGGCATGGAGATTAGGGTCTTAGTGCTGCCTTTTCTCCTACTATAGCTAATTGGACATGGTCCCTTGCTAATGGGGACTCTCAACTTGTCACTAGGTACCATCTGTCCTCGAGCTCACTTTCATGTGACATTCCACGCCTTTGTTGAGCGATTTTGATCGGGGATGGGGGGACGTTACGAATTCTTACGCGGTGTCCCCCCTAGCCCGTTTTCTTCTCTGAGGAAAGGCTCGTTGGTGCATGCTCTGAAGAAAAGGGTGGTGTGCATTTTGGTCTATGTGGCCCTCTGCTTACGAATTCTTACGTTGTCTCTCTCCGCTACCGTGAAACTCTTGTAAATATACATCACCTCCATCCCCCTACTCTTGACTTGTGCCGTGTGTGATGCTGGGGGTGGATGTTGAAAGCGCTTCCCTTTTATAGGCCTTGGTATGGCTGGTTGACTTAATTGTCTCTGATCTTCTTTGGTACAGTTCTTAGTAAATGCTATGGATGTTGTGTTTAATTTCTCTTGATATGCTCTCTTAATTGCTCAAGGCCAAAAAACAATTGCTACTGATGGTACGCTGTGGCTGGATATACTTGGTTGCCACTAAAGGCTAAGATACGGGGCTTAGTCTTTTAATGTGGTAGATTGCGTATCAAGGCGTTTATTTGTTCGATTACGGGTAGGCATTTATTTGCCCTCTTCCTTCGTGGGGCTATATAAAGCTTGTGGTTTCTGATGCTTGCTTAGTTACTTCGGTGTAGTATTGCCAACACTTCACTTTCGTTAGCGCATGGCTTTGCTGTTAGATGTACTTGAGGCTGATACTGAGTAAGAATTCGTAATGGCTACGTCACAATGGTGTGCCGCTCTTCTGCGAGAGGTGCAGGTGGTATCCGGCTACGAATACAACTGTGCTTGTCGCCTGGTCTATTGTTCTGAGAGATCGCCCTGCAGCTCTTGGCTTTATAGTGGGACGGGCTAGTATGAAGCGTGTCGGTTGGCAGTTTGCGTCTACGGTACCCGGCGGCCTGAAGTCCGTCGGTCTTTGAGGCTCCTTCCCTTCTCGGCGATGGAGAATTGCAGCGCTCTTTGCCTTTTTGCAGGCTCGTTTGCTGATTGTAATAGTAGAAAGTAGCACACCTTCTCTAGAGTTTAGCTTGCTTAGAGCTAGGGCATTGGTGATTCTTGTAGCCTTAATTTTGTACTTGTGTGCAAATTAATGGATGAGTGGCTTGCACGACGGCGTATTACCTCCTCTTTTTCTTGGTGGCCTTTTTTGTTTATGTTGAGTGGGATTGCTTTGATCGCTTTGGTTTTTGTTTACTTGTGATTTGCATACCTCCGCTATTTTTGCGGGGCACGATAGGCCGCTGGTCGATCGATCGACCTTTGCTCGATATCGGTGCCCTAGCTAGCCTCGGGGTCTTTTTCCGATTTTGGTCATGCCTTTTTGGCTTTGTAGATCCCTTAGTGCCCGATTCATCGGGTCTTTTTCCAAGGGTTTTCAACCTTTTTGGAGGTCGCTTACAAATCTTTTTGAGGTCCGCCGGTCAAGGCGAAGTTTGAAGTGACCTCTTCGATGCTTAAAGCTCCGTCGAATATTGCGGCTGCGTTGCCGGCCGCTTTCGACTTTGCTGCGTCTGCTTTTCTCGGGGTCCTCTTTATATATTGCGAGGTTGATTACAACGGAGTTGCCTTGTTAAAAACCTCACCTCCGATAAGGAGTCCCCGCGTGAGGAAAAGAGTGCAATCCGGTTCAAAGGGAAAGAAAAGAAACATGAAAATGAACTACCGGATGCCTCCGCTTATAGATTTACGGAGGTTCCTTACATTTTAGATGTAGTATTTCCCGAGGTTGTCCACATTCCGTGTGGGTTGATACTTTCCCATTTTCATCTTGTAAGAGGAACGATCCTTTCCTTCCGCTTGGTGAGCTAGGTAAGGTCCTTCCCACTTTGGTTGCGGTTTCCGTGCGTTTGGTGCATTTGGTTTTGGCGGAGGACCCAATCTCCTTCTTTGATGTCTTTGATTACCACTTTGGCATCCCTCCACTTCTTCGTTTGGTTTTGGTACTTGATTATGTTGTCCACAGCTTCTAGTCTCTCTGCCTCTATCATCTCTTTGTCTTTGTACTCTTCATTTTCTGCTAGTGCTTGTTTTGTGACCCGGAGACTTTGGTTTCTTAACTCTTCCGGCATCATAGCCTCTTCCCCATATAGTAACTTGAAGGGTGTGAAGCCGGTGGCTCGTGAGATGTTGGTGTTATGAGACCACATGACCTTAGGCAACTCCTCGACCCATTTTCCTTTCTTCAGGCCGTGTAGCGTTTTTGAGATTGCCGAGAATATGATCTGTTGGACCTCTCAACCGCCCCGTTGCTCTCCGGGTGGTATGCGAGGCAAAGGCCACTGAGTACCAATGCTTCGCGAACTCTTTGAACTTGTCGAATCGAATTGCTTTTCGTTGTCTCGTTAGGGTTCTTGGGACACCGAATCTCGCATACTATGTTACGCGAGGAAAAACTTTTTTTGTTTTTCGAAGTGATGGTTGATAGTGGCTTGGCCTCAATCCACCTTGTAAAATATTCTACGCCACAACCGCATACTTGCTACCTCCTTGAGCCGGGTGGGAGCGGCCCAACGAGGTCCATACCCCATCTCGCATAGGCCATGTTGGTGGGATGAGCCGTGTCTCCCCGGCTTGCTTTGGTTTGGTGAGAAATTTTGGCGGCGCCGCACGTCTTCACTATGCGTAGGGCATCTTTGATGTGAGTGGGCCGGTAAAAACCTTGGCGAATGGCCTTTGCGGATAATGCCCTTGGGCCTATGTGGGATCCACAAATCCACGCATGAATCTTTGCAGAGTTCCTGGCCTTCTTCATTGCTTAGGCATTTGAGTAGTGGTTGCACTATGCCTTTTTTGAATAGCTGTCCCTCTATTATGGTGTAGCTTCTTGCTCGGGCCGCCAGCCTTGCCGCGCTGGTTTCATCTGAGGTTACTGTTGACGGTTGTTAATGATCAATTTTATATGTCAATCAGAGAGAGAAAGAGGGGTATAATCTGTTCACCACCATAGACTTAGGGTTTAAACTGACAGATTCCACAAGTTTTGGTGAATATGTGTTTTCGCGGGGGATTATCGGGAAAACATCCAAGGAGGCCCACATGTCATGATTACATAGAGAGAAAGACCGAACGGGTAAAATTGTATATTCTAGAAGACTCCGAAGGCAAACCACAGGCGGGGACCCACTGGCGGGTGGTGGGTCGGCCGACTCCTTCTTGGGTCGGCCGGCCGGCCACCTCCACCAATCGGTGGAGGCTCGCGGATCCTACTCCACCGCCTTTGAGGATGAATAATTATCGTCCGTTTAGGTCGGTTTGATCCGATGGCCGTGGTGCATCCTAGGGGGCTATATATTCGAGCCCCGGCCCCCGGCTCGGCAGATTTCATTCAAGATTTCATTATTCGAGAGGTAGCCATCGGCAAAGCTAGGGTTTAGAGAGAGATCTCCACCGGAGAATTAGAATAGATACTCTAGATCTTCAAGTTCTACATAGGTTTAGACTAGATAGAGGAAGAATCGGGCGCTGTGCTCGGAATTCCGGATCTTCATCATCGAAATTGGTATTATCTTGTATCTATTCTTGTGACTTTATTCTAATATCATTATGTTTCTATTTATTATGTTCCTAGTTTATTCTAGTTCTACATTTGATATGGTTATGATTGGTAATAAGTTTATGTATATGTTTGCAAAGCGCTTAGCTCTCTTCCTGGGGGGGTTAGGTGGTAGATTTCATGTAAGCATGGTGCTTAGATGCCGTTTACCTGCAAATGCACCCTATTGGCCGGGTCGTGTGGTAGATCGCGGAAGTGACAGTTCCGTTGAGTCCTCTGTATTCCATCCCCGTTGGTAGGTCTAGCGGAGACCAAAGTTGCGTAGTAAGTCCTGCTATGTCTTGGCTTGTTATAGCAATGATCCTTATACATAGATGAAAAGTCTTTTGTCTTGTATATGATAGTGTAGAGTTGGAGTAGATGAATGACTTAGTAGATTAGAACCTACATAGGATTTATATTTCTTGCACTAATCGAGATGTCAACCTACCTTTGTGAGTAGTCTATATCTAATATCGTGTGATTTATACCCCGAGCTTATTACTTTATATTCCCTTATTTATCATGGTTTACCCTCTCGCCAATTATGTGACTTGTGTAATCAATCACTCATAAGTAGTCGTGTTTAGCAAGTTCATCTCATTGTTTAAGTCCGTAGTTCTTTCCTTTGAGCTAAATATAAATAACGATACCTGGAATACTTCCTGGTAAAATGCTACGATGGTGTATTATCTCGTTCGCTTGCGGATCCCATATTTTCTTGACTAGAGGAGCGGTTTCTATACCAACACTTCGCGCCATGCTAGGGATGACAACTTAGCGTGAGTGGTGTTAGAGGTGTCAACAAGCATTTTTGGCGCCGTTGCGGGGATGACAACTTAGCGTGAGTGGTGTTAGAGGTGTCAACAAGCATTATTGGCGCCGTTCGGGGAACGGAATAAACTTTTAGAGAAAAATTGCTTAAGCGAGATACTTAGAAAATGAGTGATTGTCACTAGTCACCTCTACTTTGGCGGGTTCACCCCCGTTGTTTTTTCTTTGTCTATATTTTATACGGGGTATTAGCGGGATTGAATCGATTCATTCAAAACTCTCGATCATCGAGTCGGTTCAATCAAGAAGGAAGCTCGTCACCAATCAAGATGGGCGAGAAGACCCTCTTGGAGTTCTCTGCTCCAACAATAGAGAACATCCGCACTTGGTCCAAAGCAATACACACTAATATGGAGTTTGAGATCAAGCCAAGTCTCATCAACATGGTGCAAGCTATCCAATTCAGTGGAAAGGTACATGAAGATGCAAGTACACATCTACAGGACTTCATGGAGATTGGAAACACCATCGCCATAGACGGAGTTAAAGAGGACCTCATACTTCTTCGCCTCTTTCCATTCTCACTAGTGGGGAGAGCGAAGCAGTGGTTCTATGTAAATAAAGAAGATATCAATACATGGGCGAAGTGTTCCAAGGCCTTTCTAGCAAAATTCTTTCCAATAGGCAAAACCAATGCCTTAAGAGGAAAGATTACCAATTTCCAACAGCAGAAGACGGAGACCATGTCAGAAGCATGGGAGCGTTTGCAAGGATATATCCAAGATTGTCCCCATCATGGAATGGAAGAATGGTTACTCATGCAAGGTTTCTATCACGGATTAACTCCGAAGACGCGTGAGCACCTAGATGCAACTATTTGAAGGATCATTCTTATCACTCACTCTTGGGAGAGCTAAAAGACTCATGGAGAAGATAGCGAGATAATCAAAGCTGGTCCCAAGACAACATTCATGATTGTCACCCAGTGAAGAAGTAATAGAAGAAGTGAATGCATTATCAACCAAGATGGATACCTTACTCCATTGGCTTGACCGAGAGGGGCCAAGTACAAGGAAGATCAAAGAGCAATTGAAGCAACATATAAAGCGAATTCAAGTCCCATCATGAGAAAGGTTCCACATTGGGTGCAACCATCCATTAATCAAGGTACTCAGTCAGGTAATTATGCAAAGCAACCTACTTTAAGAGAGTTGGTTCTACAACGTCCAAGATCAACTCATCTATGGAGGATAGGTTTGCTTTGCTAATAACAAAATCTTGGAAAACTTAAGTATTAAAATGGATAGTTTCACCTCTTGCCATTAATGATCAACTAGAGTTCAATAAAAAGATAGAAGAAAGGTTAGCAAAATTGGCCATTGCTTTGCTGTTGCCACTAACCCCGAGCGGTGAGATCTATTACTACAAGAAGAGGGAGTTCCACCGAGAGATCCTCCCTATCCAAAAGGAGCAAAAAGGCCAACCATGCTACCACCGGTGGCGAGAAGAAGAAGACTTCCAACCTGAGCTAGAAGTATTACCACAAGAATCGATACGAAGCCGATACAAGATCGGGAAGCAAGACAACAATTTCGAGATACAAACTACCTACCGTTCCCTAGGAGGAAGAGAGGACCACAACAGACAGATGATGAGCGGTTTGGTAAGTTTGTGGAGGTAATTCAAAAGTTATATGTCAATATACCTCTGCTGGATGCCATACAGTCCCCACTTATGCCAAGTACATAAGAGATATTCTTAACAAGAAGAGACCACTTGCCATCCAATGAAGTGATCAAGCTAACCGAAGAATGTAGTGCGGCCATCCTCAACCAACTACCGAGAAAGAAGAAAGATCCAGGATGTCCCACTATCGACGCACAATTGGAGATCAACATTTCAATAACGCACTCTGTGATCTTGGAGCAAGTGTCAGTGTGATGCCCGCAGCAGTCTACTACAAGCTCAACCACACTGCACTTGAGCCAACATCAATGTGTCTACAACTAGCCGACCAATCGGTTCGTTATCCGTTGGGCATTCTTTGAAAACATCCCAGTCAAGATAAGAGAGTTCTTCGTGCCGGTAGACTTTGTAGTACTGGATATGCATCCGAGACTCAAAGGTGTCACTTATACTTGGAAGACCCTTCTTAAGCACCACCAATGCACACATTGATGTCGGGAAGGGAGAAATCAAGTTCACTATAAATGGGCAAGAAGAGAAATTCGCATTCAAGTCGAAACAAGAGCTCAACAAATCCGCGAAGATGGTAGAAGAAGATCAGACGGTACAACCACCGAGACAGAGGATGCATCTCTGGGAACATCGGCGGAATAAATATTTTAGAAGGTCCAATTCGGAGGACTTTAAAAACCCGAATCCTCGCCGGAAGGTAACTCGGTATTTATCCGCGTTTTAAATTGCATCTCTTATAATTTTCTTAGGCATATTTATTTCCAGCATTGCATTATAAAAATTCTACGCCCCATATAAATAATTTTATGGTGTGTAACAACCCGTCAAAAATATTTTATCGTGGTGGCACAAAAATCTATCATTTCATGCATTTAAATTAGTTTACCTTCATTTAAATTTCTGCATTGTTTTTAATTTTTATCATAGCATTTAATGCTTGGTGGGTCCCTCACCATAGGTCCCACATGTCATAGACTACATCTCACATACATCAAATCACATAATTTCATCCACTTCCACTCACCTCCACTATCCTCTCTTTTCCACCGCCAAAACCACTCAACCGACCAAAATTTCTGGATGAAGGAAAGATCACGCAATAGCATGTGAAGTGGCAGCCACATTGGCCAACATGGTGGGGCGGCCGACCCCACCATTGAGTCGGCCGACTCCCCCCTTTCTCCTCTATAAATAGGCCTCCTCCCATGGCTTCCATGCACCACCCACACTCCGTAAATTTTAGCCAAAACTTCGCTCTCGACTTCGTGTTTTACGGAGAGAGTTAGAGAGTTAGAGAGAAGAGTAGGAAGAGAGAAGAAGTGAGAAGAGTGAGCAAGAGTTTGTAGCAAGTGAAGGGAAGGGGTAGTGCTGAGTAGATCATCACAAAATTAGTGGAAATGCTATCCAAATAGGATAAAGAAAATCTAAAATCTAGGGGAGGTTGTCAAAATCAAGACTGAAGTTTAGAGCTTTTTGTCATGAAGAACGACTAACCTCGGACCGCCGACTCGGACGGCTAACCACTAACCTTGTGCTAATCCTTCTCTCCACCAGTGTTTGTTTTTGTTTGTTTTGAGCAACTTGCAGGATGAAGGGTGTTCTGAAGGGGATCTCGGGAACCATCAGGAACATCAGGACAAGAAGTGCCTCTCGCCAGAGCTCGGTGGCTGGTTCCGACATGAGTGTCGACCCACCACCAAAAGCACCAGAAGTACCTGCAGCGGCAGCACTGTACCGCCACCAAGGCATCTCGGAGAGTCCTCATGAGAACATCCGACCTCGCCACGAGAACTACCCGGGAGAAGGATGTATTCAAGAAGCTCAAGAACAAGCGTTTCATCCACACGCCGCTCATCGATCCGACACTTCGCTAGCGACAGGTATGGCTCAAGAATTCGACACAATTTTTCCGCTAGTTGGTTGGACTTCCTTTGCAAACCTCACTGAGAAGGGGATTAGGCTTTTGACCATAGAATTCCTTAGCACCCTTCGATACACGGACAATGGAGTTTATTTTAGAATGTTTGCTCTGGAATATTCTGTTTCTTGGAGAAACCTTAGTGACCTCCTAGGTTTCCCTCAAGATGCCCTCATAGATTTAAATGCAGCACTAGGTGATTTTGATGCACATAGGTTTTGGAGCAGCATTTCTAGAGTACCGTACCACTTAGCGCAACGCACCGCAGCCATAGAGCATCCTACGCTTAGATTTTTGCACCGTTGGATAGGAGCCACCTTTTTCCCATGATTTGATGAAAGCAAGATCAGAGTAGCTGACTTGCAGTTGCTGTACGCAGCTGTCAAGAAACAGAAAGTGTCTCCTGTCCATCTCCTAGTGAACCATTGGATGAGTGTCCCTGGTTACAAAGTAGGAAGTGTGGCCATTTGCTCGCTGATCACTCGCATTGCCACAAGCTTGAAATTATTAGAGGGAGCTACTTTTGAGTACATTGAACATCATAGAGAATTTTATGACCTCTATACTTTTGGCCAAGGTCACTTGCGAAAAAGTGAATGATGTTTATTATGCAAAATATGGTGATGCTTTGCGATCCGGTTACCTAACCGGAACGGCTTTGTATCATGTGCAAAACTATCATATTGAGTTGCGAGGCGGGAACCGGTGAATGAAAGAGCACCTCGAAGAGTTCGCTCGGAGAGGGTAACAGGAAATCGTGAACCAGTTTGGCGTGGTGCCGAAACCGCCCGAGAAGAACCAGCGCATGCCAGTTTCAATGAGTGGAATGTACCTCAGCACCACTCACTAAACTCATGGGTGTACCCACCACAAAGCCAACCACATCAACCATTCTATGGTCACTACCCACCATACAACACCCCAGGAACATCAGAGCCAGGACCATCCGAGCTAGGACCCTCACAGCCACCAAGATACTCTTATGACCCCTTTGGTACCACCGAAGAAGAAGAACCCCACCATGACTTTGAGCCACGTCGCCACTCCGATGCCACCAGTTTCATTTTCACCCAGCAGCACTATGATGAACAAGTAGCCTTCCGGCCACAACACCACTTTGCCACTCGAATCGCCATGATCGGAGGTGGAATGACCGGCTCAGTGGAACCGAGACACCACCCGACACGGGCACCATTCAAGAGAGCCGGGAAGAAGCCGCTTCCATGCTTTGCATGGCTTGGTGGACTGTTGCACATCCACTATCCACCGCCACCGCCGCAAGGCTAGCTTGGGGAGGACCCCCATTATCAAGATAAGTATTTCTTTCCTTTTGTTTCAGTTTGTTTGTTTTCGGTTTGTTTATTTTTCTTTGGTTTGTTTTATGCATTGAAAAAAAAAATTAGAAAAACTAGAAAAACCCAATAAAAATTTGCTTGCTTTTTAAGAAGTTTGCTTTCTTTAAGTGTGTTTACATTTCGAGTTTGCCCTAAGATAAAAAACCAAATAAAAAGAGTGTGCAAGTTTGTTTTCAATTCAGTTTGCTATAAATAAAAATGTGTAGACTTGAGGATTGCGTGATGGAAATGATGAATAGTTGCTCTGCTCTAATTCTTTGCAAGTACCTAGCTTTAAATTTGAGTTCTCCCAAGATTTGGATACACTGTTTGACAACTGGATTTACTCTACACCTGAAACCTGTGGGAGCATATGCTTAAACTAAGTCTAGGTAGTTGACGGGCATGATATGATAATAGTCTGAGCTGCTGTTCATTGTGTTCCAAAGTGCCACTAAATTCTGGAGATTTGTTTGTGAAAATTATAAATAATTCATGATGAGTTCCTTATATGACAGAGAGTTAAAATTCCTACCACACCAAACTTGATCATTAGAATAGGAAGCCTCCTCATTTGTTTAGGGCTCGTCTTTGTCCGTTGTGTTGTATCCTTATGAACTCATCATACGGCTAAATCCTGGTTTCACACATTCACATGCACCCCCGCTACTTCTACCACGGAAGTACGCACCACAAAAAGCCTATTATTATCCATTGAAATTGTTCTACTCTTACACCGAGAGTGAACACCCAAAAATATTCCCCTGTTCATTTACGCTAGCCACTTATCCAAAATCAATGCTCCAAGTGTTCCATTTGTTCCCGATGTGAAGTTGTCAAGATTGAGAAGTGTTCCATTCAGGAAGTATTTCATTCCTTTTTGGGCTGCAAGAATTGTAAAAAAAAAAAGAAGAAAGAGAAAAAGAAAAAAAAAAAGAAAGAAAAATTTATGAGCCCAGTCTTTGCCAAGTTTCCAAGTTCAAGTTCCAAGAAGATTCAAATGTTGAAGTAGTTCCAAGTTTCATCCAAATAAAGGAGCATTGATGATTCCTTTGTGCACCCCTTCTCCTCCCACAAATATTTCTCTCTATTTTATATATATATCATCCACATATAAAACCACACATGCACACACCGATTGGTTGTATGTTGAGTTCCTTCGGATCCATGGTTCGATCATGCCAATGCATTAGTTCTCCACACCTATGAGCTCCATATAAACCTTTATTAGAGTAGGGTGAGAGAGAGAGAGTGAAGGCTCATCTATAAATGCCTTGAACCACAAATACTACATATTCGAGAGTAAGAGAGAAGGCATGTCTCCTTTCAATGCCTTAGAGAGGATCCAAAAATACCACATATTGAGAGACTTGAAAGGGTTGTATTAAGGAACTCGAGTTTTCATTGAAAACCTTGTAAAAACTCCGGGACGAGGTGGAACAACGAGCATGAGACAACGGTGCTTGACTTAATTGTTACGTCTTTCAACTACTCAAGACCCAAGTGCGGGTAAAAGCCCCATGGTTGAAAGAAACATGAGTAAGTTTGGGAGTTATAATAGTTCACTCTAGTCTCGGGGATGAATTCTTGTTTAGAGCATGTGTGTTTGTTAAGCATGAAAGCATTGCAAAGCAACTCCCGATCCATTTTACGTAGCTATTTGCTCGGGGACGAGCAAAGGGTAAGCTTGGGGAGTTTGTTGACGGTTGTTAATGATCAATTTTATATGTCAATCGGAGAGAAAAGGGGTATAATCTGTTCACCACCATAGACTTAGGGTTTAAACCGACGTATTCCACAAGTTTTGGTGAATATGTGTTTTCGCGAGGGATTATCGGAAAACATCCAAGGAGGCCCACATGTCATGATTACATAGAGAGAAAGACCGAACGGGTAAAATTGTATATTCTAGAAGACTCCGGAAGGCAAACCACGGGAAGCGGGGACCCACTCGGGGTGGTGGGTCGGCCGACTCCCTTCTTGGGTCGGCCGACTGGCCACCTCCACCAATCAGGTGGAGGCTCGCGGATCCTACTCCACCGCCTTTGAGGATGAATAATTATCGTCCGTTTAGGTCGGTTTGATCCGATGGCTGTGGTGCATCCTAGGGGGCTATATATTCAGAGCCCCGGCCCCCGGCTCGAGCAGATTTCATTCAAGATTTCATTATTCGAGGTAGCCATCGGCAAAGCTAGGGTTTAGAGAGATCTCCACCGGAGAATTAGAATAGATACTCTAGATCTTCAAGTTCTACATAGGTTTAGACTAGATAGAGGAAGAATCGGGCGCTGTGCTCGGAATTCCGGATCTTCATCATCGAAATTGGTATTATCTTGTATCTATTCTTGTGACTTTATTCTAATATCATTATGTTTCTATTTATTATGTTCCTAGTTTATTCTAGTTCTACATTTGATATGGTTATGATTGGTAATAAGTTTATGTATATGTTTGCAAAGCGCTTAGCTCTCTTCCCGGGGGTTAGGTGGTAGATTTCATGTAAGCATGGTGCTTAGATGCCGTTTACCCGCAAATGCACCCTATTGGCCGGGTCGTGTGGTAGATCGCGGAAGTGACGGTTCCGTTGAGTCCTCTGTATTCCATCCCCGTTGGTAGGTCTAGCAGAACCAAAGTTGCGTAGTAAGTCCCGCTATGTCTTGGCTTGTTATAGCAATGATCCTTATACATAGATGAAAAGTCTTTTGTGCTTGTATATGATAGTGTAGAGTTGGAGTAGATGAATGACTTAGTAGATTAGAACCTACATAGGATTTATATTTCTTGCACTAATCGATGTCAACCTACCTTTGTGAGTAGTCTATATCTAATCTCTCGTGTGATTTATACCCCGAGCTTATTACTTTATATTCCCTTATTTATCATGGTTTACCCCTCGCCAAAGTATGTGACTGTGTAATCAATCACTCATAAGTAGTCGTGTTTAGCAAGTTCATCTCATTGTTTAAGTCCGTAGTTCTTTCCTTTGAGCTAAATATAAATAACGATACACGGAATACTTCCTGGTAAAATGCTACGATGGTGTATTATCGATTCGCTTGCGGATCCCATATTTTTCTTGACTAGAGGAGCGGTTTCTATACCAACACTTCGCGCCATGCTAGGGATGACAACTTAGCGTGAGTGGTGTTAGAGGTGTCAACAGTTACATGATTGCCACTGATTTGATCTATGATTGCTTGCCTCCAGTCTTCTGAGTGAATTAGTTGTACCTCCGCAAATGCTCTGTTTAACCTGGCCGTGGCTAGGTGCTGTACCTCTTGGTAAAAGGTGCCTGCCGTCATGTCAAGCTTGTTTGCTGCTGCCTTTGCCAACTCATCAGCCTCCATGTTTTCTCCTCTCGGTATGTGCCTGAGGGTGAACCCTTTGAATCTTTTCTCAAGGCCTCTCATGACCTCTAGGTATCTTGCGAGTTCAGGTTCCCTCGCGGTGTACTCTTTTTCCACTTGTCCTGCTACCAACCGTGAATCTATGTTTACCGGCACGTGAGTAGCCCCGAGTGCCTTTGCTTTTGTCAACCCCAATATGACACCTTCATACTCTTTTTGTATTGTTTGTTGCTTTGAAGCATAGTCTAGCCGCATATTTTGTCCCGACTCGATGGTGAAAACGAATGCGGAGGCCCCGGCCCCTTGGACTCCCCGGGCACCATCCGTGTAAAGTATCCAAAGGGATACCTTCGATTTTGATTCGGAGGTATTTGCGGCACCCATTCGAGAGAAAATCCGCTAGTGCTTGCGACTTGATTGCTTGTTCTTGCGACAAACTTGATCTCGAACCGAGACAGCTACGAGCCCACTTGCCAATTCTTCCCGAGGCTTCTTTGTTGTTCGGGATCTCGGCCGGTGGCTGCGCCGTTGGTATCGAATAGTGTGGTCCCGAAAGTAGTGCTTTAGCTTCCTTGATGCCGTGATTACTTTGCGTACCCTATCTTTTCAATCTCTCGTGTAGTTCGCTTTGCTCCTTGCAATGCCTCGGACACATAGTATATTGGCCGTTGCACCCGCTACCGTTTATCTGTCTCTCTTGCACGAGTACCGCACTTACTGCCCCTGCTGATGCTGACACGTACAACAGGGGTGGCTCGTCGCTATTCGGGGCTGCCACCATTAGGTCCTCAGCCATGTATTTCTTGAGCTGTCTGAAAGCTTCCGATTGCTCTGGTCCCCATTCAAACTTTTCGTTGGCCTTGAGTGCCTTGAAGAAAGGGAGGCTGCGTTCAGCTGATTTGGAGATAAACCTGTTCAGGGCCGCGATTCTTCCTGTGAGTCGCTGGACCTCTTTTTTGTTTGATGGCTCGGGCATGGCCAGGACAGCTTTTATTTTGTCTGGGTTGGCCCTGAGACCTTCGGGTCCGACGACATATCCCAACATTTTTCCCCTGCTGACTCCAAAGACACATTTTTCTGGGTTTAGCTTCAATCCGGCCTCCCTAAGGTTTGCAAAGGTTTCCTTGAGATCTTCTAGATGGTTCTCCGGTTCTTTGCTTACCACGGCAATGTCATCTACATAGGCTATGATGTTTCTCTGCAACTGAGACCGTAGTACAACTTGTACCATTCTTGCGAAGGTTGACCCTGCGTTCTTGAGCCCCTCAGGCATTCGCACAAAGCAAAGGGTTCCAGTCGGTATAGTGAAACTTGTCTTTTCCTCGTCTTCTTTCCTGAGCCAGACCTGATGATATCCCGAAAAACAGTCCAGGAGGGAGAATCTTTTGCATCCGGCGGCCTTATCAACCGAGGCGTCTATTCTAGGTAGCGGGAATGGGTCTTTTTTGCATGCCTTGTTCAGTCGTGAAGTCGATGCACATTCGCATTTTGCCATTCTTCTTTGGGACAAGCACCACATTTGCTAGCCATTCGAGTATTTGACCTCTCGTATGACGTTTGCATCCAATAATCTCTCGCACCTCCGCCTTCGCGGCCAAGGTTCGCTCCTCGACATTTTCCTCTTGCCTTTGCTTCCTTGGCTTTACGTTTTCATTCAAATCCAGTGTGCTCGATTATGTCTCTCCCAATTCCTTTATGGTCTTCTGTGACCATGCAAAGACATCTCGTTTTTGGACAATAAGATAAGTAATTCTCTCTCGTTCTTCTTCGATAGATTTGCTCCGATCGTGACCTTCCCGTTTGGCACTTTGCCTCGTCGAGGGGCACCTTGTTATCGTGTCCTCCCGATCTTTCATGTCCGTCTTTCCTCCGGGCATATCCGGTGGCTCATCGATGCCACTGTGTTTATGTTTCGTGAGCCTTGTATATTGCTCTCTCTATGTTTCGGCTTCCTTCGGCTTCCTCGAACCGTGAAGATTCCATGCGATCTTTGGCATTTTCATGCAAAGGTAACCCATGTGGATTGCCACATTGAACTGTTTGCGAATCCTCTTCCTAGGATTGCATTGTATGGGTAGTATATGTCTACTACATCAAAGGTGATGTATTCTGTTCTCGCCTTGTCCCCATCTTGAAAGGACACGGGTAGGGAAATTTTCCCGAGTGCGTGAATCTTCCTACCTCCGAATCCTATCGAGGTGTATCGGTGGTTGTAGCCGAGACCCGCTTTGAGCTTCATTTGATCAAACACACTTGCAAAAATGATATCTCGCCGAACTCCCGAGTCAACCAAGTATTCTGTTTATCTCCCATCCCGCAACATTCGCTTTTATGACCATCGCATCGGTGTGAGGGTAACTCTCCAATCGGAGGTCCTCTTCGAAAAACTAATTTGGGCCTTAGACCACTCGTTGTTCGGTGTGCTCCCGCATGACCACATTATTCACCAACCGGAGGTGATCTTTTTTTCTGTTTCTTTGTATCGAACTCCATCGTTTGAGCCGCCGGCTATCGGTAGTATCATTCCTATTGTGGGCGGGCGGGAATGGGGGTTCATCGATTCTCAATCGGAGGTTCAGCCTTTGGCATGGTATCGGGGCGGGTGACCCGCTGCGGAGGTGCTTTGGTAGGGCCTCGAATTGCCTTTGTTGCGGAGGTGGAGGTAATCTTTAGCGTCTTTAGCATACATTTGCTGGTGATGTGAAGACGAGGTGTCTCTACCATGGATATCTCGTGGGGGTCGAGTGTTGACATAAGTGATCGCACTCTCGCTCGACGGGTGCCCGGTTGCCGTCTTGAGACATGCGTACTGCACGAGCCGCCATGCTTCGGTAGGGACGGTGGGTAATGCTGGCGTGCGACGTTCTGCTGAGAGAAAACACCATTGGTGTACCCTGGGTAGCTTGGGTTGTACTGCGATGGTATTGCTTTGAGTGAAGGTGTGATTCACTTGTCCGGCTGGTTCTGAACGGGTGGAGGCGGCTTGCTTGCTCTTCATCCGATCCATTGTTTCTTTTGTTTCGGGGCATTCCTTGGTGCTTTGTGCCCCTTTTCTTCCCCATGGAAGATACAATAATGTCTTCTCGGCTTCGGTTCTTATTCCAGTTCTTCGACTTGTTCTTGTTGAAATTCTGGTTATTCCCGAGCCGTTGCATCTCGACCGTTTCCCGGCTCGTCGCGTCGGACGCCGAGGCCGCTTTTTTGCACATTAAGGACTTGCCATTGCCGAGAATTCTGTCCGTCATAGGACCTATTGTCCCTATTCTTCCTGCCGGAATACCTTTTGCTCGGCCTTCTCCTTCATCCAGTCTTTTCCGGAGGCCGTTGTCGATCTGCAGTATTTTTCGAACTCTTCATGCAGTTTTTCCATAGTGGCCGGCTTTTCCTCGCTAAGTGGCTTGCGAAGGGTCCGATGCGGAGACCTTTAATTGCTTGCCTCTATTGCGGCCGTTGTCCGGCACATCGGCGCCTTCGCCCCGAGGTGTAAGAATCTCCGGAAGTAATCCCTTAACGGCTCTCCCTTGTCATGTTTGTTGCTGAACAGTCCGCCGACGACAATGACTCACTTGAGAAACCTTTGAAATTGGCGATTATCTTATCCCTCGGGTTCTCCCATGAGTAGATTGTCTTTGGGCTGCAGCATGGAGTACCATGTCGGTGCGTCGCCCTCCGCGGCGATGACGAAGGATTTGGCTAGGACACTTGTCATTTCCTCCCGCGGAGGCAACCGCCGCCTCAAAACTCATCGGGAATTGCCGTGGATCTGTTTTTCCATTGTACCTAGGCGGGACCATGGGCTTGTAGCCCGGAGGCCATGGTGCTTTACGTAGGCCTTCGACGGCGGGGATTTCGGGTCGAACGTCCTCCGGTAAACCATGATCGAGGTATCTCTCGTGGGTGTTGCGGCCATGTATTGGCTGAGTTGTGGGGTTGTCGTAGTGTTGTTTTGATGCATTGTTATGGGTTGCATGCTCTGAATCTCCGCTTGCAGTATTGCCATTTGCTGCCTAATCTCCTCTGCTTGCTGGGAGGTGTGTATTGCCCTGTGCGTAGCTGCTTGCTCTGCTCTCAGCCTGTCTCGTTTTGCTTCCATGCACTGCATTTCGGCTCTCAACCGACTTACCTCATTTTCCTGGTGTTGGTCGCCGTCCTGGTTTGCCGGAGGTGGTTCATCTTCGCCATGGTCATCGTCGTTCTGTTCATCTTCGGTTGCCTGCTCGGAGGCATACGTGCTTCGGGCGGACCTCCGCGGTCTGCCCCTTCGCGATGGTTCGGGTGCCTCCGCGGGTGCCTCCGCCTCGGCGGCGGCACGTTTTCGAGCGGCGGCGGCCGCTATTTATTTTCTTGTTGGCATCTCGTGAGTGATATCCTCGGACGGACACACGGGTGGGCGCCAACCGTTGGAACACGGTTCCGGCGGGTTTTGTATTCAATCGTAATCACAATTACAATGCTAGAGCGTGAAGAAGGGAAACTCTTCCACTCCGCCGGTCTCCCCTTACAACGAGGGACCGGGGCTCCTTTTATAGCGATCCAGGCTCCCTAATATAAAAAGACATTACAACCCCAAAGGGGGACGGGGGAAACCCTAATTTTAAGACTCTTCCGAGTGGGGTCGATAGGGGCAAAATCGTCCACCGCGGCGCGACGGGCTGCTGGACTCTTCCCGGGCCTCCAAAGCGTGCGATGTCCTCCTCGCTCCCGGGCCGGCCGGCGGGCCGCCTCTTGGGCCGCTGGATGTCTCCGCCCCCGTCCTGCCGTCTCCGCCACCGCCCGGGGTATCTCCGCCCTGGGATCGGAGGCTTGCGCCTCCGCCCAGTGTCTCCGCCGGCGGCCGGAGACCGGGGGTCTCCGCCTCCGGCTCGCTACCTCCGCTCGGAGGCTTGAGGTCTGGCTGCCGGCCTGTTGTCTCCGCACGGCGACCGGAGACCTTCTGAGGCGCAAGCCGGCATGGTCTCCGGCGGCGGGTATCACACCTCCGATCCAACCCTGCATAACAAGCCAAGACAACCGCAGCAAATAAGATAAATGGGGTTAGTTGACCGTAGGCACATGCCATGTCTCCGCTGCTGAGATGCCTTTTCCCAACACTAAGTCTCTGACGCGACTATCGATCATTGCAGTAAAATTTGACCGCAGGTCATCGGTCGTCGTCTGGATCCAATAATCTGCGGTCAAATTTGCCAGCGGCTGGCAGGATCGGTCGTCGTCGCCATCACGGTAGTCAGTGATTTAATTAATACTGTGCTGGCGGTCCGGCCACAACCGGGCAAACAAAACGTACCGGAGAACCTTGCACAGTGCAAATGCAAACTGGACTGCACCCGACATGCCAATGCGCGCCAAATTATAGGATTTTTTTTTCTCTCTCCTTTCACTCTTTAGATCTCAAATCCTCTCCATCGACTTCAAGCTTTGAGCTCTCTGGTGTTGGAGGAGCTCTCTGATTCACTTGTTTGCTATGGCATTTTACTGCCCAGCAAACATTTTTATGAAAAGAACATGACTAGTACATGAGACAGAAGTGATATAGTGCCTATTAGCACTACTTTGATCAAATAATGCATTTGCCATGTTCTTAGGAACGGGTTGAATAAGCTGTCCAAATTGGCAGCAAGCTCCTTTGTTTCGTGTGCGCATAGAAAATCTGTGCCACTCTGCATTGGTCAAATAATGATTCACTTTATCATATAAACGTGTTGATTGAGGTGTGCAAGTTGCCTGCAAGCTCCTTCATTCACTCTTTGCGGCATGGTTTTGAATGGTCCTATTATTGCTGAAGAAGCAAACGGTGACAGGGTTGTATCATGTGCAAAATTGCACAAAGGCAAAACCATACTGTCACGATCCTTGCCTATCAATCTCGAATACAAAGGTAACTTGATACAATAACTGGAGAATCAGAGGGAATTTAGGGTAGGAATAGCAAGGATCATAGGCAGGAAGCAAGAACAGCAAGGCTCAGGGTCTCGGACGGAAGGAAGAAGACGAGTCGAGTTCGGGTTCTCTGTTCTTCGATCGTTCTGGAGCCGTGCTTCTGATCCAATATAGTCTGGACTTCCTGGTACCTGGGCCGAGGCCTGCAGCCAAGCCCATGTATCACGGCCCCCCATGCCTGGTACCTGACATTCCCCTCCGTTTAAAATGCGGCTTGCCCTCAAGCCGCTCTTGAAGCCACCGGGGTCCCAAGGAGCTTGTAACTTCTCCACACTGTAAAACAAACTGCCCATGAACTTGATGGTTGCAGCCGTATGCATCATCTGCGATATGTGTTGAGCATAACTCTGTTGCATAGACAACCAAGGAGGCTTCCACTGTACTTTCCCCAAATCAGTCAACAAGTCATTGCAACTGTTGCTGTCAGTCCATACTGCCAAGTCCCAAGTGAAATTGCCTAGTCCATCATCAAAGTCAGAAAAGCATGCTGTAAGACAGCACCACGACCAGCGACACCACTGCATCATCTGAACACTGCTAGGTAATAAACCAACTCCAGCCCTGAAGAGGAAATACATTTCTCTTACTCCAAAAAATTTAGCCTTAGGTATCCATACTGTAAGTAAGTAGTGGTGCTCCTCTCCTAGTGACAACTTCTCATCAGATGTCCGAAGAAGTATAAGGAAGTGAACAATGAGAATGCAATATTGCTTGTTGCGCCCAGCCCAATCAAATAGCACGTGGACATGCTGTATATTCTGAACATGCTCAATTGATGCATTTTGAACAAACCATTCTGTAATCTGAGAGCATGCAACATATTGTCCAAAAATGCCTATCAATCCTCCCATCAAAATGAACATGTGACATTGCAAGCTGCTAGCTGCTGTTCTGTCAACTCCTTCATAGATGTCAGCACTAGTGAGCCTCACTTGCAAAGCTGTAGCTTTCAGTGTGAGTCCACCGTAAACACTCTTCTCATTTGGTGCCCATACACATGCTTCTTGATGGCTGCAGTAAGAATTTTGATTAAATTGGAAGGAAGGCCATGGCTGGCCTTGTTCGTGCTCCAACATCCAGCATATCTACTTTCGACTTTGATTCTGGCCATAAAACCATAGTGTCCCTGACTGAAATTTCCACAAATGCTCTGTAGAACTCAGTCATCTTGCACACATCATGTGCATCAATGTTGTAACACCGCAGTGGAGTATCAATTGCTGGAGAATGGCTTGTTTTGGTCTGCATTGCCTCGGCACAAGACTGACCCATTGCAATTTCTAAGATGTAGCTGCTTGCTGTGCTCCATGAAACAATTGCAGCTGTGACTGATATTGAGGCAATAGTAGTCGCTGGAAGCATAGTTGTACTGATAACCAGTTGTACTGACAGTGACAGTGGCAGCATCTCAAGCATATTAGTTGCACAACAACATTCCATAGTTGCAGACCAAGTACCGCGGACAGCAACTGAGCAGAGAATCCTGTCCAGTGATGGCACTGTTGACGGTCGTTAACTCATAAAATCAACCGTCAACTTAACATGCAAATAGATCTATTCATAAATACTTGATAGATATAGGGTTACCACTGACAGAATTCCACGAGTTTTGGTGAATATGAGTTTTGGTGAATATCTATTTCTGCAGGGTGACAAATGAAAACTACCCAAGATGGTCCACATGACGGGTTTACATAGAGAGAAAGACCGAACGGGTGAAAAAGTACAATCTAGAAGACTCCAGAAGGCGACACCGGAAGCCTGGGGCCCACCTGGCATTGGCCAGAGGTGGCCGCCCCTAGCCCAGAGTCGGCCGCCCCTCCACCTGGACCAATCAGGTGGAGGCTCGCGGATCCTGCCTCCACCGACTTTGAAGATGAATAATAATTGTCCATTTAGGTCGGTTTGATCCGAGGGCTGTGGTTCATCCTATGGGGCTATATAAGCAGAGCCCCTGGCCCTGGGAGAAACCCTAATTCATTCTCCAATTCATTCTAGACTTCATTCCAGAGAGAGAGTTAGATAGAGAAGGGTCCCTCGAATGGATCTATCTCTATAGGGTATTAGTATCAAGAGAGATTGAGAGAGTATAGAGTGGAGGTAGATTTGGAGGAAGCCCGGCTGTCGGTGTCTCCTCTCTAGTGTACTGCGGGATCAAGTCTCCTAACCCGAGGCTTGGTTTCGTGGATCATTCGGCAATTCAACTTCTAATACTAGTAAGTTCGTTGTTATTATTGTTCTTTGGTTTACAAGTTTACTTTATTTCCCGCTTCGTTGGGAATAGAGTAATCGTTCTTTCGCATAAGCGTGGTGCTTAGGCTAGATTCACTTGTAGATGCTCCCTATCCGGCCGGAACCATGGTAGTAGTGAGGGAAGTGACAATCCCTTTATTACCTTTGTAATCCACTTCCCGTTGGTAGGTAAGGTAGGTCCTTTGTGCCCGGTTTAGCATCCTCTGCGGTGTCTTTTCCTCGGTACCCCCTTAGAACAATAGTCTCAAAGCTTGCCATAGGTTAGCGAAGACGACGAAGGAGTTCTCTCTATATCGCTTAATTCTCACTTGACTAGCAGCCCCGGGGTAGAAGTAAAGATCGGGTTAGTCTATTGCACGTTTTCTCTTAGCGGATAAAAACAAATACGATACTCAGGATTTATCTCCCGGGTGAAGTGCTCACCGATATCCGTGCGCTTGCGGATTATTTCTCTTTGATTCTTTCATGTGCGTATCTAGTGTCAACAAGCATTTAAAGGCGCCGTTGCCGGGAGAAAGACGGTCTCTTAGATAACCTAAATCTTGCTCTACCTTGTACCTATACTTTTATCTTTTTCTTTCACTTTACTTTTTCGTACATTTTATCTTTTTCTATCCTTATGGATAATTTAAATTCCATTCCTATCTTTCAATTCTCTGCACCCACGGAGACCAGCCTAGTGCCACATGAGTCATCACAACCTATCCAAACACCTAGCTATAGGCTGAGTCCGCGGTTGATTGCATTGGTCCAAAGCCTATCCTTTTCAGGAGAAGGAGACGAAAACCCTTACCTTCACATTAGAGACTTTGAGCAAACATGTGACTGTCTTCGCATAGAGGGCATGTCCGACAAAACCCTCCGTTGGAAGCTATTTCCTTTCTCATTAAAGAGAAAAGCTAGACAATGGTATGATAAAGCTGTAGGTAAGCAACAAGGGGATTGGGGATCCTTACGCTCCAACTTTTGTCTAGATTTCTATCCCATCTCCCAAATCGTCGACCTTAGAGTCAAGGTTCTGACTATTAAGCAAGAACCTGAAGAATCTTTGGCCTCATCCTGGAATCGTTTTACTACACTTTTAGCATCAAGCCCGGACCTTAGTCTACCAGATCCCATTCTTTTACAGCATTTTTATAAAGGTCTGAGTAGAGACAGTAGAAAATTGCTCGACACAACTTCAGGAGGATCATTCTTGCATATCTCTGTTGAGAAAGCAAGATCAATCCTAGACCAAATCCTATCCAGTGAATTAGACTATATCCTAGAAGTAGAACCTCAAGTAGCCGTGCGGCATCCGCAACCCCTAAGGCAGCCGTGCGGAGGTGCGGCTCCCTCCTCGTCGTCTTGGCAATCTTCTTCTTCGCGGCAAGAAACGACGGCGTCGGAAGACGAGAGGAGATGCGCATCGGTGACAGAGTCATGGTCGTGGACGCGGCCAAGGATGCTGCAGGCGTGGATGTCGCGGTTGGGGTTGAGGTCGGAGCCGATGCAGGGGCACGACCCGAGGGCGTTGCAGGTGTGGGCAGCGCAACTGCTGCCGTGCCCTCGTCGTCGGGATGGAGCACCTCGGCGGCGACAACGGGTCGGAGTCGCAGTCTCCACCTGGTCCCGCAAATCGACGAGCGGAGCCTCGGCCTCGCCATGGATGGAGTTCAACGTTTGCTTCAGCATCTCGCCCAAATCCGCGAACTGCTTCGCGAAATCGCTGAAGGCGTTCAACCGGGTCGCCAACTCATCGAATTTGGTGTTGAATTCCTCCATCGTTGGCAGCATCTTCAACTGGACCGATTTGGGGGAAAAAATTTCCGGCCAAATCAACCAGGAGCTGGTACCAATTGTCACGATCCTTGTCTATTAATCTCGAATACAAAGGTAACTTGATACAATAACTGGAGAATCAGAGGGAATTTAGGGTAGGAATAGCAAGGATCATAGGCAGGAAGCAAGAACAGCAAGGCTCAGGGTCTCGGACGGAAGGAAGAAGACGAGTCGAGTTCGGGTTCTATGTTCTTCGATCGTTACTCTCGAGCCGTGCTTCGATCCAATATAGTCTGGACTTCCTAGTACCTGGGCCGAGGCCTGCAGCCAAGCCCATGTATCACGGCCCCCCATGCCTCGGTACCTGACATTCCCCTCCGTTTAAAATGCGGCTTGCCCTCAAGCCGCTCTTGAAGCCACCGGGGTCCCAAGGAGCTTGTAACTTCTCCACACTGTAAAACAAACTGCCCATGAACTTGATGGTTGCAGCCGTATGCATCATCTGCGATATGTGTTGAGCATAACTCTGTTGCATAGACAACCAAGGAGGCTTCCACTGTACTTTCCCCAAATCAGTCAACAAGTCATTGCAACTGTTGCTGTCAGTCCATACTGCCAAGTCCCAAGTGAAATTGCCTAGTCCATCATCAAAGTCAGAAAAGCATGCTGTAAGACAGCACCACGACCAGCGACACCACTGCATCATCTGAACACTGCTAGGTAATAAACCAACTCCAGCCCTGAAGAGGAAATACATTTCTCTTACTCCAAAAAATTTAGCCTTAGGTATCCATACTGTAAGTAAGTAGTGGTGCTCCTCTCCTAGTGACAACTTCTCATCAGATGTCCGAAGAAGTATAAGGAAGTGAACAATGAGAATGCAATATTGCTTGTTGCGCCCAGCCCAATCAAATAGCACGTGGACATGCTGTATATTCTGAACATGCTCAATTGATGCATTTTGAACAAACCATTCTGTAATCTGAGAGCATGCAACATATTGTCCAAAAATGCCTATCAATCCTCCCATCAAAATGAACATGTGACATTGCAAGCTGCTAGCTGCTGTTCTGTCAACTCCTTCATAGATGTCAGCACTAGTGAGCCTCACTTGCAAAGCTGTAGCTTTCAGTGTGAGTCCACCGTAAACACTCTTCTCATTTGGTGCCCATACACATGCTTCTTGATGGCTGCAGTAAGAATTTTGATTAAATTGGAAGGAAGGCCATGGCTGGCCTTGTTCGTGCTCCAACATCCAGCATATCTACTTTCGACTTTGATTCTGGCCATAAAACCATAGTGTCCCTGACTGAAATTTCCACAAATGCTCTGTAGAACTCAGTCATCTTGCACACATCATGTGCATCAATGTTGTAACACCGCAGTGGAGTATCAATTGCTGGAGAATGGCTTGTGTTGGTCTGCATTGCCTCGGCACAAGACTGACCCATTGCAATTTCTAAGATGTAGCTGCTTGCTGTGCTCCATGAAACAATTGCAGCTGTGACTGATATTGAGGAAATAGTAGTCGCTGGAAGCATAGTTGTACTGATAACCAGTTGTACTGACAGTGACAGTGGCAGCATCTCAAGCGTATTAGTTGCACAACAACATTCCATAGTTGCGAACCAAGTACCGCGGACAGCAACTGAGCAGAGAATCCTGTCCAGTGATGGCACCAATATAAGAAGCTGAACTGCCATTGTTTTGCAATACAAGCTGAAGCCCAACCTGAAATGGCAATCACTACTGAATGGCCAGCGAGAAAACTGCAGCCCAAGAATAAGACTGTGCTTCTTGATGCCAATATTTCGTTGAAGCAACATCTCAGAAAAAACTTTTGACTGAACCAATAGATGCAATATTAGATGAATCCAGAAGCTCTGTGCCACTCTGCATTGGTCAAATAATGATTCACTTTATCATATAAATGTGTTGACTGAGGTGTGCAAGTTGCCTGCAAGCTCCTTCATTCACTCTTTGCGGCATGGTTTTGAATGGTCCTATTATTGCTGAAGAAGCAAACGGTGACAGGGTTGTATCATGTGCAAAATTGCACAAAGGCAAAACCATACTGTCACGATCCTTGTCTATTAATCTCGAATACAAAGGTAACTTGATACAATAACCGGAGAATCAGAGGGAATTTAGGGTAGGAATAGCAAGGATCATAGGCAGGAAGCAAGAACAGCAAGGCTCAGGGTCTCGGACGGAAGGAAGAAGACGAGTCGAGTTCGGGTTCTCTGTTCTTCGATCGTTCTGGACCCGTGCTTCCGATCCAATATAGTCTGGACTTCCTGGTACCTGGGCCGAGGCCTGCAGCCAAGCCCATGTATCACGGCCCACCATGCCTGGTACCTGACACATACATTATAAACTGTGAAGTCAGATTCATACAGTGCAGTAGGCATGGCGCTCATATAACCTCATCGTATACGGTTAGCCCAAGGCAGCAGGGTGACCTAAACATTCATCAGCATATCGGAAGCGGTATTTTCAAATTCTCTGCAAGCTTCTTTGGTCCATCATGGTACATGACATAGCAGTGATATAACAATACGAGCACTAGTTTGGTCAAATAAATTAGTTGACATACTTTTAGGAATGTGTTAAAAGGTTGTCCAAATTGTCAGCAAGCTCCTTTACTTTGTTTACATCATCAGGCGAGTAGAAAATCTAGGCCACTCTGCTTTGGTCAAATAATTCACTTCTCATATATTCAGGAAACGTGTTGACTGAGCTGTCCAAATTGACTGCAAGCTCCTTTATTCACTCTTTGCGGCATGAGCATGATTTTGAATGGTCCTATTGCAGCGTAAGTCATGTGGCATGGGGTATCATGTGGAAGATTACACAAACAAGAAAAAACCATCCATTGTAAACTGTGAAGTCAAATTCCTACAGTGCAATAGGCATGGAGCTCTATATAACCACATCATATACGGTTAGCAAGGCAGTAGGATGATCTACACATGCATCCATCCATATATGCATAGAAACAATGTCTCACATAGCCATCCACAGCGTTTCCATCCTACCTCTGCTTGCTTTCATCTCCATCAACTTCCTTGCCCTGTGTCAATCCGCAGCACTGAATGACTCCATTGCTCTCCTCTGTCTCAAATCTCAGCTCCGCGACCCATTAGGTGCACTAGCCTCATGGAGAGATGACTCCCCTGTGTTCTGCAAGTGGCATGGGGTGACATGCAACAGCAGACAGCAGGCATCTCGAGTCATTGCACTGAACCTTGAATCTGAAAACATCTCCGGCAACATATTCCCTTGTGTCGCCAACCTCAGCTTCCTTAAAAGGATTCACATGCCCAACAACCAGCTCGACGGCCAGATTTCTACTGACATCAGCCGGCTAACCCAGCTTCGGTACCTCAACCTCAGCATGAACTCCCTTCGCGGTGAGATACCGGCGGCAATATCCGCATGTTCCCGTCTTGAGACAATCGACCTTAACAGCAATTCCCTCCAAGGTGAGATCCCTCCAAGTCTTGCTCAATGCTCATCCCTTCATACTATTATTCTTGGCTACAACAATCTTCAGGGAAGCATCCCTCCACAGCTTGGCCTGCTTCCCAATCTCTAGACACTGTTCCTCCCCAGCAATAATATCACAGGAAGCATTCCTGAACTTTTAGGGCAGAGCAAAAACCTGACATGGGTGAATCTTCAGAATAACAGCCTTATTGGTCGGATACCCCCTGCTCTGTTCAACTGCACGTCTCTTTATTACATAGAGCTCTCAGAAAATGCTCTTTCTGGGTCTGTCCCACCTCTCACAGGCATCTTCCTTGGCACTGAATTTCCTTAGCTTATATGAAAATAATCTCTCTGGAGAGATTCCTAGCTCACTTGGCAATCTTTCTTCCCTGGCTTTCTTATTGCTTTCTCAAAACAGTTTAGGAGGAAGGATTCCAGAGAGCTTAGGTAGGCTTCAAACACTGCAAATACAAGACCTCAGCTATAACAACTTATCAGGCACCGTTGCACCTGAAATTTATAATATCTCCTCTCTTAATTTTCTTGGACTTGGGGCCAACCAACTTTTTGGTACTCTTCCCGCCAGTATCGGCGACACCCTTACAAGCATCACACAGTTGATACTGGAAGGGAGCAGGTTTGAAGGTCCAATTCCAGCTTCGCTGGCCAATGCAACAAATTTGCAATATATAGATCTCCGTAGCAACACATTCACAGGTGTTATCACCAATATCCCAAAAAGCTTAGAGATGATGGTACTAAAAGAAAATCAATTCACAAGTTCTATACCATCAGACATAGGAAAGTTCACGAATCTCACAGTAATTCAGTTAGATAATAATTTTCTTTCGGGGAAAATTCCAGACACCCTAGGGAACCTCCAAAACTTGTCCATTCTGACCATATCCAAAAACCAACTTTCTGGAGAAATCCCAAGATCAATTGGGAAGTTAGAACAGCTTACTATACTTAATCTAGAGGAAAATAATTTGACTGGGCTCATACCTTCTAGTTTAGAGGGCTGCAAACAACTGAGAAGACTCTATCTTTCTTCCAATAGCTTGTACGGAGGCATTCCTCCAGAAAGCAATAAGCAATTAACCAACCAGTCATTAAAGCAGTAAACGAATTTCTCGTATGGTGATTTATTCAAAGCAACAGATGGTTTCTCTCCTAACAGTCTTGTTGGATCCGGAAGATTTGGATTGGTGTATAAAGGTCAATTCAAGGTTGAAGGATGTGCAGTTGCCGTAAAGGTATTCAGGCTCGACCAACTTGGAGCACCAAGTAACTTCCTTTCTGAATGTGAAGCATTGAGAAACATTCGCCATCGGAATCTTATAAGAGTGATTAGTGTATGTTCAACATTTGATCCAACTAGAAATGAATTCAAAGCACTCATTCTTGAGAACATGGCAAATGGTAAACTAGAAAGCTGGCTCCATCCGAAAGAGTACGCAAAAAACAAAAAGACCATTGAGTTTAGGCACACGAATAGCAATAGCTATGGATATTGCTGCTGCATTGGACTATCTTCATAATCGATGCACTCCTCCTTTGGTACATCGTGATCCGAAACCAAGCAATGTCCTCTTGAATGATGAAATGGTTGCATCTCTCGGTGATTTTGGTCTTGCGAGGTTTCTTTCTGTTGACTTGTCAACAGGATTCCATAATTTATTGAGTGTTGTAAGACCAAGAGGATCTATCGGTTACATTGCACCAGGTAAGCACATGTTTCACTTTTTTTTTCTTTTTAATCATAACGAATTGTACTTTTTTTTTTTTTTTTTGAGAAATAACGAATTGTACTTAAATACATGATATTTGTTCTGTAAACTAGGAGGATTCCCCGCACGTAGACCTGAGCAAACTGAGCCCGACCCGACCCAGCCCACAGGCTCGGCCCAAGCCCGACAGGTTTTGGCCAGCCCACGAACCTTACTGGACAGGGCCTGGACACGCCCGCTAAAATTTTTTTGGCCCGAGCCCGGCCCGAAATACTATTTTAATCAATTTTATACTATAAAATGCTTGGGCGGCCCGCCCAAGCTCGGGCCGGCCCGAGCCCGCCCGAAAAATGAGGCCCGACCAAGCCCGTGGGCAGTTCATGGGCAGGATTTTGTCCGACTGAAAAGCCTGAATTTTGTTTTGCCCGCCCGAACCCGAGGATGATGGAAGAAAGATTGGCAGGCACAGCGCATCGAAACCTTCATGGTCACACATCCGAAGGCGGCGTGGCGGCGGGTTCGTCGCCGTTGTCGTCGGCCAGGGGCTGGAGCGCGCAGATCTTGATGTCGTAGCGCGGTGGCCTTTTGCCGTCGCCGCAGTCATCGTAGCCGAACCCGAGCCCGGCGCCGCACTTGCGGCAGAGCAGGCGGGTGCGGCGCACGAAGAGGCGGCGCGCGCAGAGGGCCACGCACCGGAACTCGTTGGCGTGCCCGAACCCCGCGTCGTCGATGGCGTCGAACGCCACCACCCCGCACCGCGCGTGTTTCCTCCGCCATCTGCACTTTAGGTGCTCGCTTGAATGCCGAATCCAAAACAAAAAGGCTAATTGATATTCCCTCACCTTTATAGGTCATGCTGTTCCAAATGTTAATTGGTGGGCAGCAAAAGTTGCTGAAACGTTGTTTAAGGTTGCAGATATGTGAAAAGATGGGTTACTTACGGGCAGCAAGTTCGTTGACGGAAGGAAAAATTGCCAACAAAAAAAAAGTCCAGCTACTCCTATGGAGATAAGACATCCAATTTGCGGTAGCAAAGGTCATTTAATTGCATTGCTCCATCCTATCTTCAGATAATTTTGGTGAGTATGATATTTATGCGCTGCACAAACATAGCTCATCATCACATTTATTTTTCAAGAATGATCTATTGGTCATTTACTCATTTTCAAAGTGTTCGGGCTATGCTTACGAGCAACAAGTAATGAAGCATTTAAGTTTAAAACACCTATATTGTAATCTATTACGACAGTATAAGAACATAAAGGTGTGCTTTATTTTTGCAGCTTTCTATTGACATATCTTATGCGCCAAAGCTTACTAGCCCGCGCGCATGCGCAGGCGTTTTCTGCTAGTATAAGAAATATAGATGATTATTTGGCATGTTATCAATATTTTTTCCAAATTTCTGAATAGCTAAGTGGAGGACTTTCTTATTAATTTTTGCACAACATTGCAGAGTATGGCGTGGAGTGCAAAATCTCAATTGAGGGTGATATCTACAACTATGGAAGAGGAAGGCAACCAACGTGACCAAATGATTACATGTTTAAGGATGGTGTAAACATCCGCAACTTTGTGGAGTCATCACTTCCACTGAATATCCATAACATTTTAGAACCAAATCTCACAGGATATCATGAAGGTGAGGACGGAGGACAAGAAATGGTTGAAATGCAGCATTGTGACATACAACTCGCAAATCTTGGTCTAAAATGTTCCAAGATGTCACCCAACGATCAGCCAAGAACAGAGCAGGTTATGGTGAAATGTTGGCTACCAAAGAATAATTTTCAACATTGTGCTCATTGGGAGGTGTATCTATGTTACTGTAACTCACATAGTACCTCTGTAGTAGGCAGTTCGCATATGGAAAAAGGTTTGTACAAGGCAGTTGATCAAACAAATATGTAGCCAGGGACAAATAAGTATTAGTACTTTTCCTAGTATAAGACACTGGTGCAACACTTGGAAACAATACTGTCAACCCTGGCTATAGTACTAAGTGTAGTACTGGAAACAATACCAGGTGTCAATAACAGTACACATAACCGCTTCTACCATCGCATGTCTACACATATACGGTTAGCCCAAAGCAGTAGGATGATATACACATGCATCCATCCATATATGCATAGAAACAATGTCTCACATAGCATCCACAGCATTTCCATCCGGCCTCAGCTTGCTTTCATCTCCATCCACTTCATTGCCCTGTGCCAATACACATCACCCAAAGCACTGAATGAATCCAGTGCTCTACTCTGTCTCAAATCTCAGCTCAGCGATCCATCAGGTGCATTGGCCTCATGGAGAGACGAGTCCCCTGTGTTCTGCATGTGGCATGGGGTGACATGCAGCAGCAGACAGCAGGCGTCTCGAGTCATTGCACTGGAACTTGAATCCAAGAACATCGCTGGCAGCATATTCCCTTGCGTCGCCAACCTCAGCTTCCTTGCAAGGATTCACATGCCCAACAACCAGCTTGATGGCCAGATTTCTCCTGACATAGGCCGACTAACCCAGCTTCAGTACCTCAACCTCAGCATGAACTCCCTTCGTGGTGAGATACCAGAGGCAATATCCGCATGTTCACATCTTGAGACAATCGACCTTGATAGCAATTCCCTCCAAGGTGAGATCCCTCCAAGTCTTGCTCAGTGCTCATCCCTTCAGACTGTTATTCTTGGCTACAACAATCTTCAGGGAAGCATCCCTCCACAGCTTGGTGTTGGTATTTCTTAGCAAAAGCAGTAAATTCCGCAAGCGCACGGAAAGACCGTTATAGCACTTCACCCGGTGATAGACTGGGTATCGTAAACTAAGTTTGACTAAGTTTTTAGCTCGCGTGACTTGAATAGAGAAACGCTCTCTCCCTAGTTTGACTCCTAATTCCCCTGTTTTTGATGGGCTCGTAATAAGTGTTTCTAGGGGATGACCGATTAGAATGTCGAAATCCTGGATGTCAAAGATATGAAAGTCCAGGGCCATTTTGATTTCTTGATGATGGAGAGTTATGTTGTGTAAAATTCCAAGTCCGGTAAGAGCAGACCGTGGTCCTACTCTAAAGGATTTGACTGTTGGAGTACGTGGTTTTTCTCCCAAACACATGAATGCGTAGGATTTTGACATGATGTTTGTTCCAACAGTGGGATTATACAGAACATCCATCCAATCTCCTTGGATTTTACATCGAAGGGTTGAGGAAGGGGCGTGAATCTGAATTTCTTCAGGTGAGAGCTCTCCTTCCGCTACCCATTTTGAGCTCATGATAGCGGTCAACTCCTTAACGGATTCTCTGAGAAATAATTCATCAAGAGGATCGCTAGGAGTGACAGAGATTGGTGGTCTCCTATGACATTTGTATTTCGAGGTGTTTCCGAAATCTTCGAAAAGTTCGTCCTCGAATACAGGAAGTTCCATTTGACTGGAAACTTCCTCTATGGCCTCTGGTTCAGGAGAGGTAGTCTCTATCACGGGTTCGGCAATAGCCGAAGAGGCTTCCTCTAAAACTGGCTCGGGCTCGAACCGGATGGGTTCTAGCGGGGGAGTGTTCTCTAGAATACGATTTAGGAGAGCTTCTCCTTCCGCTGTGGTCTTATGTATAAAAGATCCACGGGCAGATGCATCGAGCAATAGGGCAGACTCTCTACCTAATCCTAGCCAAAAGTGTTGTAACAACACATGGCTTGGAATAGATAGGTCAGGACCTGACCTGGTCAGGGTCAAGAATCGGTCCCAAGCTGCTCCTGTAGTTTCATTTTCTAATTGTCGGAAGTTGAGAATCTCAGACCGTAGGGAAGCGATTCAAGATATAGGGAAGAATGCAACGCAAAAACTATCACGAAGTTCTTCCCAATCTCCATTTACCTTTCCTACGGTTTGGTCGTACCATTGTTTCGCCCTCCCATTGAGTGAGAAGGGAAACAACTTCCAACGCAACGTTTCTTGTGACATGCCACAAATGGTTAGGCATTCACAGAGTTGCTCAAACTCCCTTAGATGATGATATGGATTTTCATAATCCAAGCCTAAAAAGACTTGGTTCTGAACCATGGCTATGAGGCCAGGGCGGAACTCGTAACTAGAACCTGTGATTGGCTTCGATGATTATGGCTTTTTAATGAGTTCGCCCTTAGGAGCAGATAGTTTGGCAATGGTTGGTAGCTCCATTTTGTGAGATGAAAAGAAATGCAAAATAGAAGCAAAGGTAGAACAAGGTACACAGCAACTAGGTTCGGAGATAAACTTGACAACCGTTCCCGCAACGGCGCCGAAATGCCTCGTTGGTATTTCTTAGCGAAAGCAAAAATTCCGCAAGCGCACGGAAAGACCGTTGTAGCACTTCACCTCGGTGAAAGACTGGGTATCGTAAACTTCACGAAGAACGGTATGGTCGGGTTTAGGTCTTAGCTAAGTTGCCCAGAGGAGAGAGTAGGTAACTGGGAAAGTGAGGTTTTCTATAAGACGAATCCTTAGAGAAAGATAACTCCACCGCTGAAATGCTTACTTTGGGCACTGGATCGCACCTGGACTCCCGAGTGATGCCGGCTCGTAGCTCTACGCCGTACCGGACGTGGGGATTACAAAGGACGGACAGGGCTGTCACCACCTGCCGCCTACCACCTCAACCGTGGAGTACGGGGCAAACGAAGGTAACTAATTAGCTTAGACACCACGTCTACACCAACGTTACAGTTCTAGCGTCGGCCAGGAACATCCGTCTTTATCAGGAGTCCTCTACTAGAACTACCGCCACAAGGACGGTCGACGAACCCGCAAGCAAACGACGATAAAGATAACTTTGCAAGAAGGAGCGTACGAATAGATAAACACGAACCTCTTACTTCAAGCGTAAGAAGTCGCCGAGGTACAAGTGAGGAGGGAGCCGACAAATCCGGCACTCCACCCCGTGGAAGACTAGCCTCCGGAGTACTCGAAAAGAGTTACTCCGCTCTTGACCTCTCTCACTCTCCTACTTCTATTCTAGCTAGAAGCTAGGTATAATGGCTCTACTCTTCCTCTAGTGTAGGCTTGTGGAAGTGGAGAGGGAGGAATGAGAATGAAGAATGAAAAGTTGGATGTGTGAAATGAAAGAGAGAAGGGCTTTTATATGTGGACATGGTCGGTTTCCGCACGCCCAAATGACCAAAACACCCCCGCACCGCCCTCTGGGGCATTAATTGCACCGCCTCCAGCTGGCCTGGCCCTCCTGTCAGAGGGGAGGGCGCGAGCGCGCCAGGGTGCAGCCTCCCCCTGACCGACCTTGGCTGGTGGGCTTGGTCTTGGGCCTGGAGTTGGCCCATGCGGTGTTTCGTCATGTTGGTACGTCGGTTTGGCCATTCTCTCCTTTTTCTTCTTGTCTTGCCTTTGGGCCAATTTTATAATTCAAATATTTATTCTCTTTTCTCTAGCTTTTGGCCCAAAATACATGTTTTCCATGAATGCTCCCGCAAAACAAGTGTTCACCAAAACTATGGAGTTTTGTTAGTATAAACCTCCTATCTAGGTGGTTTTTGGTGAACTATGAACCTAAGTTGGCGGGGTTAGATATGCAATAAGGACCGCCAACAAGCTCCCCACACTTAGCGCTTTGCTCGTCCTCGAGTGAAGCAAAAGACACTAAGGTGGTTTTGTCTTCCCCGAGATATTAACCTCGCATACGATTATTCCAAGCCTCACCGGTTATCTCGTGAGCATTCACAAAGGTCTACCAAGTAATCTTGAGCTTATTGAGGGCTGGAACAGCCTGGATTTCAAGTCAACTCGTGTCTCCCTGCTTTCGAGACTTGGGGTTTTTAAATTTTTGGAAGGAAAGATAGCGATGAATTCCTCTAATGATGCTCTCAAGTCACTCTTTTTGTGGGTGTTTGATCCTCACCAGAAGACCTTTGTTGCCTTGCTACTCATCCTACCTCTAATGGCTGATATCTGGAGTTCATAGGTATGGATGAGGTGCATGCTTTCCTTGCGAGTGTTTTGTTGTGTCGAAAAGGTTGATCAATGGAGGGAAGGACATAGCCTTAGATCGAATTGTGCAAGTGTGTGAAATATGGATGTGGATGGAACTCCCTTCTTCCATGTTTCTCTCTTTTATTTGAAGGAAAATATGGGCTTCCCTATAAAAGAGGACATTTCTTTCTATTATTTTCCTCTTTTGTTTCTTTTTCTCCCCCCCTCTTTTTTTTTAGATACTAACATGGGGAAGATCTTTTTCTTTCTTTTCTTTCTTTTCTTTCCTTCACCATCATAAGTGTTTTTTTTTTTTTTGATCGGGACAATGATTCTAATGAAGCCCATATTTCTGCGAGGTAAAAGATATTTGGGGGAGAGAGAACTATGAGCATGGTGGAAGGTGTTTATATTTGTGGTGATGATGACTGCATAACTCTCAGTGTAAGAGTCAGCATTTTTATGGTGGATGGGTGAGAGGATAATGTGCGCGACTTACAGGGTAAAAGTCGGCAATTTTATTTGGTGGGTGTGTGTGTGATATTCGATCTTGGGGATATGAAACTTCTCTTGCAACGATCCGACGAGGTGGGACACAACTTAGGTGCAAGGATAAGCAGCTATGAGGCAAGGTTTTGTAAATATAGCACTAATATTTGGCCTTGGTAGGAATTTAACCATCACTTGAGGATCATGCTATAAGTTTTATAATTTTCGCAAAGAAAAACCCAAGTCTACTACAAGAGATAAACAAGTTTCATATCATCCTACTATCTCTCATCCCACAATAACTTAGATATTCAAGGGGTCCCTAAAAATTAGTTGCTCACAGAAAGATAGAATTTTGGCGAGGAATAAAAATTATGCGAGTCGCAATCGATCAGCGAACACAAAGGTAGAGCAGCCAATTTTTAGTTATAAAACCCAATTATTTCTAGGAAGAATAAAAGTACTTGTGGAGAGTGAGAAAATGCGCAAACCGATGATTTTAAGGTGTGAATTTTCGCGCATCGCTTTGAGAGGTTGGGGTAGCCTCCCCCATACTTGTTTTTGTACCTGTCTCTTGAATTTTTGTGCAACACACAGGACAAAAACAAGTGTGTACAAGACAGAAAATATATATATTTATTCAATTATAAAACTGAAAATTACAAGTGGGCGCACGAATACAAAGTAAATTTGGAAGGGAAATGCAACAAGCTGAAATTTTAAAATAAAGTGCGCGCGCCTAATTATTCAGGTGGAGCGGAAGGCTCTAGAAGGGAAGCTCGAGGACGTCGGCAACTCCTAATTTCGTTGCGGCTCCCTCTAACTCCTCATACATTTCTATATGAAGGGAGTCGATTTCTTGCTCTAGCATGAATTCAGCCAAGCTCCTTTCGGCGAGCCTACCTCTAAGATAGCGAATGTAACTAGAGAGCTCTTTGATCTTTTTGTGCAGCCCCTCTTTTGTTGGACCTTTAGGTAAGGGCAAAGCATCACCAAAGAAATCAGCGGGCTGCCCTTGGATAGGAGGATGGCAAAGGGGACGAGGAGTGTAAACACCTCCTTCTCTTCCCGCAAGCCCTTTTCCACGCCCACCATCGGACCGATCAATTCCTTGAACGGTGTATGAAAGATCGGGGGCTTTGAAGGAAGAGGTTTGGGGAGACGAAATCCTAGGGAGCTTGCTTGGTTGGTGATCCAACGAGGATGCTCTTGCTGCTCTTGCTAGTGGCGCCATAGGAGGCCCTTCGATGGCGAGCGGTGCCGCCATTTGGTTGCTCCTTTCTCTCTTTTCTAAGTAGTCTTTGGCGAAAGAAAGAGCCTTTTCTCTATCAAAAGGAACAAGGGCTATGGCTATTTGGGGGAGAAGGAACTTGCTGTTGTATAGATATGAACAAGAGAGAAAGAGATGAATAGCTTGAGCTTTTGTGAAGAGAGGAGAGGAGAAGATGTCTCAATTTATAGGTGAAGATGACATCTCTGTCTTTCGCGAATGCAGCAGGACCAAACTCCACATGGTGAGCATCAAAGAAGGGCTGAGGATCAGGGGACGAAATTTGGGGAGCAACGGCTCGCTGCCTGGCGCAAGCGCGCCAGTGGCGCGAGCGCGCCAGTCGCGGCGCGACTCGATCCCCTGTTTCGTCCTGTCAGCCCCCAATGGTCCACTTGTTTCCAAAATGTGGTGTTTTGATCCGTTGGGTGTTCGAGGCTCACGGTGCACTCTAATTTTTGAATGGAATAAAAATGGATTTTCAAGAAATATTTTGTAAAATATTTATTTGAAATATCCAAATACTTATAAAAAGGATGAAAAACCCAAGGATAAATGCTAGAATATTTCTATGATAGAAAAATATTTTTGAAAATATTTTTGATAAGAAAGAATAGAATAACTAGCCTAATCAAAAGAATGAGGGCACTCAAAATCTAGGCATAATTAAATCTATTCGATCTAATTTTTCACCGAAATTTAAATTGCGGGAAGGCTCAAGGAAAGGTTTAAGATGCTGACCGTTAACTTTGAAGATGTTACCGTCATCATCTTGAATTGTGATTGCCCCGTGAGTCGACGTGTCGATGATGGTGTACGGTCCTTTCCACTTACTCCGCAATTTCCCTTCACCGAATAGTTTCACCTTCGAGTTGAAGAGCAAGACCTTCTCGCCCGCTTTGAAGGTTTTGAGCTTGATTCGATGATCGTGCCATCTCTTAGTTCGTTCTTTGTAGAGCTTGGCACTATGATAAGCCTTCTCCCGCCATTCTTCCAGTTCGAAAATCTGCCGCCGATTTCTCGCCGGCTAATTTGAGATCCATATTCCAGCTCTTGATAGCCCAATAAGCTCGATGTTCGAGCTCTACGGGTAAGTGGCAACTTTTCCCGTACACGAGCTGGAATGGTGACATGCCGATAGGGGTTTTGTAAGCGGTCCTGTATGCCCAGAGTGCATCAGGAAGCTTACTTTTCCAGCTTTTCCACATATCGTTGACCATTTTCTACAGGATGTTCTTGATCTGTTTGTTAGAGGTCTCTGCTTGACCACTGGTTTGAGGATGATAGGGGGTAGCTATGTTGTGCTTGGCTCCAAGCTCTTTTAGGAATGCTCTGAATGTCTTGTCAATGAAGTGGGATCCTCCATCGCTTATCACCATGCGTGGTGTTCCAAAGCGAGGAAAGATTACTTCATGAAACATTTTTTTGGCGTGCTTGGCGTCAGCTTCTCTGCAAGGCATAGCTTCTACCCACTTGGATACGTAGTCAACAGCCACTAGGATGTACTCGCAATCTTGGGACTTCTGGAATGGTCCCATATAGTCAATGCCCCACACATCAAATATTTCTATTTGAAGGTTGTAGTGTAATGGCATTGCGTTGCGAGCCGTGATGCCTCCTTGAAATTGGCACTTGCGACACCTCCGAATGAATTCTTTGGTGTCCTCGTACATCGTTGGCCAAAAGAATCCGCATTGCCAGATTTTTGCTTGTGTGCGGAATACTCCATAATGACCTCCGTACGGTGCAGACAGACATTTCTCAATAATTTGTAGGCCTTCTATTGCTGGTACGCATCTCCTCAACAGACCGTCCGAACATACCCGATACAGGTATGGGTCACCCCAAAGGTGACGTCTGCTTTCAACTTGCAGCTTTTTCCTGTTCTCCCCTGGCGGTATATATCCGGCAACCATATAGTTGACGATGTTCGCGTACCAAGGTTTGTTGTCTGTCACCTTTAGTAGCATGTCGTCGCGTAGGAAGTCATTTATAGGTAGTTCCTGCATGTTAGTGACCTGCATACGCGACAAGTGATCCGCTACGGTATTTTCTACCCCCTTTTTATCTTTTATTTCTAGATCAAACTCCTGGAGTAGAAGAATCCAGCAAATCAGACGAGGCTTTGCGTCTTTCTTAGTGAGCAAATATTTCAATGCTGCATGGTCTGTGTAGACTATGACTTTTGCTCCCACTAAGTAAGAACGGAACTTATCGATAGCATAAACGACTGCTAGGAGCTCCTTCTCTGTGGTAGCATAATTGAGCTGAGCTCCTGTTAGCGTTTTGCTAGCGTAAGCGATCGCATGATGCTTCTTATCTTTGGTTTGGCCAAGGACTGCACCAACAGCATAGTCACTAGCATCACACATGATCTCAAATGGTAGGGTCCAATCGGGAGGTTGGATGATCGGAGCTGAGATGAGTGCATTCTTGAGGGTATTGAATGCGTGTAAGCACTCATCTGTGAATTCGAAAGGTACGTCCTTAGCTAGTAGGCTTGTGAGGGGTCTAGAGATTTGAGAAAAGTCTTTGATAAATCTCCTATAGAACCCTGCATGGCCTAGAAAGCTGCGGATTCCCTTTACGTTCACAGGGGGAGGTAGCTGCTCGATAACTTCTATCTTAGCCTTGTCTACCCCTATCACTCGTTCCGACACTAGGTGGCCTAGGACAATGCCCTCAAGGACAATGAAATGGCACTTTTCCCAATTGAGTACCAAATCCTTTTCCTGGCACCTTTGCAAGACTCTATCTAAATTTTCAAGACAATGATTAAAAGTTTTTCCATAGACTCAGAAGTCGTCCATGAAGACTTCCATGATTTCTTCAATCATGTCTGAAAAGATAGACATCATACACCATTGGAAGGATGCGGGTGAGTTACACAACCCAAACGACATCCTCCTATAGGCATATGTTCCATATGGACAAGTAAATGTCGTCTTGCTTTGATCATCGGGGTGGATTGGTATTTGATGATAACCTGAATACCCATCTAGGAAATAGAAGAAAGAATGTTTCGCTAACCGCTCCAACATTTCATCAATGAAGGGGAGCGGAAAGTGATCTTTCTTTGTTGCCGTGTTGAGTTTCCAGTAATCGATACACATTCTCCACCCCGTGACGGTTCTTTACGGGATAAGCTCATTTTTATCATTTTTGACTACCGTCATACCTCCTTTCTTTGGAACCACTTGGACAGGACTAACCCAGTCGCTATGTGGTACGGGATAGATGATCCCGGCGTGAAAAAGTTTCAAGACCTCCTTTTTCACGACTTCACGCATCGCATTATTCAGCCTTCGCTGAGGTTCTCGAGTTGGTGTACTCGAGGGGTCAATTGGAATGCGATGTGTGCATAAGGTTGGGCTTATTCCCTTGAGATCATCCAAGGAATACCCGAAAACCGTTCTATGCTTTTCTAACACAGCGATGAGTTCGGCCGTCTCCTTGTCGCTAAGCTTATCGCTTATGATGACAGGAGTTTGCGAATCGCCATGTAGGAAAGCATAGCGCAGCCCCGTAGGCAAGGGTTTAAGCTCAATAGGAGGTCGTGTCGGTTTCTCTTCTTTGGGTAAATCTATAGTTTCTCCCAGTTCGTCTTCCTCTTCTATAAAGTGAGGAGCATCGCTCTCTAAAGACATCTCTGGGGTCTCGAAAGGAATTACCGACATGACCTCTAGAGGTCTACTAGGGCGAAGTTCAGTCACTAAGTTTTTAGCTCGCGTGACTTGAATAGAGAAACGCTCTCTCCCTAGTTTGACTCCTAATTCCCCTGTTTTTGATGGGCTCGTAATAAGTGTTTCTAGGGGATGACCGATTAGAATGTCGAAATCCTGGATGTCAAAGATATGAAAGTCCAGGGCCATTTTGATTTCTTGATGATGGAGAGTTATGTTGTGTAAAATTCCAAGTCCGGTAAGAGCGCATCGTGGTCCTACTCTAAAGGATTTGACCGTTGGAGTACGTGGTTTTTCTCCCAAACACATGAATGCGTAGGATTTTGACATGATGTTTGTTCCAACAAAGGGATTATACGGAACATCCATCCAATCTCCTTGGATTTTACATCGAAGGGTTGAGGAAGGGGCATGAATCTGAATTTCTTCGGTGAGAGCTCTCCTTCGCTACCCATTCTCGAGCTCATGATAGCGGTCAACTCCTTAACGGATTCTCTCGAGAAATAATTCATCAAGAGGATCGCTAGGAGTGACAGAGATTGGTGGTCTCCTATGACATTTGTATTTCGAGGTGTTTCCGAAATCTTCGAAAAGTTCGTCCTCGAATACGGGAAGTTCCATTTGACGGAAACTTCCTCTATGGCCTCTCGGTTCGGAGAGGTAGTCTCTATCACGGGTTCGGCAATAGCCGAAGAGGCTTCCTCTAAAATCGCTCGGGCTCGAACCGGATGGGTTCTAGCGGGGGAGTGTTCTCTAGAATACGATTTAGGAGAGCTTCTCCTTCCGCCGTGGTCTTATGTATAAAAGATCCACGGCAGATGCATCGAGCAATAGGGCGTACTCTCTACCTAATCCTAGCCAAAAGTGTTGTAACAACACATGGCTTGGAATAGATAGGTCGACCCGACTGGGTCGGGGTCAAGAATCGGTCCCAAGCCGCTGCTCCCGTAGTTTCATTTTCTAATTGTCGAAAGTTGAGAATCTCGGACCGTAGGGAAGCGATTCAAGATATAGGGAAGAATGCAACGCAAAAACTATCACGAAGTTCTTCCCAATCTCCATTTACCTTTCCTACGGTTTGGTCGTACCATTGTTTCGCCCTCCCATTGAGTGAGAAGGGAAACAACTTCCAACGCAACGTTTCTTGTGACATGCCACAAATGGTTAGGCATTCACGAGTTGCTCAAACTCCCTTAGATGATGATATGGATTTTCATAATCCAAGCCTAAAAAGACTTGGTTCTGAACCATGGCTATGAGGCCAGGGCGGAACTCGTAACTAGAAGCTGTGATTGGCTTCGATGATTATGGCTTTTTAATGAGTTCGCCCTTAGGAGCAGATAGTTTGGCAATGGTTGGTAGCTCCATTTTGTGAGATGAAAAGAAATGCAAAATAGAAGCAAAGGTAGAACAAGGTACACGGGCAACTAGGTTCGGAGATAAACTTGACAACCGTTCCCCGGCAACGGCGCCGAAATGCTCGTTGGTATTTCTTAGCGAAAGCAAAATTCCGCAAGCGCACGGAAAGACCGTTGTAGCACTTCACCTGGTGATAGACTGGGTATCGTAAACTTCACGAAGAACGGTATGGTCGGGTTTAGGTCTTAGCTAAGTTGCCCAGAGGAGAGAGTAGGTAACTGGGAAAGTGAGGTTTTCTATAAGACGAATCCTTAGAGAAAGATAACTCCACCGCTGAAATGCTTACTTTGGGCACTGGATCGCACCTGGACTCCTAGGTGATGCCGGCCTGTAGCTCTACGCCGTACCCGGACGTGGGGGATTACAAAGGACGGACAGGGCTGTCACCACCTGCCGCCTACCACCTCAACCGTGGAGTACGGGGCAAACGAAGGTAACTAATTAGCTTAGACACCACGTCTACACCAACGTTACAGTTCTAGCGTCGGCCAGGAACATCCGTCTTTATCAGGAGTCCTCTACTAGAACTACCGCCACAAGGACGGTCGACGAACCCGCAAGCAAACGACGATAAAGATAACTTTGCAAGAAGGAGCGTACGAATAGATAAACACGAACCTCTTACTTCAAGCGTAAGAAGTCGCCGAGGTACAAGTGAGGAGGGAGCCGACAAATCCGGCACTCCACCCCGTGGAAGACTAGCCTCCGGGAGTACTCGAAAAGAGTTACTCCGCTCTTGACCTCTCTCACTCTCCTACTTCTATTCTAGCTAGAAGCTAGGTATAATGGCTCTACTCTTCCTCTAGTGTAGGCTTGTGGAAGTGGAGAGGGAGGAATGAGAATGAAGAATGAAAAGTTGGATGTGTGAAATGAAAGAGAGAAGGGCTTTTATATGTGGACATGGTCGGTTTCCGCACGCCCAAATGACCAAAACACCCCCGCACCGCCCTCTAGGGCATTAATTGCACCGCCTCCAGCTGGCCTGGCCCTCCTGTCAGAGGGGAGGGCGCGAGCGCGCCAGGGTGCCGCCTCCCCCTGACCGACCTTGGCTGGTGGGCTTGGTCTTGGGCCTGGAGTTGGCCCATGCGGTGTTTCGTCATGTTGGTACGTCGGTTTGGCCATTCTCTCCTTTTCTTCTTGTCTTGCCTTTGGGCCAATTTTATAATTCAAATATTTATTCTCTTTTCTCTAGCTTTTGGCCCAAAATACATGTTTTTCATGAATGCTCCTGCAAAACAAGTGTTCACCAAAACTATGGAGTTTTGTTGGTATAAACCTCCTATCTAGGTGGTTTTTGGTGAACTATGAACCTAAGTTGGCGGGGTTAGATATGCAATAAGGACCGCCAACACTTGGCCTGCTTCCCAATCTGTACACACTGTTCCTCCCCAGCAATAATATCACAGGAAGCATTCCTGAAATTTTAGGGCAGAGCAAAAACCTGACATGGGTGAATCTTCAGAATAACAGCCTTACTGGTCGGATACCCCCTGCTCTGTTCAACAGCACGTCTCTTTATTACATAGATCTCTCACAAAATGCTCTTTCTGGGTCTGTCCCACCATTCTCACAGGCATCTTCCTTGGCACTGTATTCCCTTGGCTTATACGAAAATAATCTCTCTGGAGAGATTCCAAGCTCACTTGGCAATCTTTCTTCCCTGGCTTTCTTACTGCTTTCTCATAACAATTTAGGAGGAAGGATTCCAGAGACCTTAGGTAAGCTTCAAACCCTGCACGCTCTAGATCTCAGTTACAACAACTTGTCAGGCACCGTTGCACCTGCACTTTATAACATCTCCTCTCTTACTTTTCTTGGACTTGGGGCCAACCAACTTGTCGGTACACTTCCTGCCAGTATCGGCAACACCCTTACAAGCATCACGCAGTTGATATTGGAAGGGAGCAGATTTGAAGGTCCAATTCCAGCTTCAGTGGCCAATGCAACAAATTTGCGATATCTAGATTTCTGTAGCAACGCATTAACAGGTGTTATTCCTTCACTGGGATCCCTGACCATGTTGAGTTACCTGGATCTAGGTGCAAATAGGCTTGAAGCTGGAGATAGATCTTTCTTGTCCTCTCTAGTCAACTGAACACAGTTAACGAATTTGTGGTTAGATACAAACAACCTTCAAAGTATAATATCCACTTATATCACCAATATCCCAAAAAGCTTAGAGATCATGGTTCTAAAAGAAAACCAATTCACAGGTTCTATACCACCAGACATAGGAGAGTTCATGAATCTCACAGTAATTCAGTTAGATAATAATTTTCTTTCAGGGAAAATTCCAGACGCAATAGGGAACCTCCAAAACTTGTCCATTCTGACCATATCCAAAAACCAACTTTCTGGAGAAATCCCAAGATCAATTGGGAAGTTAGAACAGCTTACTATACTTAATTTAGAGGAAAATAATTTGACCGGGCTCATACCTTCTAGTTTAGAGGGCTGCAAACAACTGACAAGACTCTATCTTTCTTCCAATAGCTTGTACGGAGGCATTCCACCAGAAAGCAATTAACCAACCAGTCATCGTATGGTGATTTATTCAAAGCAACAGATGGTTACTCTCCTAACAGTCTTGTTAGATCTGGAAGGTTTGGATTTGTGTACAAAGGTCAATTCAAGGTTGAAGAATGTGCAGTTGCCATAAAGGTATTCAGGCTCGACCAATTTGGAGCACCAAGTAACTTCCTTTCAGAATGTAAGGCATTGAGAAACATTCGCCATCCGAAGTGACTAGTGTCTATTCAGTGTTCGATTCAACTGGAAATGAATTCAAAGCACTCAATCTTGAATACATGGTAAATGGTAATCTAGAAAGCTATTGCCTGTCGTGAAGGTTTGGTGTTAGCACTAGACATACAGGTGGATGGCATCAGATTGGCAAGTGACAGTCAGAACGTGGTAAAGAACATCTCACTGGGTTTCAAAGGAGCTTATGGTCAAGTTATTGAAGAAATTCAGGAGTGCAAGTCAACCTTCTCAAGAGTTGAATTTGTGTATGAAAGGAGAGAGTCAAATGTAGATGCTCATAATATCGCGTAGCTCCATTCATGAGGATTTTGGCCGACATGTGTGGCTGTTAAATTCACCGTCTGGTGTTTGTAATAACTATACATCGAATGATGAATAAAGGTGTGTAGTTTTGCCTCAAAAAAAAGTAAATATTTACGACCAGCAGTAATAATACACCAGTTTTTACTGTCGGTTATCATCTCTATGAACCATTATTATCCAACTGGTAGCCATTAGAACCGCCGCAGTGATAAGTTTCACCGTCTGTTTTTTTAACCGACAATGTCTTGCTTGATTTGCAACAGTGAGATGAACTGATGAAGGAGACCGCTCACTATTTAATTGACTAGATGAGCAAGGAGGCGACGAATTGAAAGAGCAGCTGATATATCTGTAATAATAGGCGTAGCTTTTTTGTTTGATGCTGTTCGGAGCTGAACCTCTTTTTGTTTTTAGCGTGTAAGACTCCTTGCTAGCGTTCTTAAAATCCAAGATAATTTTATTTTTTCTGTAATAAGAGGCACAAAAAAGTGAAGGAACACTATGGTTTTATAATTAAATACTTTGGCTGTTAAAAGCAATTGGGTGTTTGGATACACCAAATGTCCAAATCGTTTCTAAAACCATGGTTTGACCAAAAAAGTCCTTTTTGAGTTTAAGTAACTATACTCATGATCTTTTTTCTAAACCATATATTTTTTTTCTCTTTGACTTATAAAACTACAATTTTGTGATACTATAGTTCTCAAAAACTACAACATACACCAGGCCGTAAAGGGTTACAATAATATAGGTGTCAACAACTGCAAATAAAGCCGACAACTTACATCTAACGAGTAGAATGTCATCCACGAAAAGAAGAATAAATAAGGTGTATATATGCAGTGACATAATATTTATGTTATTCGGATTTAAAATACAAACTAGCAAAAATACCCGTGCGTTGCAATGGAGAAAAAACTATATCCCTAGACACAGTAATGTTAATTTGGTGTCTTTTGTGCATATTCTCTCTTTTTCTTAGCATCCATGATCCGATATATATTTTGATGTTAGTGGGTCGTCCGCATAATATGGTTTTCAAGTGTCTCTATGCACCTCTTGCATGTACATCTCGACGGACATCAATTCTAGCATCTTCTTGCTATAGAATATCAGCTTTATCAATGTTGATATCCATAATGTTCGTTTTTTTGTGTATTGCAGTTAGCATGAGAATTGGAGGAGTGTTTTTCTTGCCATTTAAATGCTTGTTTTTTCTTCTCGTGTTTTATGCTCTCTACGATATAATTTGTTTTCTTTATATGGTAGCAGAATTACTATATATTTTTTTATTTAGACAATGACCATAGTCTTATACGAACCCAAGAACTCGGTGTAGGAGAGTAATTCAAACAACTCTTATCTATTACTTCCTCCATTGATTTATCCTAGTCATCTTAAGGTCGTGCGCAGTGACCAAGGTGTGAGGCGCTTGCAGACGGTTGAATTAATCCGGCCAGTGAGAGGAGCCGCATGTAGAGGGTTTAATTATTTGGGTCAGTGAGAGGAGCCATAGTGCCTCGCTTAGACAACTCTGATTTTTGGAGAATTTTTTTTAGTGAGATGACTCTGATAAATAGATGGAGAGAGTATTAGTTATTGTTTGAGGCTAATAACAAAATACGAGATATATTTTAATTAATTTATTCATGTTTGGCAAAGTTGGTCTATACCGAGGCTAGGAATAATATATATATTATTTATCATAATTATATATTGTTGCTAGCTAGAGAAGCGAGGATGTCACTATGTGTGGCCGGAGGAAGTAAATTACCATAACTTTAGTTTTTCATATTCCAAGACCACCTTCGTGTATTCCGAGTCTGCCTCTGCTACATTATCGGTCATCGCCGAACCTATATGCATGCAACATATGTAAGGTTGATCTAACACACCTACAGACAAAGCACAACATATCAAGGTTCATAACATTTATAGATAGATCACATTTTTATGAAACTAACAAAAGTGGTTTCACATTTTTCTATTTTACTATTTTTTGGTGAATTTTAATTTTTCTATTATTTTTGGTGAATTTTACAAGGCTCATTTGGCTTTGGATATTTTGCATCTAGAATCCCGATTTAGTAAAGACCCTTTCATCTTTTTTCTCTTTAGCATCTTTACATCGAGAACCCCGTAAGGTAATAAAGATACAAAAGAGATTCAGTCCTTTAATTTTGAATCACGATTTGGTCTCTAGAATTAATTTGGGGTTGGTCTTGAAGAGAGATTTATTCCTTTTATAGTCACAATATGATCTCTGGTTTTGATTTTGGATTGGTTTTGAATTGAGATTTGCATTGTATATTATTATGGATAATATAATACCGGACTATGACGACCTATGACTACGATTTATTTGAATATGGACTCTAATCTGTATCGGATGCCAACTCTATTTTAGATGTATGCAAAGACAATTGCCTGGTGTATTTATCTCCCGTACAGGCGCACAGAAAAGTGGACAGAAAAGACCGGCAGAAAAATTTTTTGGCAGACTAAAATTTTGCCTTTTTATTAATAGGGATAGATTCATACAGTATTAAGATATTACCATAGCTTCTATACAGATTCGGATGTGTGCTGAATACAATCTACATACAGGACCAATTGGGATAGAAGGTTCAATATATATGCTTGCTCTTCTTATTGACAGAGCAAAAGCCGATGGTCAAATAAGAGGTGTCGTTCCCCATCTTATAGATGACGGTTTATCCATTTTACAATATGCGAGATGACATCGTTATCTTTTTAGATCATGATCCAGAGCAAGCACGAATTTGAAACTGCTGCTTTGCGCGTTCGAACAGCTATCTGGGATTAAAGATCAATTTTCACAAGAGTGAAATCTTCTGCTATGGAGCAGCCAAAGAGATGGAAAATTTCTACACCGACCTCTTTGGTTGTAACACAGGGGAATATCCTCTCAGATATTTAGGGATTCCCATGCACCATTCTGAATAGAGCAAGGTAGAAGACCGTTTTAAGAAGAAACTCTCTTGCTGGAAAGCAAAATACCTGTCTTATGAGGGAAGACTAGTTCTGTTGAACTCTGTTCTAAGTAGCCTACCCACGTTTATGATGTCTTTCTTTGAGATACCCAAGGGAGTACTTAAGAGGCTAGATTTTTATAGATCTAGGTTCTTCTGGCAAGGTTCCTCTGATAAACACAGATACCGACTTGCCAAATGGGATATAATGTGCCGTCCCAAGGATCAAGGGGGATTAGGTATCCTCAATTTGCATCTGCAAAATAAATGCCTTCTAGCCAAATGGTTGGTGAATCTTTTAAACACAGAAGGCATGTGGCAATCTTTGCTAAGGAATAAATACCTAAACTCCAAAAGCCTTACTCAAGTGACAGCCAAAGCCAATGACTCTAATTTTTGGAGAGGCCTCATGCAGGTCAAAGATGAGGTACTAGTTAATGGTTCCTTCAATATCAAGGATGGAACTAATACTAGATTTTAGGATGATATATGGGTAGGCAATACGCCATTGAAAGCTAAGTATCCATCCTTATTTAATATAGTACGAGACCCACATGCAACGGTCTCAAAAGTGATGAATACCAGTCCCGTAAACATTTCTTTTAGAAGAGCTCTGGTGGATAATAAACTTTCTGAATGGCAGAGCTTAGTAGCACTAATCTCCAATGTTGAATTGGTGGCAGGAACTGATTATTTTCGTTGGACTTTAACCAAATCTGGGTTATTTTCAGTCCGTTCCATGTATCATTATCTGATAAATACACGCCCACCATTTCGTCATAGGATGATTTGGAGGTTAAAAATACCTCTAAAAATTAAAATCTTTCTTTGGTTCTTACAAAAGGGTGTCGTTTTAACTAAAGACAACCTTGCTAAGAAAAATTGGAAGGGAGTCAGAATTGTCTCTGCTGCAATGGGAATAAAAATATTCAACATTTATTCCTGGATTGCCCCCTTGCCAAAATGATTTGGAGGATTATCTTCTTTGCTACTAAGCTAACCCCACCTAGGTCAATCAACCACATGTTTGGGAGTTGGCTTACTAATCAACATAAAAAGATTAGAAAATTGATTTGTGTGGGGGTGGCGGCAATGTGTTGCGTTATCTGGAGATGCCGTAATGATGTTATCTTTAATCAAATGAAATATAACTCTATTATGCAGGTCATCTTCAGAGGAGCATACTGGCTGCGCTCGTGTGCACAGCTGCAGCGTGATGGGACAGCCAAGGACGCACTCTCCACGATGAGCAAGAAGTTAGAAGTTATTGCTCTAGAGATATCTAATAAAGGATGGAAACATTTTTATTGTTTGAATTAGCGTCCGGGTCGTTCTATAAGACCTTGGCTTTCTCACTTTGTTTACTTTGAAAACCTTGTAATAATTGGCTGTGTACATCCTCGGATGTAGAGGCCGGATATGCTTATCCATTATCTAAAAATTAAATTCTTCATGTCATTATTATTTGGCATAGGTTCCAAACATGGCACACGATGGCATGGCGATCTCTGAAAATGTGGTGGGCAGTCTCTTGTTGGGCCATCAAATTAAGCCACCTGCACATGGATCCAAACGCAAACCGTAAATTATGTGATCTTCATCTTGTTTACAGTAAAGTAAGTTCATCTCGGTCAGCAACCAAAAAAGCTTTGAATTAACCTTTAAAATTAAATAAAGCATATCAGTTTTAATGGGGCGAACCATCTATAATATAAAATTTAGTATAACAGAAACCTGCACATTCCATTATCGTGAGTGTCTGATCTGATGCAACTAGAATATGAAACATCTCCCTCCTAGTGTTTAGCATCATATTTGATATAAGCATTTCTTACCAAATTTAAATGTCTCCTAGTGAGGATTCTCATATGCTATGACTGCTAGTGTGTTATTATTACTATTACTTAAAAAAAACACTAGCAGAACTGCACCGCTTTTGTAGTGGATAGAATGTTTAGGATGGACCATATAATATGACAATCATGCATATTCTTTGTAATCCAATCATCTTCGTGGTTTATATGAGTGTCTTCTTCTCTGGAATATTTTTCAAACGTTTCCTTGCTTTCTCAGACTCATGGTATTGAATCTGATTCTACACTTTTTCCCAAACACTTCCATAATATTCAAAATTTGATCTATTCTTACAAGAATCATATATTGTCAATGACAGAAGTGGCCAACATGTGTAATACACTCCACCATGAAATTCCTGGCATCAAGATGGTCAAGAAAGACATTTGGATTGGCATCTTTGGAATGCTACTAAAAAAAACATTAACCGAGGTGAGCAGAAATGATTAACAGAGGTAGGCAACGCAACCGCCTCGGCTCAAGGTGATGGTAAATGGATCTATTCCGAGCCTATTCAAATGCTCATAAACCATGCCATCTCAAATAATTTATCAGCAAAATATGGCCTATCTACCCTGCTTATTTGGATGGGCAAATCTAGTACCTTGCTAATTATTGTTGGAGTGAAAACTACATACTAAGACAACTAGTGAAAAAATTAATTTTATTTCTGTGAGTTTGCATAGGCATATGCAATGCAATCTTTATATTATTAATTTGAGACTCTAACAAAGACACCATGTTAATTCTCATTAGACACGCTAGAAAAAAGGCAAATCATAGTCGATAATAGCAATTTATCTATTGTAATTTATAAAAAAAATTCCCACCTTTGCTGTTAGGAAAATACATAAACTAACCTGCTAATTTTGCATCAAAATTACCCTCTTCTGCCCTTATAAATCTAGCCAAGATAATTCGAAACATCCCCCTAAATTTTATCACTTACTATCAGTGTGTAGCTATGGGCAAGCCAATTGAAATGCATTTATGGAACCTTGGAGTCTCATAACATTTATTGATTTCCAAAGCTACATAACAAGCCTAGAGGCAGCTTCATATGAGCTACTTTCAGTACCCAATTCAAGCGCCCTGAAAAAACTAAGGCGTACAAGAATCAACTTATTGAAAAGCCACAATATATAATCTGGAACAAACGTTCAAAAAAAAACACGATAACAATGAAATACTAGCTTATTAACACTTAAACCAATCGGGGCCCACACCTCGTAAGCCTGGCTGATGATGCTTATTAGGATAAGCTGAATCACCATAAACAACACGATAGCAAGGAAGTAACAAAAGGGTGTCCCCTTACCAAAAGGGTGTCGTTTTAACAAAAGACAACCTTGCTAAGAAAAATTGGAAAGGAGTCGAAAATGTATCTCGCTGCAATGGGAATGAAAATATTCAACATTTATTCCTAGATTGTCCCCTTACCAAAATGATTTGGAGGATTATCTTCTTTGCTACTAAGCTAACCCCACCTAGTTCAATCAACCACATGTTTGGGAGTTGGCTAACTAATCAACATAAAAAGATTAGAAAATTGATTTGGGTGGGGGTGGCTGCAATGTGTTGGGCTATCTGAGATGCCGTAATGATGTTATCTTTAATCAAATGAAATATAACTCTATTATGCAAGTCATTTTCAGAGGAGCGTACTGGTTACGCTCATGGGCACAACTGCAGCATGATGGGACAGCCAAGGACGCACTCTCTACGATGAGCAAGAAGTTAGAAGTTATTGCTCTAGAGATATCCAATAAAGGATGGAAATATTTTTATTGTTTGAATTAGCGTCCGGGTCGTTCTATAAGACCTTGGCTTTCTCTCTTTGTTTACTTTGAAAACCTTGTAATAATTAGCTGTGTACATCCTCGGATGTAGAGGCCAGATATGCATATCCATTATCTAAAAAAAGCAAGGAAGTAACGCCTTCCTACTATCATTGTATTGTGTGAATACAGTGAGAGCTTACGTTCCTACGTACTTATGGGCGAACTGGGGGAGTGTATATATTTGAGTTTGACAACATAACTGCCTCACGTCCATAGACCTCACTTGCTTCTGTCAATCTGTTGAATGGTGAAATGTATGCTTGGCATGAGACAAATAAAAAATGGAATAAGGGAAGCTACTCTTTCGGACTACGAGGCGAGCATCACTTGCAAGACTTGGGTGTGGTCACTGACTCACTGTCCCTTTGGCAAGACTGATCTGAGGTATCTCGTTGTCCCCTGAAATATGAGGCAACTATTTGAATAGCAGTCGCACCGTCTGAGTGACAACATGCAACCGTTTGAATAGCAGTTCCAATTTCCCGGCTGATATGTCGGCGACTTTGAAATCTTCAGCCTCAATAACGGCTTAAATTCCAGAGACCTTTGTTCGTTTGGTCGTTTCTGGTTGGCTGACTCTCGCTGCTGCTGATCTATTGTGAGAGAAAAACACTGCTAAATCGCTGGATGGTAAGCGCCGGTAGACCAAATGAACAGGGCGCTCGTCCTCTCAAGAGTTCTCAGCTGGTTACTAGAACTAGTCCGCTATTCAGGCTGATTGTGATTACTATAGTCCTGGGCTACATGAGCCTCACTCCCAGCCCAATGCAATGGTGACTACCACGCCGGTCTAATTGTATTGCTTGTGCGACTCAGAGCAAAAACTCAACAAAGATCCAACAAGACCAAAAAAAAATCCATCATCTATTTGCTCAGCCGCCGTAACTTCGCTCATAAGCAGAAGTTGGGTGTGAAGGAGCAATTCCCTAATTCTATTTGATGTTCTCATGTTTTGAAATTCAAAATTTTCAAACAGTATGGAAAAACGATAGGAAGCAAAGTTATAGACCTCAACAAGATCTAAAAGTTATTAGTTACAACTCTCTTTTTATTTGAATTTGTTTTCGGTTCTAATATTTACTAACATATTCACCAGAGTGTGTATCTACTACTCAATCACAAGTGTGTGTGAGGTGCATTGGAGGAGAGTAAAGTGCGAGGCCTGAGGTTATAAGTTTGATTCCTATCAAAATGTACCAGCCGTGATAATGACCTGTGTTATCTCCATCCGTTCCCAACTACCAATGATGACCATGGTTATCACTACTCACTTTCACCGTTAAGGGCCAAAACCTTTGGCGATATACAGGGGCTTATGAACCAGAAGTGATGAATATTTTATAGTAGTGATTAGTGATTCAAAGTATTTAAAAGTAATGATTGTATTGCGATATGATAATACCGACTTATGTGCTATATATACAGTATATACAATTTAAGTCTTTCAAGCGCAAGTGCGGATTTGACCCTTGCAATATCGATGATATGCCCTCATAAGTATGTTAAACCAGCCCCCGCGCCGAGCTGAGGGCGGAGAGGCCAGCCCCCGTGCTGCCTCCACGCGGGCGGCTCGGGTGGAACCCTAGCCGCGCCGCCGAGGCAGGTAGCCGGCAAGGCCAGCGCGGCCAGCCAGGATGGCGGCGGCGGGGCCCTCGCAAGACGAAGGTGTGGTGGCGGCGCAGGACGACGTGGCCAGATGGGGCGACTTGCCCGGCTAGCGTTGGGCTCGGCGAGGTCGCCATCCACAACCGCGGCGGCGCCGGCCAGAGGCCCGAGAAAGCGAAGGGCGGTGCGGTGGTGGCAGGTCTCTTCGTCATCGGCGTGCAGTCGTTGTGGTGGCGGAGGGTCGGATTTGAGCCCTGCGGCCCTGGATCCGGCGTCCTCAGTCCGGGGCTGTCTCTCTGCCGACAGTTCCCTGATCCATGTGGTGGTGGTGGTTTGTCGGCGACGGCGGTAGGTCGGGTTTGGGCACTCTGGGTCTGGATCTGGTCCACGGCCAGCACCGGGGCTGCCCGCCCTTTGAGCTCCTGTGATGGTGATCTTTCGGTGAAAGCGGCCTTCCACGGTGGCGGGGCGCAGAGTCGACGATGATGGCGGCGGTTTGGGTGAAAATCTTGCCTGCTGGCGTGTTACGCCGGTCCGGCTGCGGTGGAACTGTCTTTGCCACGTACCTTGTTGACATCACGGTGCAGTCAGAGGTTGCGTAGGACTACTCGATCCCTTGTTGGGGATGTATTTTCTTCAGTCAATTTCTTTCTTTAATTTTGTTGCTGTAATAATTTGGTCTGATTCTACCCACGGTTAGATGAATCCGGATAGTTTCTATCCTTTATCTAAAAAGTATGTTAAACCACCTAGCAGTTGTCCTATCCACTACTTTGCTTTGGTAAGAACGTTTGATTGGTCGATAAAATGCCAAACAATAATCGTGTAGTGACATGATGTCATAGATGGACGAGATGCTTAATGTGGTTTGCAAAGATGGTTAATGAAACTAATGACAGGCTGACCATGAATTGGCATGGTGAACGTATAAGTTTTGTGTTGTCATCTAAATTATTAAAACCACGGATCAATCCGATGCCGAAGTTACATAGTGGCTTGTGGCACAAAATTTTGAAAAATCGCTACAAAGATTAAATTTTCATCATTGTTGCAGCTTCAATTTTTACATCTTTAAGAGAACCGCACCCACCTCTAATTTGTCCCAATTTTGCCACTGGATCAATCACAGGACATGTGTTATGCACGAGATCGTCCGTATATTGCTCCACTGGTCCGCGGCCTTCATTGTTTATAATGGATTATGGATTAGTCTACATGCTTGCAGTGACGGAACCAGGGGGGCCAGCAAGGGCCGTGGCCCCCCATGCACGGTAAGTTTTTTAATGTATATAAGTACATATTTAAATTTATAGTATAAAAATGCTATTTTTATTCATTTTTAATTGAAAAACTATGATTTTAGTTAAAAACTATGTAATTTTTTAAAAAAGCTATTAAAACATATTATTATGTATATTTTATCATATTAAAAAATGCAATCACATTTGTTCGGCCGCCTTTAATCATGATCGCTGGTTCCTGTATGCTTGTATAAAATTTCTACGTACAAGACCGTGAGTGGAAGCCTTACATCATGCCAAGAGCACGTCCAGTGCGCCATGATGACCACACGAAGACTCATTGGTCAATAGTGTCTTTTCTCTGCATCAGTCATCACTCATCAAATGGGTGAAGTCCCGGTCGCGAAAATAAAAGTCATCACTCATCAGTGGAGAAGACACTCAAATTCTTCCTACGAAGGTGGAAGACCCAGTATTCCTAGTCTCCGACCATTAGTGCAATTTTACCGTAGTCATCCATCAGCGAATGAGATTAGTTTGTTGGTGTCAGCTTTGGCGCTGTTGGTCTCAAAAGTTGCAGGAAAGAATTGAGAAGCCAGCCATCCAATCCAGAACATTATGAAATTAATCACAGGCTAATAGGGTTCTTTGCGCCATGATGATGACCTAAGCTTTCCAAACGAAGACTCGATGGTCAATAGTCTTTTCTCTGCGTCTTCCTTCCTATCCAAGGCTCACTAATTTCGGCGATCTTTAATACTGCATGGATTGAAAGAATTATGGATATTACCGAGCTTTTTTTTTTTTGAGATTGGATATTACCGAGCTTTAGACACACTATTGTTAGTCCATGAAAGCACGGTTCAAAGCATGCCCGTCAATGGAATTTGACGCCCAGTCATTGGTCCTAGTCTAGACCGGATAACGTGTGCTGCAGCTGGTCAGCCGTTAGTCAGTGACTTCATAAATGGGCTGGATTGGATAACTAGTAAAATCACTAGCCCTGATAGTTGAGTTTTTTGAACTAGTTAACTACCAACTAGTTAAGTCTTGGATTAGTTATTAGTCCATTCACTAGTCCACCTATTTGGATCCTTATGAACTAAACATTAGTCAACTGGTTGTTAGTCCATGAAATCTATCTAACCCAAACTAGTTAACTACCAACTAGTTAAGTCTTGGATTAGTTATTAATTAGTCCATTCACTAGTCCACCTATTTGGATCCTTATGAACTAAACATTAGTCAACTGGTTGTTAGTCCATGAAATCTATCTAACCCCTATCTAGGTATAGTATAAGGGGCCTACTAAAGGCTGATCGCATAGACAGATAAGAAACCGCACACACGACTTCTCTTTGACCCCGATTACTAATCCTCTTCTCCCCCGACCCTCCTCTTTCTCCCCCTTGGTGCCTCCTCCCCTGCCGCCCCACGCCGCTAAAGTGCCCTCGTATCCATATCCGACAAGCCCTCACCTCCAGCACCCGTAAAGGCCGTAAGTGCTATTTTACCATAGTCCGTCAGTGGATGAAGTGTCGCCTTTGGAGCTGTTGATCTCGAAAGTGGCAGGAGAAAATTAAGAGGTCAGCCATCCAATCCAGCACATTACGAAATAATTAATTAATCATAGGCTAACACTGACAACACCTAGCCGCACATTGTCGGATTCAGAGACAATGACGATATTGCACTGGCGGATCCGTAGTGGCGGTCATATTAAGAGCCAGATGACTAGCCTATTCGATCATAATGCACTGACGGAGTGAGAGTGATGAGAGGCATTTTGTTGAGGGGACATTTTATGCGCTTGATAAGCCATTAAAATTAATACGTACCATAACGTATACAAGTTGACATGGTCTACGTGTTGGAACATATATTATTATGCTTACTTTTAAATTAAGAATTTTTGTATAGAAATTTGGCTTACTTTGCGGTTATCCTATTGTTTTTTGTACTAGCTGACATTAATATTTGCATATATATTATAGCGCCTGAGATGAATAATTTAGATGCAAATCAAAATCTGATACTTTAATCAAAAGGTATTATTTTAAATTACAAATGGAATAGGTGGGCAATTTAGATAAAAAGTTAATGGGTTATTTTTAATTGTCTCTATACAAAATGGCTCTCATTGCTACAAATCATTTTTGTAGTAGTGATTACTCAATAGTCTTTCCCTGCGTCAGTAGAGAAGCCACTCAAATCATTTTCGTGTTGCCAAAAGGAAATTAGTTCAGACAGCTACTGCCCACTGCCCGTGTTTCTTGTAAGTGATCGACGTCATAGCTAGGTCCATGAAGCTGCTTCCTTATTTAACTTGTCTCGTGCGATGCATTCGACCATTCAACAGAAGCAAATGGGCTCCATCGACACGGGGCAGTTCCGTCAATTCAGCTTCATTCTTAAATATATACATTATTGATTGACGAACTTTATGCTTTATGGAGGCGGCAATTCCCTCATGACTGGTATGGAGACCATAATATATAGGGCGGGCCAGAGAGACCCAGTTTTACCATATACGAGAACTAGGAATTAAAGCTACAAACACTCATACGATGTCTGCACGATCTGGCTTCCTTCTAATCGCATTTTTTCTGGTGATTCAGCTGATCCAACTGATAAGCATTATAGCCACAGGCGAAGTCCATCCATATGGATGTAAGTGCTGATGATCTGTCTGATTGTTTTTATTGTGTGCTTTTTTAATGTTCTTTTTTAGATTGTGGCTTTGGATAAGTTTAATTCTCATGTCTTAGTTTTTCCATGGCGCTTGAATTGGACCTGAGAGTGTCAGAAAGTGTATACTACCAGACATATGTTAATGTTATATTGGAACCTACTAATGCATTTTCACAAACGGACAGTTGAATTTTATTATGCCTTTTCAATATATATGAAGGCAGTACTCTATAATCTATCTATAAAGTACTCGTCACCGTTGCCTTTGGTATTTAATTTAAATATTGACTGCTATTAACATATACGCTGTTGTGGGAATAAGAAGAGATATGAAACTTTAAAACAATTAATGTTTTTGCTACAAAGATATATGTAACTAAGAGGATTCCCCGCGCGTTGCAGTGGGCATGAAGGAGGAATAAAAAGTAAAATGCACCTTGTATGTTAAGATAAATTGTTAGTGGCAAAAATATAGTGGATTGTTGAGATGGACACATTGCATTAAAAGAAATAGATAGTGGGTTTGATAGTGCATGCTGAGGTGGAAGCTTTGCTACAAAAACGTTTGTCTATATAAGAGTTATAGATCAGAGCGATTGTAGGAGGTACTGGCGAGGGCCGCCGCGAGGCAGCCGTGGCGCATAGGTAGAGGGGGCAGAGGTGTGTTTAGAGGCGGTGTACGAGAAAAGAGATAGGGGAGAAATTTGTTCTTTATTACTTAACCGATCCAATCACATCTACCAGGTATTTATAGTCCTTGAATTACTTAACCCCTAAGCAACCTTAACCTAGCGCGGGAAAGGTGGCGGCGCCGGGGGCTCCCCTCCTCTTCGCACGCGTCGGCGCCTAAGGTGTTGTTAGCTCACGAGACGTGGCTGTCGCGGCAGCGAGGGCGGTGGGCCGGTGAAGCCTTTCCCGATCGGCGTGTCCTCATGCTGAAATAGCAGCTAGTCGTTGACATTGTCGGGTGGAAGAGCTCTGCCAATGTGGCCTCCAGGTGGTAGGTTATGCAACCGTCGATGGAGTCGGCGACGATGATGTTTTGTCTTGTGTGTCGCGGCACACACTCGAAATAGTACTGGAGATTGCCGATCTAGCCGAGGACGAAGGGATTTGTGGTTCCAATTCCTCCCCTAGTGATGTCGATGTAGAACTGGAGCGTGGTTGTTGGCGTAGTGATGTCATGTAGATGGTTGTCGATGTAGATGAGGAAGTAGCATCGGGAGTAGCCGTTCATGGTCGTCGGTGCTGTAGTAAAATTGAGCATATCGCCTAAGTAAATTCACTATTAATGAAGGTGGTCAGCCAAATGTGAGGCTTGTTGTAGCAGAGGTTGTCGTGGATGAGAGGGTTGTAGGCATGGTGCATGTCTGCCACGGTAATTCTGGTGAGATGAACGGGGAGCCATTGCGTGCACTGCCTAGGCATGGTCGATGTTGAATGGTGTCGAGTGTCGTACGTGTCCCTTCTTTGTTGGGGATGGCGTTGCTGGGGTTGATGATGTAAGAGAAAAGTCGTTGTTGTTGTTGTTGATCCCGTACATAAATAAGAGTTGGGCAGCCAAAGTAGTCGGTGATGGAGAGGCCAGCATGTTAACTATCCATTGCCGGATTGATTCCTCTCAGATGCGTGTATTTTGCTGTATCTCTATTTATTGAGTGAATGGCGATATACCTGATTGCCAAGTCGTTGAAGATCTCGTGCCATATCCACGGAACATTTTGCAACTACTCTAGTTGTTGTCAGTGGGAAAGCACAGCTCTATTGCTGGCAATGTAGCGGGCGGTGTTGCTGATGTCGCCCAAGGGGTTGTGTGCTCTTGGAGTGGTGGTGGGTGCGCCTACTGCATTGACAACCAGGTGGTCTGTTGTGGTTGACGGTGTTCAACCTGAGTTGGCTGTGCAGCCACTAGACTCAACACGACCCAACTTGCAACTTCTGAACATGACAGTAAGTGCGACTACAGTGCAGTAGGTGCTATGAAGAAATTCTAGTGGGACATCTCTAGTGTTGCATCTGGAGGCACCATTGAATCTGCTAACATAGGAGAGTGCAAAATTTTTAGTTCTGATATCGGTGTCACCTCCTGTCCTAGCTGACTAATTTTGTAGATGTTTGTGATCTCCTTGGGGTGTCCAATCGAACTGTTGCTGCGAACGTCACACGGCAGCATGATGCTATCGCTGTCGTCAAGGGCTAGTTTGGTGATGATGACCGGATGATAGCTATTGTCGTTGATTTGATCTGGACACAGGAATATGTCCAACCTATACATATAACAATCTAATCTACCTTCTCAATTTGATAAAATTAAGAATCTAGAAATAAATCTGAGTTGTTGTGGCCTTCAAAAGGCACATCGACGCATCAGTCACATGTGACCTTCAAAAGTAGAAGCTACAATGATGCTGCCGAGATGAACAATACTCCTCATTCGGTTATAAATATGCATTTCAATCGTCTCAAATACCTTATATACATCATGCTCATTCGGTTCCAATCCATAGGTCTATTTTTGTAATCTCAAATTAGTGGTTCCAAACTTTTTTTCGGATCTAATAGCTCCAAACTCAGTACGTCGTCTGTAAGACAACTCAAGATCGAAGTACTTCACTCTTTACAAGACCAAGATCAAATACTTGACTGTTTGCTTTTGGATCCATGTGCAGGTGATTATGGAGATTCTGAAAAGTATTGTGCACCTGGTTTTCAGTCCGGGTGGTGTCATCGTCCGCCATGTAATAATTAGGACGTACTTTATGCCAAATAATAACATTGAGTTACTGGTTTGTTTGATAAATTCAATGCTCTCTCCCAAATTGATCCAGCCTCCAGATTCGATATACATCTGAATTTCTATTCAACTCAGCTGATACATGTATTAGCTTGCTTAAGGCGGAATGGCCAAATTTGTCCTTAAACTATCGTCGAAAGCTCATTTTCGTACCTGAACTATGAAAACGATCATTTTCGCAGCTGGCTCAATTTTGTCCCTGGTCCGACATGGAACACCACGTTGGCTCGCCTCGTCATCGCCCACCTCTCTATGCGGGTGGGCCCCAGCTGCCTGCAGCTTCTTTTTTTTGAGAACACACTTATGCGCGTATTTCACTAAGAAGGTAGAGTTTGGTTACAAGAGAACACACGTCTGGTAACACGAGTGTTACCAAGCCACCTACCACTACTGGATCCTATTACAACACGCTACATTAGTACAAATGAAAGCTTCTTGGAAAGCAACAGCAGTCAAGCCGACGCCCGCGCTAGCAGCCGAGCAAGGTGTGCGTTCCCCGCCGCACACCACCTCTCCTCCTCCTCCTTGATTTGCCCAGCCAACACCTCGGGCGAGAGTGCACGCCCCTGGAACGTCCTCTGGTTGCGCCCCTTCCACAGACTCCAACCGATCAAGAGAACAAAAGAATCAAACCCGCGACGGAAGAACTTGGGGATCAGCTTCCTGTTACTAATCCACCACTCCATAGCCGAGCCCCCGAGCAGCCTAGCATCCAAGTTGAGATGCAACCTGGACAAGCAGATTAGCCAAACTTCCCTACTGAAGCAACAACCCAAGATGAAATGGTCCAGAGTCTCCGGTTCCTGATCACAGATGATGCACAGGTTGGAGTCTTCCATGGCGGAAATGACGATCCCCCGTCCAACATAGGTTGTGCATGGCCAGCCAATAGAAAAAGCGCATCCTTGGTGGCACAGGTGTTTTCCAGATGAATTTTGCCCCAAACACCTGGGAGGAGCCAAAGAACATAGCTCCATAGGCTGAGGCGGAAGAGTACCTTTGGTCCGGCGACGGAGTCCAGCAGAACGTGTCAGGTTCATGCGAAAGGTGCACCTCCTCAATGAGATCACAGAAATGTGAAATGTCCAGCAACATTTGCATAGAAGATGGTCCCGTGATGTGGCGCACCCAAGCATCACCAGGTAGTGCATCAGCCACAGTAGCCTTCCGGTGCCTCCTCCCAACCGAGGCAAATGCTGTTGGTGCTTCAACTTCTAAACTCTTGCCATTAAGCCAACGATCCGTCCAAAAGAAAGTGGATCGGCCATCACCCAAGCGGTGCACCGTTGCAGCCTGAAAAAGTGCTAAGACAGCCCGTTCTCCAGACGCCAGCGCTCGCCCGCTCAGCCTATCCTTCCAAACCCAACGTACACGGAGTGCCACCCCCGCCTTTGCAAGGTCAGTAACACCAAGACCACCAAGCAGCTTCGGACGGCATACCTTGGTCCAAGCCACCTTACATTTGCCTCCAGCCACTGTGTCTGTACCTGCCCAAATGAACGCCCTCCGTAGCTTGTCTATCATCTTAATTGCCCAAGGTGAGAGGCACAAAGCGATGAAGGTGTGCACCGGAATGGCTGAAAGAGTGGACTTTACTAGTTCAGTGCGTCCAGCCGGGTTGAGCAGGTTTCCCTTCCATGCCGGAATCCTTGCCGCCACTTTGTCAATGAGGACTTGTTCCTCTGCTCTCTTGAGCTGGTGCACAGAAAGCGGCACCCCCAGATAACGACATGGGAACGGCTCGACCTTACAAGCTAAAATGCGCTGCACTCTTTCCATGTCTTCCTACGAGCAGGGGATTGGAGTCGCCATGCTCTTGTCTAGATTGGAGAAAAGCCCCGAAGCCATGCCGAAAATAGAGAGGGCGCCCTTGATTGTCTATAAATCATTCTCTGAGGGGACAACAAAGATTACCAGGTCATCTGCATATAAGCTGACTCTTGCCCCAGGGATACCAGTTAGCGGAGTGAGGAAACCATGGCCCTCGACCCAACTCAGAAAGGCATTGAGAACCTCCATGACCAAGACAAAAAGCATTGGTGACAGCGGGTCGCCCTGCCGAAGACCCCTGGCATGGCACACCCTTCTCCCGGGTTTCCCATTGAGTAGAATCCGTGTACTTGCTGTAGACAGCAGCATGGTCATCCAATTCCTCCATCTAAGCCCAAACCCCATATGCTGAAGCACCGCAATGAGGAAGACCCATGCAACTGAATCAAAAGCCTTGGCCACATCCACCTTTAGCAAAACACAGGTCATCTTCCGCTTATGTAGGAATTTGCACGTAAGCTGAACATCTCTGACATTGTCATGTATACTTCTTCCTTTGATGAACGCGCTCTGATTGTTCCTAACCAGTTCTCCCAAAACAGGTGCCAATCTATTAGCCAGGCATTTCGTGATCAACTTGCCGAAGCTGTGCATAAGACTGATGGGGCGGTAGTCCCCGATCTGGGTTGCGTGTTCCTTCTTTTTAAGCAGGATCATGAAAGCCTCATTAACAGCATGGAAGCTACGGTTATCCAGAGACCAGAAAGCATGCATCGCGTTCATGATGTCTGGCTTGATCACACTCCACGCCGACTTGTAAAAACTGCTAGTCAAACCGTCCGGTCCCGGGGCTTTGTCATTGGGCAACTCCCGAATAACCGAAGCCACCTCTTCTTCTGTGAACAACGCCTCCAGAGAACTTGCATCCACTGATCTGACTCCAAAAGCAACCAAATCAAGCCTTCTCGACCGCACAAAGTCAGTGCCCAAGATGGAGTTGTAGTGTTCAAACAGGGCCTCGGCCATGGAAGTGTCAGAAACCACTTCAGTACCCTGAACAGATAGCGAAACAATTCGATTCTGGCGCTGTCGGTGGCAGGCTTGGAGGTGAAAAAACCTGGTGTTTGCATCCCCCTCCCTGAGGAAAGTTAATCTGGCCCGCTGCCTGGCGATCGTGCGTGAAAGGGACGCAAGTCCAAGGACTCTGGCCTTCAGCATATTATGTAGATCTTGTTCCCATTGCTGCAGGTGCCTCTTCTCTTGCTCATAATCGAAGCGTAGGATGACCTCCTTTGCCACAGCAAGCTGGAACCGAATGCTACCCACTTTTGAAGAACTCCATCTTTTCAAATCTCCTGCCAGGTTTCTGAATTTCTGATCAAGCAGGCGAAAAGGGTTGGACTTCGGTTGCGGCTTCGACCAAGAGGCAGTGACCACCTCCATGTACCCTTTAGCCTTGGGCCAGAAAGATTCAAAGCGAAATCTCGGTTTTGTCCCGGACTATGCATCCACCAGCAGCAAAAGCGGAGAATGGTCTGAGCAATCGGAGGAAAGCACCTTCAAAGCATGAGAGGGAAACAAGGCCAGCCAGTCTGCATTCACAAACACCCTGTCTAAGTGCACCAGGGTGGGGTTTTGCCGCCTATTGGACCAAGTGAAGGCCCGTCCGCAAAGCTCTACCTCTTCCAGCTGTGCCTGATTCAAGAATCTTCTAAACCTCCTCATATTTCTTCTGTCTAGGCAATCATTGTTTTTATCACAAGCCCTGTAAATCATGTTGAAATCCCCTGCTACCATCCAAGGCCCAGGTGCGGCATTCTTGATTTGCAATAGCTCATTAAGAAAAACCACTTTGTCATCATCATCTTGCGGCCCATAAACCCCCACAAAGCTCCAGGGGCTCGGCAAAGCCCCGAGCAATTGAAAAGTTGCCACCACACAAAAATGGCCCAGGTTGGGCTGTGAAACCTCCCAGATGTCTCTATCCCAGGCAAGAAGAATGCCACCAGAAATCCCAGCCGCCGGCAAGAACAAGTAGTCATACGACGGGCCAAGAAACTCTCTTGCGATTGCATTACAGATGTTGGAGAGCTTGGTCTCTTGAGCACAAATTAAGGACGGACGCTCAGCGATGATCAGTTCTCGCAGTACGTTACACCATGCGCGCTCGTTGAGGCCACGCACGTTCCAGATCAGGATTCCTTTGTGTAACATTGGGCAAACAGATTGTACTTCTGACGATGGAGGGTGGCCGATTAGACCCCATCCTCCAGACCCTCCAGGTCCAGATTCATCTCGGAGAGATTGATGCCCTCATTGAGAAACAGCTGCAAGGCATGTTTTTTCCTCTGCGACATGTTTCCCCCAAATGCCGAGATGAACTTCTTCTCAACTTCCACATCCGCCTCCTCCTCTGCCACCTGAACGCCCCGTTTCTTCAAAAGCACGCGCTGAGCTTGAGCCGTTGCATTGCCCGCGCGCGGCCTGGCCGCAATTCGCCCGCTCCGATGGAGCGAGTGTACCAACACCGACGTTCGGGCCCTGCGTAAACGCGGCCATTGCCTTACAAGAGGTGTGCGGATCGGAATGCAGACCTATGCCTCGAGTAGTAACTGCATTGGGTTAGGAGTGCCATTCGCCGCAACGTCATCAGCACGTTCCCCTGCAACCGCCCCCAGAACAACATCTCCATTCCCAGGCTTGGAACCAGCAATTTCATCTTCTACCGTGCAATTGTCGTCATCCGTGAACACCGTTTCAGGGCCAGAATGGTCCTCCATATCATGTTCCTCCACCTGTACCTGCCCGGAGTTGGATGTGTTCCAGGCGAACTCTGCCTCAACAATGTCGGACCACCAATCCCTGCGAGTAGGGTCAAATGGCGGAGAATCCGCAGCCACGGGCGTGCTTGGAGCCGGCTCAGAGTCCACAATCTCATGAAATTCAGCCAAACAAGAAGCTGGAACTCCAGCCAATTCGGATTCCACACAATCTAGCCACCAGTCAACAGATTTGGGCAGCAGCGCCTGAATAGAGCGGCCTGTGTGCAGCAGCATTGGTGCCACCTGCAGAAAACGGCCCATGAAGCCCAATCCTGTGGACGGTGGGGAGGATGGCCAGCAGGGCTGGCACCTCTCCTCGAACCACACCAAACGCGGAGACATGAAGGTCCGCGACATCCTCGTAGACGGTGGTGAGGATGACCGGCAAAGTCGGCGCCTCTCCTCAACCTGCACCGCACCTGGAGAAACAGAGGACCACGGCACCCAGCGATTAGCCGACCACCCTGCAGCACCCCCGACCGAGGTCGCCTCCAGCAGTGGGCAGAGGACATCACCAACACGAATCTCAGATTTGAGTCGACCATCGGACGAGCATGTTCCCACACTAAACCGCTTCAGGGAGTCCCCAACATAATCAGGAGGATAGTCACGATAGGGGTGGTCTCTCCCATGCCTCGGGTCAGAATCTGGGGAGCTATCCTCACTATTCCGCCGCGGAGTCGGCCAGTAATCACTTCCATACCACGGCTGGTGAGCATCCGGCTGTCCATGATCGTCGTCATCATCACCATCCTCAGCATCACCGTCATCAGCGTGACCATCGTCACCGAGATCCTCCGAGGGCGGCGGGGCAACGGGCTGATCAGAAAGATCGAGGTAGGCCACGACCCTCACCTGCACCAGATAATGAAGTCCCCTCTTCTTTCTACGCTCACTCTCATCCAGCTGGCCCCACGGAATTGTCGGCTCAGGGATGAATGTCAACTTCTGCGGTTCAATGTAGTCGATGTTAGAGCACCAGGCGGCCACAAAGATCTCTATATCATCTTCCTTTGGTCGGTCACGGTGGTCAGTAAGCTCAACCTCAGTGCAACAACGACCAAGCACAGTCTGGGCAGTCTCTGCATTTCGAGCATGCGCAGGTATGTTCCGCAATGCCAGCACGACGCGGAACTGAAAAGCCCCAGCCACCGAACCTGAAACCCTTGTCCACGGCTTCCATCTCAATGGAACGAGGTAGCCCCAATTTGGAGAAGGGAGCACCCGATCGTGCTGATCGTGACGTTTGAACCTCACAAGGAAGTCCTCCGGTTCATGAATTCGGACATCCACCTCATCACAACGAACCTCAAAATGGTCATACAATATCTAGTAAACTGTTTGTGTTGAGATAAAGGGGCGAGTGCCGGCAATGGTCGCCACCAGAGCTAGAGAAGCAAGTTCATCCTCCGCTGTTTGCAGGTTCATGGAGCGGGGAACCACCACCAGGGAGCCCAAGCCCCCAGCGGCCAACGCGGCCTCCGCGGCCCCCGCGGCGTCGAATGGAATCTCTTCATCCTGGCCCCCTCTCCCAGGCAGGGGGTCCAACGGGCCCAAAAAGGGCAGAGGTGGCACCAGGGGCATCGGCGGTGCGGGCGGCATAGGTGGCGGCGGCGGTGGCGGCAGCGGAGGTGGCGGTGGAGGTGGCGGAGAAGCACCCAGGTTAACGGAGCCCGCTGACTTCGGAGTTGATGGGGTAACCGCCGCCCGGCCGGACACCGTGTCAGCTGAAGCCGCCCGATGGCGCTGCACCGGAGAAGGCGGACGACGGTGGGCAAAAGCGCGAGGGCGCTCGTCGCCAACAGAGCGGGGTCTCCAGCGCACGGCATCGCGCGGTGACCGAGTGCACTTGACACCCCTCCTGCGGCTCGGGAGGCAGCAATCAGTGGCCAGATGACCAGCCTCCCAGCAGTTGTAGCACCGGGCGACATTCTTGCAGCGAGCCCGGATGTGCCCCGGTTGGAGGCAATTGTAGCACCGCCCGTCAAGGTCCGACGGCGGCGACCGAGGCGGCGAATGTTGTCTTCCAATCCTCCTGCTCTCAACCCTGAATAACCCATTAGCGTCCGGAGAGCCGCTGGCACGCGCCGGGTGAGTGGGGGACCGCTGGCGCTCTGGCACAACCGCTTCCACGGGTGGCCTGTGGTCCGGCGCAGGCGTGTCCGCAGGTGGCCGCCGAGAGGCCACCCTGGAGCCCTGGGACGCAACCATGGACATGGACGGGTGTGCGCGCCGGGCCGCCGCCATGAACCCGTCCGCCGGACGGCGGTGGCGGTGACAACATTTTTGATGCCGCTTCCTTCCCAGAGACGTGAGGGGCTCCTTCCTCTTGGAATCCACCGGTGGCGCGGGGTCCGGCTCTAGCTCGGAGTCTGACTCAGAGTAATCCTCCGAGTCACTGAGGTGCAGGCGCTCCCCAGGACCGCGGTCGAGGATCACTCCGAGTAGGCCCGGCGAACCAGCGAAGAAATCCCCGGCCGGTGGCAGCTCCTCCCCGTCCAGATCCACCCAGCGTTGACGAGAAGGGGAAGCAGACGCAGCGGCCTGCTCGGCGACGGCGGGCCATGGGCGGCCAAGCTCCGCGAGCAGCCGACCCGGCGAGCCATCCTCGAGGGCCCGACGAACCTCAGCGGGCCACTCCAGAGAATGGGAGTGCTCCGGATCCGCCATGGCCAGATCTGACGACAGCGAGGTAGAACGGAAGCGGTGGTGCAGGGAAGAGGGAGGGTGGCAGAAGGAGGGGGGGTCGCGGAGCAGAGAGACAAACCTAGGCGGCGGGTCCGGCGGATCTAGGCCGGCGGCGAACTGCTAACGGCGGCAGTGGGGAATCGCCTCGGAGGCGCCATTTTTGTCGTGTAGTGTCACTCCTCTCCGCCCGGGACTCCGTGCACCCAAACAAAGTTCATAGACCGAAACCGTGCCTGCAGCTTCTTCAAGCCTCAACCACGTATATTATTCGTCTTCTTCGTTGAGACATCATGGCCGGTTCTGCACAAAGCACGCCCCTCCACCTCGGCCGTGCTCACCCACGAGTCCAGCAGCCCCTCGGTTGTGACTCGTGATTGACCTGGCCCGGGAGCTCGGCTGCATGCGCACTCCAAAGCTTACCGTGCAGCCGTGCTGAACCTCCTCAGACCTCGACAGTGACACACACAAGTTTTTTCTCGAATACGCAAAAGATTTGCGCATCATTGTATTAAGTAGAAGAGAGTTTTACAAGTTTTTCTGGGGTGTTAACAAATTTGAAACACAGCCCCACCAGCGGTTGTTCCTTTTCCGCATGGCTCACAAGTCACACCTAACAAACTCACAATCGTCCACTACCGGTCATAATGCAAAAAAACTCCCGAGAAACTCCACCAGCATGCTGCATGAATTGCTGATGCAGATGGTCAGATGGAGGACAGCGTCATCGCCTGGTATTTTGACTCCCACCGCCCTGGCCCTGTACGCTGAGGTGCGACAATGGCGATGTGGGCGAGCAGTATAGCATCACAGGCCGGTTAGCGTCGAGGCCGGGCTGCGACGCCGCGGCTGCCAACATCGAAGAGGAGGCATACGTCTGCCTCTGGCCGCGGACATATAACGCAAACATCTGAATTGGGTTACCCATGGCCATCGCAACTCCTTCCGTAGAACCGACCACATGATATGTCTGAACGAAGAAGATGAACAATACACTAGGTCGAGGCTTGAAGAAGCTGTTGACGGTTGGGGCCCACCCACGTAGAGAGGTGGGTGATGACATGGCGAGGCAGAATGGCACTCAACATCAGAACAGGGACGAAAAATTGAGCCAGTTGTGAAAGTTTGAGGATGAGAATGACCGTTTTCGTAGTTCAGGGACGAAACTGAGCTTTCAACAATAGTTCAAGAATGAATTTGGTTATTCCGCCCTTGCTTAATGCTTAAAGCTCAAGGATTCAATATTCTGGACCAGGGGTGGAGCTATATAGAACGTGGCCGCACCCACGAAAAAAATTAGAAAACAGTGATAAAATTCAAATTTCCACCATATATGCACCCATAAATTGCAAACTCTTACTCTCATAAAGGCAAATGCAACCCAACCCCCCCCCCCCCCCCCCCCCCCCACCCCCACCCCAGATTTATTCTACCTCCGCCACTATTCTGGACGTCACTTCTATATGCACCTTCAGTTTTTAGACAAACAGATATCTTGTTTAGTATTCTTTTTGCGAACCAAGCTAGTTCAACTAACGGCACTGTGCGTTCCTTCCATGGAAGCTTTGTCAATCTTAATCTCTACCAGTCTAGTCTTTCAGAATCACTCACAGTGGTAGGACGACTGCTTGTGTTTATAGGGGGGTCACCGTGCAGTGCATGAGTCTGTATGTCAGAGTAAAAAAACTCTTTGGTGGATTACTTTTTTTTGCCAGAATTCCATGATTGCCTGATTTACTCTTTCGATGTAAGTCAGCTGACTTTCAGGCTTTGCTTTGTAATGGAGGAATAACTTAGTGCATCAACCTAAATAACTATGGGATTTTGCACACTAGTCACCTGAAGGGACTGCAATATCTTATAAGAGCGGAGAAAATTAGGCAACTTAAACACTTATTGATCTATATATCAAACCGTGCTTATCAGATAGCTATGTAGATATACACAACAGTTTTGCTAACTGTTACTATCTCTAACACAAAAATTTATTAAACCCAGGTTCCAATCCTATCAACTAATGACCTACTGAGCTAGACTAGAAAAAGGTAAGCACACAACTTACAAAAGTAAGCAAAACCCTTTTACGGTGGTTGGGGGTACCTCCCGGTACCTCCTCGTTGTAAAATTTCTCGTGCAGACCTGATGTGCTAGATGGACCAGATGCTTATGGCGGTTGGCAAAGATGGTTAATGAAGCTATTGACAGGCTGAGCCACATATATAAGTTTTGTATAGTCATCTAAATTATCAAGAACATGCATAATTAATCATAGGACGCATGCCATGCACAAGACCTTCATTGTTATAATGGATGGTTTAGTCTTGTACATGCTTGTATAAATTTCTACGTGATACAAGACTTTGAGCCTCTGCTTTTGACCAAATGGAAGTCTTAACTCATGCCAAGCACTCCCCCTGCACCATTGCATCATTTGCATGATATGAATCGTATGATGACCAAGCGAAGACCCATTGGTCAATAGTCTTCTCTCTGCATCAGTCATCAGTGGAGAAGCCACTCAAATTCTTGGTACGAAGGCGGAAGACTCATTGTCCTTGGTCTCTGACAGACCCGTCCGTGGAATTTTACCATAGTCGACCAAATGAGATTAGTTTCTCGGTGTCACCTTTGATGCTGTTGGTCTCAAAAGGCCAGCCATCAAAGGGAGTGGAGGTGCCATACGCAAAAAGGAAGCGACTCATAGAACCGCCTGCCTTTCATTGCCAGGAGATAAAGAAGAAACAAGCATGTGCCGAGTACTCTACCATTGAGTTAGCAACCCAGATAAAATAGGATCTCTTAGATACGATCTACCACCTTTACGCCTTTCACTCGGATCAGCTAATTCAAGTCCAATCCAGCACATTATGATATTAAGAGCAAGATTACTGGCCTGTTCGGCCATATGGCACTGACGGAGTGACGGTCACATCAATGACTAAGAATGGGGTGAGTCTTCCGTCTTCATAAGAAGATTTTGAGTGGCTTCTCCACTGATGCAGAGGAAGACTTTTGTCTCTTCGGAAACCAACGGCGAGCCTTGAACATGTGCTGCTTGTTTTAACTGAAACCGTGGGGCAGAATGCCCCCCCGGCGGCTTAAACTACTTAAAAAAGATTAGTCTCGAGGAAACTTCAGAGCAATTACAAAGAGATCTAACCAGCGGTAAGAAAAAGAGGAACTAAAGAGGACTAACTACCAAACTAACAAGCTGAACTGAAAAAAGAACTAACACACAAGAACTAAATAGCATCAAGCCAAGTCTGAATAGGTTGATGCAACGAAGACTTGATTCAACAAATGTGCTCCAGGACTGTCTTCCTGAGGGAGGTCTTCCACGATGAGATGCTGGGAATTTTTCCATCAAAAATAAGAGCATTCCTTTTATTCCAGATGCACCAGGCAGCAATCGTAACAATCTCCATAAAGAAAGGTTGCATAAAGTTCTGGTTGGCCATGTAAAGATTTTCATGAATACTGTAGTTCTCCTGCCAAACAATACCCAGGGCAAACAATCAAGTAGCAGAAGCCAGGCAGAATAGAAAGAGATGCTCAACAGTTTCTTCAATGTTATCATGACAGAGAACACAAGCATAATCTTCTACTAGGAACTTATTTCTTCTTATCAGCACATTCCTTGTGTTCAACCTGTCATTAAGCTCTTGTCAAAAAAAATGTCATTAAGCAGCAACCACACCATGAACTTGATTTTAGGAACACACTTTGACTTCCAAATCCAGGTAACAGTCCTTAGAGGGGCAAACAGGATGCTTATTTCTAAAAAGAAAAAGTGCATGATACTACACACCGTCAGTTGCAAAATACAAATTTTGGGCAAATGTGGGGTTTACTCTGTTTCATCGACTTCAAGCTTTGAGCTCTCTAATTCAGTAGTTTGCTATAACATTTTATTCCCCAACAAACATTATTGTGAAAAGAACATGTACATGAGATAGCAGTGATATAGTGCCTATTAGCACTGCTTTGATCAAATAGTGCATTTGTCATGTTCTTAGAAACGTGTTGAATAGGCTGTCCAAATTGGCTGCAAGCTACTTTATTTTGTGTACATCAGTAGCATAGAAAATCTGGGCCATTCTACTTTCAGCAAACATGTTGACTGAGCTGTCCAAATTGTATGCAAGCACCTTTACTTTGTACATCAGGGGCGCACAGAAAAGCTCCTTTATTGACTCTTTGTGGCAAGATGTTGAATGGTCCTATTGCTGAAGAAGCAGAGGGTGACAGGCACACAATCCATTATGAACTGTGAAGTCAGATTCATACACAGTGCAATAGGCATGGAGCTCTATATAACCTCATCATATACGGTTAGCAAGATAGTAGGATGATCTACACATGCACCATCCATATATGTATAGAAACAATGTCTCACATAGCCATCCAAAGCATTTCCATCCTGCCACTGCTTTCTTTCATCTTCATTCATTTCCTTGCCCTGTGTCAATACACATCACCCGCAGCACTGAATGAATCCAGTGCTCTCCTCTGTCTCAAGTCTCAGCTCCGTGACCCATCAGGTGCACTAGCCTCATGGAGAGACGACTCCCCTGCATTCTGCAAGTGGCATGGAGTGACATGCGGCAGCAGACAGCAAGCATCTCGAGTCACAGCATTAGATCTCGAATCCAAGAACATCGCCGGCAGCATATTCCCTTGCATTGCCAACCTCAGCTTCCTTGAAAAGATCCACATGCCCAATAACCAGCTTGATGGCCAGATTTCTCCTGACATCGCCCAGCTAACCCAGCTTCGTTACCTCAACCTCAGCATGAATTCCCTTCGCGGTGAGATACCAGAAGCAATATCCGCATGTTCCATCTTGAGACAATTGACCTTGATACCAATTCCATCCAAGGTGAGATCCCTCCGAGTCTTGCTCAGTGCTCATCCTTGCAGACTGTTATTCTTGGCTACAACAGTCTTCAGGGAAGCATCCCTCCACAGCTTGGCCTGCTTCCCAATCTCTACACACTGTTCCTACCCAGCAATAATATCTCAGGAAGCATTCCTAAATTTCTTGGGCAGAGCCAAAACCTAACATGGGTCAACCTTCAGAATAACAGCCTTACTGGTGGAATACCCCCTGCTCTGTTCAACTGCACGTCTCTTCATTACATAGATCTCTCACACAATGCTCTTTCTGGGTCTGTCCCACCTTTCTCACAGGCATCTTCCTTGGCACTGAAAACCCTTAGCTTATACGAAAATAATCTGTCTGGAGAAATTCCTAGCTCACTTGGTAATCTTTCTTCCCTGGTTTTCTTACTGCTTTCTCATAACAGTTTAGGAGGAAGGATTCCAGAGAGCATAGGCAAGCTTAAGACCCTGCAAGCACTTGACCTCAGCTATAACAACTTGTCAGGCACCGTTGCACCAGCACTTTATAACATCTCCTCTCTTACTTTTCTTGGACTTGGGGCCAACCAACTTGGTGGTACGCTTCCCACCAGTATCGGAAACACCCTTACAAGCATCAGAGAGTTGATATTGGAAGGGAGCAGGTTTGAAGGTCCAATTCCGGCTTCACTGGCTAATGCAACAAATTTGCGATATATAGATCTCCGTAGCAATGCATTCACAGGTGTTATTCCTTCACTGGGATCCCTGACATTGTTGAGTTACCTAGATCTAGGTGCAAATAGGCTTGAAGCTGGAGATTGGTCTTTCACGTCCACTCTAGTCAACTGCACACAGTTAACAAATTTATGGTTAGATAGAAACAACCTTCAAGGTATAATATCTACTTATATCACTAATATCCCAAAAAGCTTAGAGGTCATGGTACTAAAAGAAAATCAATTCACAGGTTCTATACCAACGGAGATAGGAAAGTTCACGAATCTCACAGTAATTCAGTTAGATAATAATTTTCTTTCTGGGAAAATTCCAAACACCCTAGGGAACCTCCAAAACTTGTCCATTCTGACCATATCCAAAAATCAACTTTCTGGAGAAATCCCAAGATCAATTGGGAAGTTAGAGCAGCTTACTGTTCTTCTTTTCGAGGAAAATAATTTGACCGGGCCCATACCTTCTAGTTTTGACGACTGCAAACAACTGACAACACTCAATCTTTCTTCCAATAGCTTGTATGGAGGCATTCCACAGGAACTGTTTTTGCTATCTACACTTTCTGTTGGCTTAGATTTGTCCAATAACAAACTCACTGGAACCATACCGTTTGAGATTGGTGGATTGATCAATCTGAATTCACTTAGTCTTTCCAACAATCAATTATCAGGTGAGATCCCCTCCACACTTGGCCAGTGCCTTCTTCTAGAGTCACTGCACTTAGAAGCAAACAATCTGCAAGGAAGCATCCCAGATTCTTTCATCAACTTAAAAGGCATCACTGTGATGGATCTTTCACAGAATAACTTGTCTGGAACAATTCCCGAATTTTTGGAGTCACTTAGCTCTTTACAGATTCTAAATCTTTCCTTCAATGACCTTGAGGGCCCTGTCCCTGAAGGCGGCATCTTTGCTAAACCAAATGATGTGTTCATCCAGGGAAACAATAAGTTGTGTGCAACATCTCCAGATCTACAAGTCACACAGTGCTTGACATCAAAACCCCAAAGAAAGAAGCATGCCTACATTTTAGCTGTTCTGGTTTCACTGGCAAGTGTAGCTGCAGTCACAATGGTGATTGTAGCTGTCATTATTTTGAAGAAGAGAAGAAAAGGAAAGCAACTAACCAACCAGACATTAAAGGAGCTAAAGAATTTCTCGTATGGTGATTTGTTCAAAGCAACAGATGCTTTCTCTCCTAACAGTCTTGTTGGATCTGGAAGATTTGGATTGGTGTACAAAGGTCAATTCAAGGTTGAAGAATGTGCAGTTGCCATAAAGGTATTCAGGCTCGACCAACTTGGAGCACCAAGTAACTTCCTTTCTGAATGTGAGGCATTGAGAAACATTCGCCATCGGAATCTTATAAGAGTGATTAGTGTATGTTCAACGTTTGATCCAACTGGAAATGAATTCAAAGCACTCATTCTTCAGTACATGGTAAATGGCAACCTAGAAAGCTGGCTCCATCAGAAAGAGTATGCAAAAAGCACAAAAAGACCATTGAGTTTAGGCATACGAATAGCAATAGCTGTGGATATTGCTGCTGCATTGGACTATCTTCATAATCGATGCACTCCTCCTTTGGTACATCGTGATCTGAAACCAAGCAATGTCCTTTTGAATGATGAAATGGTTGCATCTCTCAGTGATTTTGGTCTTGCAAAGTTTCTTTCTGTTGACTTTCCAACAGGATTCAATAATTCATCAAGTGCTGTAGGACCAAGAGGATCTATCGGTTACATTGCACCAGGTGAGCACATGCTAAACTTTTTTTGTCAATCATCAGAATGAATTGTAGTTATATATAATTATATACATGATATTTGTCCTGTAAATGATGCTTTGGCATTTTATCTATATTTTTCCCAATTTTCTTTAGTGGCTAAGTGGAGGACTTTCTTATTAAGATTTGCACAACATTTCAGAGTATGGCTTGGGGTGCAAAATCTCAGTTGAGGGTGACATCTACAGCTATGGAATTATTCTGCTAGAGATGATTACAGGAAGGCGGCCAACTGATGACATGTTTAAGGATGGAGTAAACATTCGTAACTTTGTGGAGTCATCACTTCCTTTGAGTATCCATAACATTTTAGAACCAAATCTCACTGGATATCATGAAGGTGAAGACGTTGGACAGGTAATGGTTGAAATGCAGCACTGTGCCATGCAACTAGCAAATCTTGGTCTAAAATGTTCTGAGATGTCACCCAAGGATCGGCCAAGAACAGAGGAGGTTTATGCTGAAATGTTGGCCATCAAAGAAGAATATTCAACAGTGTCCTCATGGTGAAGTGTATCTATGTTACTGTAATTCACATAGTACCACTGTAGCAGTTGCACTTCACGTAAGGAAAAAGAATTTTACAAGGCAGTTGATCAAATAAATATGTAGCAAGGGACAAATATGTATTAGTACTTTTCCTAGTATAAGAAACTGGTGCAGTACTTGGAAGCTGCACTAAGTGCGAACCCTGGCTACAGTACTAAGTGTGGTACTGGTAAACAATACCAAGTGTGAAGTGTCAATAACAGTACACATGACCACTTCTACCACCGCATTTCTAGTTCAGAATCACCACATGTTTTTGTGTTACCCCTAACTCCCTAAGCATCATAGCCCGATTGTATGTTGACCTAAAAAATTGGAGCCCTTTAGAACAACTTGAACTCCCTGTGAAACGTTAATGACTGAAACAATCAAACCCACATTGTTAAAATACATTACACTTCACCCCCATATAATATATAACTAAAGTCATAGTTAGAGACTGGAAAGCATGATGCCCTTTTTTTCAGGCAATAATTCCAAATCGTGATGATAAAATAAACTAAATACTCTAGCCATCTATATGACCTTGTGTTTTAATCATGTGTTCCTGGCCTCCCACTTTACATTTCGTAGCACACATTACCTATCTTTCAGTATGCCAAAAAGCAAGATATGACCAACCTTCTCTGAATTTTAGAAATTTGAAGAACAGAGCAAAATTTCACACAACTGAACAACACCATGCCATTTTCACTAAACAACATCCCCTGAACTACAATGTCAATGCCAACAAATGACAAATCATTCATATAAATGCTTTCCTATATCTTAGCATTAAAACCGTATTTTGGGAGACACTTAATGAAAATTAGTATGCGCATGGGGGCCATAAAAAAATACTATGCACCAATGTTTATCTTTGTAGACTGTTTTCTTTTCCTTGGTTATATAGCCTACTATGTATCTGGTTTTACTTTCAATTTGTTTCACTGTGGGTGTAGGGTATAGGATCCTTTTCCTTTGAATAAAAATGGCAAAGCAGTAGACAATCTTAATCTGTAAGTGGTTACTAGTGCTTGGACCTCTGGTTGTAATGACTGATAACACACAGCAGCAAACTGTTTTACTGGGAATGGCCAGGTAAACAACAGCGTTGTGTAAACCAGAAACCATGTGATCCCCTACACACTGCTCATTCGACAGTCGACAGGTCTCTGCCTGGCTGCTCCCCTCATATTGAAACTCTGGTATAGTGTAGGTATGTGTAGTGTAGGCATGGAAAAGGCAACACCTTTGTCAACCAATATTACACCAAACAAAGAGGATTAACAGTAAACATCATCATCAATTAAAACATTAAAAAGAAAAGAAAAGAAATCGCAGGCCATTGACAAGACTGAAATGCTGAATACCACCACTTGTGTGCTACTTAGAAGCCTGCAGGCACACCACACAGGCACACACCAGTTCATCATTGAGTTCTCAACATGAGTACATTCTCACAGAAAAACTACAAGTTTAGTTACTTTTCCGTGTCTATTAAGCTGCATTCTCTTCTCCATGTAGTTTCGAAAACCAACACTATAATCCATTAATCCTAGCCAGTCGCACAGTTCTGACATAGCAAAGCAAATTCAAAACACGACAAGCTAGCTAATCACCAGTCCAAACCTCAGAAGCAAAGGAGAATCTCACGACCACTGACCTCGTGGCCGGCGGCGTGTCGGAGGCACGCAGAGCAGGGGAGCCGGCGGGCGGGGGATTCGTCAGGGCCACGGACGGGAGTCTTCCTCTCCGGCCTCCGTGCTCGGGTGCGCTGGACCTGTGGCGCGCGCCTCGCGGGCGTGGGTCTAGGGAAGTCGGCCGGATCTCAGCCCTCCCTCGTCGCCGGCGCGGCCGGTCGCGGAGAACAGGGGTACGGTCGCACGGAAAAGGAAAAAACCGACAGCACATCCTGCTTTCATGGGCCAAGTTTTGGTATGGGCTTTCGGCTTACATGGCCCAAAAAAACCTGTTGTTGAGGTGACTGACTTCAAAGAAAAAAGAGAGAATGAAGCCAGTTTAGAAAAGGAGATAATAAAGAAGCAAGTTCATTGATTGGTTGCTAGGGGATTTTATTAGATTCAATGTCTATGTATTAGAATCTAATGGAATCTAACCCTTTTGATTGGGATTCAAGACTTTGAGATTTGTTTTACCCTGAATGAATCCAAAAATCCTTGAGTAAGGAGGTGATGCAGCAGCATGGTTCTGCTATCATATTTCTACTGCATTTTGTTGGATGTGAGTCGGAGCTAGAAGCCCCTTTTGTTAGTTGGTATTTGGTATCCCAAGCTAGTAACACTTTATTCGCTTTGTATAATCTATTAATTAAAGTTGAGATGATCTCCTTTCACAAAAAAAAAAAAAAAGAAAAAGACACAAACCGAAGAAAAGAGAAAAAAAAATATGTGGAACACATGACGCCGTAGCCATCTCACTATCCAACATATACTTAAACAAGAGATAGATCTCGCATACACTTAGGCCAGTTTCAATCGAGATTTCACGGGAGTGTCATGCACATTAAATAAATAGATCATCATGTCGGATTTGCATGAAATTGCATGAAATTAGGAGCGAGAGAGAAGGAATTCGTTTCACCATGGTGAAACTATATAGCGGTGTTTCCAAAATATTGGAAAGTGTGTGAAACCACTATCGAGAGTGTTATTTCATTTCATTTGCATGCATGGAGGAAGGACATTGGTGGAACAGAGGAGAGAGAGACAACGGTGGACGCATAGAAGTTTTAAATAGTATGTGAAACTGTGCAATGAAACTATGCATTGAGGGTGAAAGTTGTTTCGTATCAAAATTTTAAATAGTATGTGAAATCGTACAGAATAAACTAACCATCGAGACTGGCCTTATATTGCACTGAAGAAAGAACGGGTTATCACACATAATAACATAATAAATATATATAATAATGAGATCGAGCAATTTCCAAAAAAAAACAACTAGGTATCTACTCTTTTTTTTTCTTTTTGACAACATAGGAAGCTACCTTTTGTGCGCCCTACTAATCATCATCATCATCAAAATTTACGACGTGCCATGATAGGGACGGAATATATCCACAAACCAACCACTGCCCACAAATGAAGGACGGGCTCTACTTCCGAAAAAGCCTCCGCGCACCGGCTCATAAACATCTTCGCCTTGTCAAGCAACTTCTTGTTTGTAGTAGTAGTGCTTGCCGATGATCCGGAGGAACTCTCGTTAGTAGAGAAACGTCGCAAGGCCTCGGGAGCGCGGACGGTCGCTGCCGGCTGGAGGCGCGGCGGCATCGTCGTCGTCCTCGCCGCCAACGGCGCAGGGATGCCGCCGCGGCCGAGCCGAGCCAACATGGCCGATCGCATCGCCGCCGCCATCGTACCCTCCTCCCTCTACTCCGACACGGCCGACCACTCCCTTGGGTCTAGGCGAAATCGTGCGTGCGTGCGTGGGCTTCGATCTGGCCTTCGCGTGTGTTCGGGCTGCCTTTTATGTACTTGCCGTCCGATTTCTTTTCCGACTCGATCGGCCCATGGTCCCAGGCCCAGCCCAGCGACGGCAGCAAACCATGCCGCACGCACGTGAGCCCGCGCCAGCAGCCCGGGACCCACCTCAAGGTGCAGACCTCTGCCTGCAGCTCGGTTTAAATATGGGATTTCTTTTATCATTTGCGATCGTTTATAGTTTTTGTCGTACGTATCGGCCTCGGCAGCAAACCATTCAAGCTGCATGAGCCGAATTAGCTCCTCTGCTCCAGGCAAAGCCGACCTAGGCCTTGTTTAGATCCTTTAAAATTGTAAATTTTTTTATTCTATTTTTATCACATCAATTTTTAGACGTGTACATAGAACATTAAATGTAGGTAAAAAATAACTAATTATATAATTTATCTATAATTTATAAGATGAATCTTTTGAATCTAATTAGTTCATAATTAGATATTAATTATCAAATACAAATGAAAGTCTACAATAGCAAATTTAAAAAATTTGCAATTTACCCAAGGCCCTAGCTTAGCGAAGAAAAGATAGGCCTGGCCAACTTAGTTTTTTGTATATAATATATTAATATACATCTTTGTTTGGTGACTCCAACTAACTTTCAAAAGACTCACCGGCAGAGCCAAGGCCCGGCCACTCATGGGTGGGCTGCTTAGCTCTTGGCTGACTACTGCAGCCTACGTAGTTCGTCCGTACACAGATGCTTGTATGGTACTCCAGCTACATCCTTTATATAATTATTGTACTATTTTTCGTAACTTTTTAACTATTAGGGTCTGTTTGCTCCAGCTACTCAAAACCTTTTTTCCAACTTCTATCAAAACAAGTTTTGATGAACACAACTTCTTTGGAATAGTAATTCCTTTTTAAAAAATGGAAATAATAATTTTTCCCAAGTCTCTCAATACTATCTTTTCATGAGAACTTGTTTTACCTAATATTTTTGGAAAATAGCTTTCCTCACTTGTGAAGCTGATTTATAAATCTGAAGAAAAAAAAGTAATTTTAATGAAGCTTTGTTGCGATAATCTTGCCTTTATTTGTATCTAGATGACCTCCAAATAACACACAAATGTTGAAATTTCTCGAACACATGAGTTACCTTATGAAAAGACCTATTAACATACTTATAAACATAAACTTCGTCAGGTCAAGCCTAAGATCTTCAATCTTTGACGTTGTATCTTGCCTAGGCTCCACAAAACTTCTAGCTCCGCCACTGCAAAAACTTACTATGTCACCTTGTATTAAATAGCTCGCTAAGACTGTCGCTATAGCCCGCTATAGCTTTTTGAGGCAAAGTGTCGCTATTTGTGTTTATGTCACAATTTAAATATAGCCCGCTATAGTTTGATATAGCTCCGCTAATAGCTGTTTTAGAGACAAACCACTAAATATCTTCGCTATTTAAAACATGGCATGTCATCATATATTCCAAGCATATGCAACCGATCAAAATGTGATCTACTATGCCGCCTTAAAGTTATTACTTACAAGAAAAGCTCGATAGTAATTGTGTTAAACACAACATCATTTCTACTCAACCATAAAGGTATCGTGTGGCCCCTCCCTTGTAACTTCCAAAGGAAAACTCTTTAACCAAGGACCAAACTAAGTGATCGAACAGTATCACCACGTAGTGATTGAAAATTAAAAACTACATGAAAAGAAAGATCAAGCTGACCTACGTTCATTTTTTATTTTGCTCCAACCACTACAGAGTACAGACTATGGCTCCGAAGGAGTCGAAGTACACTTTTGTCATAACGAAGATGCAGTTGAATTCAACGGCCAATATAAAAATGTCACAAGACGAAACTGCCTCGTTTCCTACATCTTGAAATTTCAGATCCCATCTGTCGACTCTTTTGCCTTTTTTTTTTCTCGTGTTTCCATTTTGTTGAGGTCGAGATTGACGATGACAAGTCAAAAGGCAACTCGACTCGGTCACGGTCAGGACTCAGGACCGACCGCCACACCAGCAGGGGCCCGTCCTTGGATACGTACGGCCGGCCATGCTTCTTTTTCTGTGGAGCCCACCGGCGGATCGTACGGAAAAGCCACCATTCCGTCCTTGGTAATGGAAGTGGTCATATAGGCATCGATATCGTGACCAATACATGGAGACTAGCAGGAGAGAAATAGTCCAGTCACAACCCAATAACAAATTTTCAATATGAAATCACTAACCAACTGATGCAGACGCACAACAGACTGAGACGGTGGCTGATCTGCCAGATGGCTCAAACACAGTCAAAATGAGTACATCTTCCAGGAGCAGGTGTTGAAAATTCGAATATAGTTGCACTGGTGTCAACGTTGTTGGTGGAGACTGTAGACCAGTGACTCTTCCCGCCATGTTGATGTTGAAATAATGGCTTCCACTGCTGTAAATGCAGAGGTTGACAGGCTTGAATTTCGTGGAAGAAGGCAGTAACATAAGACAAACCATCTATGCTAATTTTTAACCAATGTGCTAGACTAAACCCTAAACTTGCCCACGCTGACTAGCCCAGCTGGGTGAGAAATCACTGATTGGGCGAGATTGGGCCTGTGGTGAACCAAACAACATGTCCGCGGGGCTGAATGTGCGATTTCAGAGTCCAGGGGGCAAATTGACACACGAAAAAAAGTCAGGGGGCACAGTGTATTTAACTCTTTATAATGCTATTTTGGAATGTTGGATAGACAAGCTGTTGGTTCTGTTTCTTTCAAAAATACCCCAATTTTGATTTCACGGCACAAATAGTGGGGCATGTGGTTTCAACGATGTGCATTGTCTGAGCGATTTTGTCCTTAAATCTTCATCGAGTAGGAAAGACGAGCTCTGAGGAAAGATCCTAGGCCTTTCAATTCAAGGAAGTTGGATTTCTGGGTACATAAATTTGGGTGGACTTTGATTAGACATGATTGGGGGAATGATCGGGTGTACAACGACTTACAATAATAGGCAGAAACTGCAAACTGCAAAGCCAACGACTTACGTTTACAGAGTAACGAAGGTGAACCACGAAACCAAGAGTAGGGTAATCGTTTCTCTAAAAAAATGAAGGTGTATACATGCAGTGACAAAAAAAATATATATTATTCAGTTTTAAAATACAAATCAATACAGCAACGGTACCAGAGCTTCTATAGAAATTCGGATGTGTACAGAATATATTCTCGAGACCGGAACAATTGGGATCCTAGAATGTTCAATTTATTATTTGGCCGATGAGCAACAACCACTAGCTTCTTCATGTCATCATTTGGCATAAGTTCCTAACATGGCGGACGACGGCAGGATCCTCCATAAGATGGTGGGCAGTCTTCTGTAGGAGGTCCAAAGCCACCTGCACATGGATTGAAAAGCAAGACGTCAAGTATGTGATCATCATAGTAAAGTAGTTCATCTCGGTCAGCAACAAGAAAAGCCGTCAAAAAGTTAGAATAACTTATAATTTGGATTGGAGGCTAAGTTATATCCATTGTATTATATCTTGTGCCAAACATTATTATCCATCTAAGCTGCATATCACATCTTATTCCTGTGGCAACGCTTGACATTTATGTCTATTAAAATATCAAGCCATCTGTTGTAGACTATATAGTAGTGCCTATCGAAAAGGTTTAAGAAAAGTTAACATGCCCACAGCGCCACATATCTGTGACTATTATAAAATTAACATGTCCAAGCTATGGTTTTATGGATTCTAAGTAGATAATGTTCTGATGCCCTAGAGGTACTAGTACTATGTACTCATTAGACACATATCCAATTCAAGCGCCATGAAAAAACTAAGACTTAATTACGAGAATCTAACTTCTTGAAAGCCACAATCGAAAACAAAACATTAGAAAACACACACACAAACAACACTATATATATGTATTATACGTACTGTAAGTTAAATTCATTGTATCAAAGTTTCTATGGAACATTATCATCCATATAGAGAAAGTTTCATATCAGTTCTTAATTCTTATTCTCACAAGAATGGTGCACCACCTAAGCTAGTATTCAAAGATTTATGTCAATATTTAAATAACAAAGCCAACTGTGACTTTTATTATTTATTATAGGTAGAGTATTGCCTATCGAAAAGACATAAGAAAAATCAACAGTACCACTATGAAAAAACCATTATTAGGTTCCAAAGCTACACCAAGTATAGATATATATACTTGGTACTATACAGATTATACATTAGACACGCACATACCCAATTCAAGCGCCGAGAAAAAAAGTAATGTTTATGAGAATCTAACTTATCCCCACGCCACAATATATAAAATATATAAAGCAAACATTCAGGACAAACACAATAACAATCAAATAGTTCTTTAGCACTTACATCCTCCCCTCGGCTGCCCCTGAACCTGCTGGCTGCTGGTGATGCTTATCAGCAGCTGAATCACCAGAAATGTGATAAGAAGGAAGCAAGATCTTGCTGACATGGTGTGAGAACTGGGAGCTTCAATTCCTAGTTCCTATGGGAGAACTGAGGGTACTATATGGCCAATATCAGGCACGAGGGAACCCAGGCGTCCATACAGTTCAATTGTGTATATATATTTGAGGAGATGAATCTGCAATGACAGAACTGCCCCGCATCCATAGACCTCAGTTGCTTCGCAATTCCATTGAATGGTCAAATGCATACCAAGACAAATCAAAAGTGGAAGAAGGGAACTAGTGTTTTGGGACTACGACATCACCTGCAAGTTGCAGACACACCTTTGGGTGCTGTCATTATCCTTTTGGCAAGAAGAGTAACTAATCGATCTGATGTATGATCCACTACACCGGAGTGTTTAGAAAAATAGAAATTGACACTCTGGTAGTAGGTAAACACAATGCCAGGTAGAGGTACAAACTTATAAATTAAGATCGATAACTGATAAATCTATTACATCTGGACAGAGATTACATAAAAAAAAACTCACGGAGGTGGGGGTGACGCCCCCAGCCCGATTTCATTAAGCAGAAGACTCGCTTCCCCTCCGCGAGAAAACCCCCGAACCCCGGCCCGGCCCATACACGGTGAGCAAGGGACCCTGTGGGGACACAGGCCGCTCCACGACGTGCTTTGGAACACCGAGCCAGCGAGGGGATTTTTTTTAACCTCAGTGCCTAAATCGGCTCCCACCGGGAGTCGAACTCAGGACCTCCTGAGGGGTGCCACGGTACCAGCCGGTGGGTGCTACCACTTGGTCAGCCATCCCTTGGCCTGGACAGAGATTACATGTAACTTGTTTACATAATAAGACGATAGAAAGTGAACAAACAACAACAATATAGCATTTTGTCCCAAGCAAGTTGGGGTAGACAGAAAGTGAACAAAAGGAAAAAAATTGCAAACTAAAATAAGTGATTTTTATTAGTTGCAGATATTGAATATAGGATCAAGTACTTATATTTTATAATATTCAAGCCCGTATGGGAGAACGGGTCAGATGGACTGATTTCTATCTAAAGGCATAGGGAAATTCACTACTCATTTTGGTATTTCCCTCTCAAATCATCTCCTTCATCACCTTCAAGCTCTGAAATGTCTGTGAAACTAAAATAGTCAACCTATTTGTTACATATATATCGGTATCGTAGTACTGTCCAAATTGCGTTGTCCGCAAGCTCTCCTTTCGTGTAATATGGCATAGGGAAAATCTAGATCATGAAAGTGGCATATAGGCATAGATATCATGAGTTCGTGATCAATACACAGAGACTAGCAGGAGAGAACTATAGTCCAGTCACATATCCACTACACATTTACAGTACGAAATTACTAACCAATTGATGCAGAGGCCCATCAGACCGAGGCGATGGCCGTTGAGGAGGAGACTCACACACGGTCCAATTGAGTACATCATCCAGAGGTGTTGAAAACTTGTATTTGCACTGTGTCAACATTGAAAATTTGTATTTGCACTGTGTCAACATCCCCACAAGGATGTTGAATAATGGCTTCCGTTGCTGGAAATGCAGAGGTTGACAGGCTTGAATTTCGTGGAAGAAGGCAGTAACATAAGACAAACCATCTATGCTAATTTTTAACCAATGGAGCTGAATTAACTGAAATAAGAGTCCAGTCATATCCGTCACAGTATGAAATCACTGAAATAAGAGTCTAGTCACATATCCATCACAGTATGAAATCACTGAAATAGGCAGGGTGAGAATATGAAATCATTGAAATAGGCTACAACTGATCCTGACGCACATCAACTGAAACATGGTCAAATTGAGTACATCTTCCAGAAGAAGGTGTTGAAAATCCATATATAATTGCACTGTGTGAACGTTCTCAGCAGATATTATTGACCAGTGACTCTTTGTAGGCACATGTTGAATAATGGCTTCCATGTTCCAGTGCTGACTTGCTGCAAATGCAGAGGCGGACAGGCTTGTATTTCGTGGAAGAAAACAGTGCTGACCTGCTGGATTTTTTTTTAATGGCATGGAGCTCTATATAACATCTTCATATACGATTATCCCAAGGCAGAAGAATTGTCCACATAATCATGCATTGAAACATGGCTCAAACCATTTCCATCCTGCCGCTGCTTGCTTTCATCTCCATTCTTCACTTCCTAGCCCTGTGTCAATATTCATTAGCTGCAGCCCTCAATGAGTCTAGTGCTCTCCTCTGTCTCAAGTCTCAGCTGCACGACCCATCAGGTGCACTAGCCTCATGGAGAGACGACTCTCCTGCATTCTGCCAGTGGCATGGAGTGACATGCAGCAGCAGGCAGCAGACATCTCGAGTCACTGCACTGGATCTTGAATCTGAGAACATCGCCGGCAACATATTCCCTTGCGTTGGCAACCTCAGCTTCCTTGAAAGAATCCACATGCCCAACAACCAGCTTGATGGCCAGATTTCTCCTCACATAGGCCGACTAACCCAGCTTCAGTACCTCAACCTCAGCATGAACTCCCTTCGCGGTGAGATACCAGAGGCAATATCCGCATGTTCACGTCTTGAGACAATCGACCTTGATAGCAATTCCCTCCAAGGTGAGATCCCTCCAAGTCTTGCTCAGTGCTCATCCCTTCAGACTGTTATTATTGGCTACAACAATTTTGAGGGAAGCATCCCTCCACAGCTTGGCTTGCTTCCCAGTCTCTACACGCTGTTTCTACCCAGCAACAAGCTTACAGGAGGCGTTCCTGAAGTTCTTGGACAGAGCAAAAACCTGACATGAGTAAACCTTCAGAATAACAGCCTTACTGGAGGGATACCCCCTGCTCTGTTTAACTGCACGTCTCTTCATTACATAGATCTCTCGTACAACGCTCTTTCCGGGTCTGTCCCACCTTTCTCACAGGCATCTTCCTCGGCACTGAGTTACCTTAGCTTATATGAAAATAATCTCTCTGGAGATATTCCAAGCTCGATTGGCAATCTTTCTTCCCTGGCATTCTTACTGCTTTCTCATAATAGTTTAGGAGGAAGGATTCCAGAGAGCTTAGGTAAGCTTAAAACCTTGCAAGCACTAGACCTCAGCTATAACAACTTGTCAGGCACCGTTGCACCTGAACTTTATAATATCTCCTCTCTTACTTTTCTTGGACTTGGGGCCAACCAACTTGTTGGTACTCTTCCCGCCAGTATCGGCGACACCCTTACAAGCATCACACAGTTGATACTGGAAGGGAGCAGGTTTGAAGGTCCAATTCCAGCTTCGCTGGCCAATGCAACAAATTTGCAATATATATATCTCCGTAGCAACGCATTCACAGGTGTTATTCCTTCACTGGGATCCCTGACCTTGTTGAGTTACCTAGATCTAGGTGCAAATAGGCTTGAAGCTGGAGATTGGTCTTTCATGTCCTCTCTAGCCAACTGCACACAGTTAACAAATTTATGGTTAGATAGAAACAACCTCCGAGGTATAATATCTACTTATATCAACAACATCCCAAAAAGCTTAGAGATCATGGTACTGAAAGAAAATCAATTCACAGGTTCTATACCATCAGAGATAGGAAAGTTCACGAATCTCACAGTAATTCAGTTAGATAATAATTTTCTTTCTGGGAAAATTCCAGAAACCAGTGCCGGCCCTAGGGGGAGGGCAGGAGGGGCGACGGCCGAGGGCCCAGGTGAGGAAGGGGCCCAAATCCATGTATGCAAACCTCCAGTGTCCAGCCCTATACATAGTCTATCAGGCGGCCTTTTGTTTTCTTTCTCCACGTCATGGAATCCCTAGGAGTAGCAGAACCGTCGCGCTCGTGGCTCGCATCGCTTTGATTGCGACTTCGCGACTGCCGGAGTCATGGACTGACGCCTGACGCCGGCGGCGGCTAGACCGGGCGTGAGGCGTACAACCGTACGAGTCCAGGGCAGGGGCGCGGCTCCACTCCACCTCCACGACAACAAGACGTCTGCCCATCCACTGATCAGCGTAGTCCGATCATAGTAAGACAGAACATGCCCTAGGGTATTTGTTTTCCACTTTCCCTTTTCATACGTTCCTTAACCCACTTTCCCTTGTTGGTACGTTCCACTTCACTTATATAGTGGTATTTTTCATCTAATTTAGGTGTTAGAATTTAACAATATATTAATAGATTTGTTTTTCCTTTGCAAGAAAATTTAATGCATATATATTATATAAGATTTTATATATGGTCTAGACTCTCTAGACGGGCCGTCGTGACAAGTTCGCCCGAGGGCCCTCAAAACCTCGGGCCGGCACTGCCGAAACCCTAGGGAACCTCCAAAACTTGTCCATTCTGACCATATCCAAAAACCAACTTTCTGGAGACATCCCAAGATCAATTGGGAAGTTAGAGCGGCTTACTGTACTTCTTTTCCAGGAAAATAATTTGACTGGGCCCATACCTTCTAGTTTCGAGGACTGCAAACAACTGACAACACTCAATCTTTCTTCTAATATCTTATATGGAGGCATTCCACGGGAACTGTTTTCGCTATCTACACTTTCTGTTGGCTTAGACTTGTCCAATAACAAACTCACTGGAGACATACCATTTGAGATTGGTGGATTTATCAATCTGAATTCACTTAGTCTTTCCAACAATCGATTATCAGGTGAGATCCCCTCCACACTTGGACAGTGCCTTCTTCTGGAGTCACTGCACTTAGAAGCAAATAATCTGCAAGGAGACATCCCAGATTCTTTCATCAACTTAAAAGGCATCACTGTGATGGATCTTTCCCAGAATAACTTGTCTGGTAGAATTCCTGAATTTTTGGAGTCACTTAGGTCTTTACAGATTCTAAATCTTTCCTTCAATGACCTTGAGGGCCCTGTCCCTGGAGGCGGCATCTTCGCTAGAACAAATAATGTGTTCATCCAAGGAAACAATAAGTTGTGTGCAACGTCTCCAGATCTACAAGTCACACAGTGCTTGACATCAAGACCCCAAAGAAAGAAGCATGCCTACATTTTAGCTCTTGTGGTTTCACTTGCTAGTGTAGCTGCAGTCACAATGGTGATTGCTGCTGTCATTATGTTGAAGAAAAGAAGGAAAGGAAAGCAACTAACCAACCAGTCATTAAAGGAGCTAAAGAATTTCTCGTATGGTGATTTGTTCAAAGCAACAGATGGTTTCTCTCCTAACAGTCTTGTTGGATCCGGAAGATTTGGATTGGTGTACAAAGGTCAATTCCAGGTTGAAGAATGTGCAGTTGCCATAAAGGTATTCAGGCTCGACCAATTTGGAGCACCAAGTAACTTCCTTTCTGAATGTGAGGCACTGAGAAACATTCGCCATCGGAATCTTATGAGTGATTAGTGTATGTTCAACGTTTGATCCAACTGGAAATGAATTCAAAGCACTCATTCTTGAGTACATGGTAAATGGTAACCTAGAAAGCTGGCTCCATCAGAAAGAGTATGCAAAAAGCACGAAAAGACCATTGAGTTTAGGCACACGAATAGCAATAGCTGTGGATATTGCTGCTGCATTGGACTATCTTCATAATCGATGCACACCTCCTTTGGTACATCGTGATCTGAAACCTAGCAATGTCCTTTTAAATGATGAAATGGTTGCATCCCTCAGTGATTTTGGTCTTGCGAAGTTTCTTTCTGTGGACTTCTCAACAGGACTCAAAAATTCATCGAGTGCTGTAGGACCGAGAGGATCTATCGGTTACATTGCACCAGGTGAGCACATGTTTCACTCTTTCTTTTTAATTAGAATGAATTGTACTTATATATACAAGATATTTGTCCTGAAAATGATGCTTTGGCATCTTATCTATATTTTTTCCAATTTTGACTTTCTTATTAAGTTTTGCACAACATTGCAGAGTATGGTGTGGGTTGCAAAATCTCAGTTGAGGGTGACATCTACAGCTATGGAATTATTCTTCTGGAGATTATTACAGGAAGGCGACCAACTGATGACATGTTTAAGGATGGTGTAAACATCCGGAACTTTGTGGAGTCATCACTTCCACTGAATATCCATAACATTTTAGAACCAAACCTCACTGGATATGATGAAGGTGAAGATGGAGGACAAGAAATAGTTGAAATGCAGCACTGTGCCATGCAACTAGCAAATCTTGGTCTAAAATGTTCTGAGATGTCACCCAAGGATCGGCCAGGAACAGAGGAGGTTTATGCTGAAATGTTGGCCATCAAAGAAGAATTTTCAACATTGTGCTCTTGGGGAAGTGTATCTATGTTACTCTAATTCACATAGTACACCTGTAGCAGTTGCACTTCACGTATGGAAAAAGATTTGTACAAGGTAGTTGATCAAATAAAGATGTAGCCAGGGACAAATATGTATTAGTACATTCCCTAATATAAGAAACTGGTCCAGTACTTGGAATCCGTGCTAAGTGTCAACCCTGGCTACAGTACTAAGTGTGGTACTCTGAAACAATACCAGGCGTCAATGAGACAATAACAGTACACATGACCGCTTGTACCACTTCATGTCTAGTTCATAATCACCACATATTTTTATGTGACCCCCCTAACTCCCTATGCATCATAGCCCAATTGTGTGTTGACCTAAAAAGTTAGGGCCCTTTTAGAACAGCTTGAATTTCTTGTGAAACATTATGACTAATACAATGAAACTAGTGAAGTTATACAAGCCCACAGTGTTAAAGTAGAACACACTTCACCCCCATATATAATATATAACCCATGTCTTAGTTAGAGACTGGAAAGCATGATGCCATTTTTTATTGAGCAATAACTCCAAACTTTGATGATAAAATAAACAGAATACTCCAGGCATCTATATAACCTTGTGTTTTATGTTGGAAATAATCTTGTCATAAGAAATGTGTAGATACATCTAGGGAGTACATGCATCTATGGCATGAGTTGTTCAAGTCAAAAGGAAATTGACTTGTTCCTTGAGCTAATGCTTAGCTAGCATTAGATAGTAAAGTTGGTTTTTGGTGGGTTATCCTTAAAGAGATCAAAGTCAAATTGGCTAGGTTATATAGTTGTCAATGAGTTGTAAAGTGAGTGCTAGCTAGTGATTAGCTAGAGATGAGTTGTGCAACTTGTATGACGGTTCGCAAAGTCTATATAAAGACTTGCATACCTCCTTTGTAAGGCAAGCTAGTGTGCCAAAATGTAGAGATGAGATGTGATAGAAGATGTAAGGTTACTAGCTTCAAAGGTCTTGTGTATGGACGTGTATAGTAGAAGCTAGCAAGTGTAAGCAAGCAGGGCTTGGTTGTGAAGATCAAGCTAGTGTATGGTGTTGAGTATAGTGTGATGTTTGAGAAGAGATAATAAAGAGAAGGAGTTCAGTTGCCACAAACCAAAAGAGCAGAGCTCTGGCCAACGCTGGTGCTTCTGCTGAGTGTGTGTGTGGTGTTCTCAAGAGCACAACTACAGCACCAACGTGCTTCAGTAGTATTCAGGAAAGGGCTGCACTTTCCTTGTGCGTGTGCTCATCTTCTTCTAGCTCTGGTTCAGAGAAGAGGGAGGGTGAAGGTGAGCTTGCTGCTCACCTGGTTCTTGGTTTCAGGAACCGACAAGTGTTCTCAGAGCTTAGCAACAGCACCAACGTGCTGTGTGTAGAGAGAGCTCAAGGCTCTCCTTCTACCTTGGTGCAGGGAAGAGGGAGAGGGAAGGTGAGCAGGTCCTGCTCACTTGGCTGCTGGTTCAGCAGCCAACATTTTAATCATGTGTTCCTGGCCTCCCACTTTACATTTGGTAGCACATATTACATATTTTTCAGTATGTAAAAAAGCAAAATGACCAACCTTCTCTGAATTTTAGAAATCTGAAGAACAGAGCAAAATTTCACCCAACTGAACAACACCATGCCATTTTCACTAAACAACAGCCCCTGAACTACAATGTCAATGCCAACAAATGAGAAATCATTCATATAAATGTTTTACTTTTAATTTGTTTCACTGTGGGTGTAGGGTATAGGTTCATTTTTCTTTGAATAAAAATGGCAAAGCAGTAGACAATCTCAGTCTGTATAGTGGTTACTAGAGTTTGGACCTCTAGTTGTAATGACTGATAACACATAGCAGTAAACTGTTTTACTGGGAATGGGCCAGGTAAACAGCGTTGTGTACACCTGAAACAATGTGATCCCCTACACTCCCCTCACTCAACAGTCGACAGGTCTCTGCCTGGCTGCTCCCCTCTATATTGAAACTCTGAATGCAGCAGCAGCCAGCAGAACATGTACAGTGTAGGCATGTGTAGTGTAGGAATGGACAGGGCAACACCTTTCTCAACCAACATTACTCCAAACAAAGTGAATTAACAATAAGCATCATCATCAACTCAAAACATTAAAAAAAAAAAAGAAATCGCAGACCATGGCCAAGACTAAAGTGCTGAATCTCACTCCTTACGCGCTGCTTAGAAGCCAGCAGCCACAGTACACAGGCACACACCAGCTCATGGAGTTCTCAACATGAGTACAATCCCCCAAAGAGCTAGTTTAATTAGTATTTTCCTGTCAATTAAGCTGCATTCTCTTTCCCGTGTAGTTTCAGAAACCCAACACTATGGTCCTAGCTAGTTCTCACATAGCAAAGCAAAATTCAACACGGCAAGATAGCTAATCGTCAATTCAAACCTCAAATGCAAAGGAAAATCCACTGAGCTTGAGGCCGGCGGCGCGTCGGAGGGCACGCAGAGCAGGGGAGCCGGCGAGGGATTCGTCAGGGCCACGGGCGTCTTCCTCTCCGGCCTCCGGGCTCGGGTGCGCTCGCCACGGGGGGCGTGGGGTCGGGTTCCGCTCCAGGAAGTCGGCCGGGGATCTCGGCCCTCTTCGCCCTCGCCGGCGGCGCGGCTCTGACATCAGCACAACCTGGGCTAAGTTTTTTTTTCTGACGTCATACATGGGCCAAGTTTTTTTTTGATAAATACATGGGCCAAGTTTTGATGAACAGTGAGTGTGAGATTCTGTTTGTTGAGCTTTTCAACCTGTTCATGATTCTTGAATTGAAAAGCCAAAATTCCTCCCCTAGTAGAAAACCCACCACACCTCTTGCTTCCACCTTTTTTTTCTTTAGATAATGCCTTTCTTTTCACCTATTGTAGAGGTGACTAACCTCAAACAAAAAAAGAGAAAGAAATTAATTCAGTGTTGTAACTTCGAAGACAAGAAGATAGTTCATTGTTTAAGCCCCGTTTGGTTACTAGGGGTTTTAAACAAAATCCAGACAAAAAAATCTAGCATGTTTTATGGGATTCCATGTCTATGTATTAGAATCCAACGGAATCTAGCCCGTGTGAGGCATAAAATTGGAACACAATTAAACCTCAATTCTTAGAAAAGAAGATACTCTCTCCGTCCCATTGATAATGTAACTATGGAAAACGTGCCGATCAAGCTATATCAACTTTGATCAAATTTGTACCAAAAAATATTAACATTTATATCTCGAAATAAATTTATTAAAAAACTAGACTGAAAGATCTTTTCGATGATACCAATTACTTAGTATAAATATTTATATGTTATATATAATTGCCGGTAGTTTGAAAACATTGATTCCTCGGGAAGCGAGAATTGCATATTCATTGGGACAGAGGGAGTAGTTCATTGTTTAGGCCTACTCCCAATGTCCTAATGCATTTTAATTTTTCTAAGTCAACTTTGTTTAAGTTTGACCAAATTTATAGTAAAGAATATCTTTAACAAACACATTAAACAACTACATTATGAAAACATATCTTGTAATATACCTAATTATGCTCATTTACCATCATAAATATTATTGTTCTTTTCTATAAACGTAGTCAAACATAGAACAGTTTAACATATGACAATGAAAAATACCTTGAATTTGAGGATAGAGAGAGTAAGTCTCAAAAACTAGAACTAAAAACACCAACTAGAACTAGCCTTAATTACACACATAGTTTACCAACTAGAACTAGCCTTAATTATACACATAATTTAAGTTCACCTCAAACCGACATCACATACGTCTCTCCACTCTCTAGCACCAGGCATCACAGAACGATCGATTGGAGTTCTATAATAGCCATTTTCTCCATTTATACGTAAGTTGTTTATTTGAGCGCAGTAGTAACACGGTTGTCATTAACAGAAGCATGCATATAAAACCCCAGCAGGGAAAGTAGCTAAAGCTACTCTTTGTGCGCCCTAATAATCATCGTAATTCACGTCTGATAGACGGGGTCCTGCCAATCCGCCAAAACTTTGCCGTCGCATGGATCCAACATATCCACAGGACAAACACTGCTGCCAACGCATAAAGGTAATGGCCATCCGCTTCCGCAACAGCCTTCACACGCCTTCTCATCAGAGACATCGTCATCTTCTGGTTATTGCCAGATCTCATCCAGCTGAGCAACTTCGTCTTCGTGGCAGTAGTAGTATCTGCCGATCCGGAGGAGAACCGTCGCAAGCCCTCGAGGTCACGGAGGGCTGGCGCCGCCGCTGGCTGCAAGAGGCGCGGTGGCGGCATCGTCCTCGGCGCCGGCGACGCAGCGCAGCAGGCGCGGCGGCCGAGCCGAGCCAACAAGGCCAATCGCATCGGCGCCGCCATCGTAACCTCCTCTGCGTTGTGCGTTGGTTTTTTCTTTCTTTTTTTTTTTTGAGCAGACTGCGTTGTGCGTTGGTGCTGGCTTTACTTATTGCAAGGCTGCTGGGTACCTGACTTGTGGGCCGCAAGCCCACCTGCGGTCACATGGGCTTTTTACATGCACTAACTTGGAGCCTTTTACCTGTGTGCCCTTATAAAAAATGGCTCGGTCCGTGAAGCCCCTCGAAAATTCGATTTCTCCTGTGGCTCCAACACCGTTTCCCTTCCGTCCACCATCTGTTTGGTCTTCGTCGTTTGACCGCACTGACACGTAGGGCCCGCCTGTACCAATGTCTAAAATGCCCCCTCTCTCATATCCCGTCCCCTCTCTATGTCTCCGGACAGTGGGCCCCATTTGCAAGGATATGGGGACTTCTTCCTCGGGCAGAACCCATCCCCACTCCACCGCACGCCACCCTAATCCATGGCGGACGACGACGGGGAGAAGGAGACGGCGGGTCGCGCCAGGGAGGAGGGCCGCCGCGGAGGTCTGCCTCCTCTGCACCGTCGAGTGGGTGGCCGGGCCTGTGCAGACCGGTGGGGAGGGCCGCGCGCGCTCGCCGGGGCTGCGAGCCCTCGCCGGAGCCGTGCCTCGCCGGTGGTCTGGCGCTCGTCTTCATGGTCCAGGGCGGGCCTCTCCCCCACTCGCGACGTCGCCCCCGCGCGTGCACCGCCTCCGCCCGACGCGGCCGCCACCAGCTCGTCCTCCACGCCGTCGCCGAAGAGCCGGGTCCACGCCGCCGCCGACCCCCGAGGGCGAACGGGCTGTCCCGCCGCCCCGCTCCCGCTCCGGCCCCTCCGCCTCCTCCGCTGCCGGTCCGGCCCGTGCCGCGAGGCCGAGGCCCAGGTCCATCGGCGGCGGCGAAGAACTCGCCGGCGCGCGTGCGCCGCCCCGCCGCGTCCTTGCTACTGGATTGCTCCAGGCGGTGCTGCTCCAAGAGCCGGTCATGGTGCCGCCCATCCAATTCGACAAGTGAGGGAGAAAGAAAAAAAGTGAGGATGGTGAATAATTGCTGGGTCCAAATGTCCTTGTTGCTTGGGTGTAAGGGTATTTGGGACTTTTTGCATGGCAGTTTGACACTGTTACAGTGTAAAATGGACGGAAGGGCACAGGGTGCAAAAGAAACTTGGTGTTGGAGCCAGAGGAGAGAATGAATTTTTGAGGGGCATCACGGATCGTCCATCTTTTATAAGGGCACACAAGTAAAAGGCTCACTAACTTGGTGCGCTCGTCTCAGCCCACCCGTCCTTTGAATCTGTTCCCTAATCATGGAAGACAATAGTCTAGATTATCCTGTCCCTAATCATCACTCCCTCTATCTTCAAGGGATTTGGCAAATTGACTTGGCATTTTTGTTATTTGCAAACTCACAAAACAAAATGCAAAGGATAAAAATAGGCCATCTCCAAGAGAATTGACATTTGGACTTGGCAATTACCCAATTTGTGGACCCAAGATAAAAATAGGCCATCTTTCCTTCGCGCCTGCTTTCTTCGAGCGGTCTGGAGACGGTGCGCTTTCCTCACGCGCGGGACGCGATCTGGATATGCCAAGTGGTGTGCGGCTTGGCAATTATGCCAAGTTTGCTCCCTCATTTGTCAAGTTACCCAAATTGCAAACTTCAAATGCAAAACCGTTGAATATCTTTTTTGGAGCTTTTTGGCAAATTACTCAAATGCAAACCTCAAATGTAAAACCCTTGGAGATGCTCTGCAAGAAAAAATGGCACATTCTTTTAGAAAGGCAGCAAAAGGCTTTTGTCATTTTTTTCACTTGTAGATAGCTGTGGAAGTAGGGAAACTAGCTACTCTTTGTGCGTCGTCGTCATTTCATCATAATATTCACGTCCTGTACGCTAAAGGTGCCACAACTCTGCAATCACAGGGACGGACACATCGCCAAACCATACGTTGCCCACATCATAGTTCTGCTATCTTGTTTCTGTTATAGGCATAGGCGCATAGCATCTTGTTTTTGATGTTGATCGGAGCTGGAAGCCCCTTTTGTTAGCTGGTATATGTAGTTTATTCAATCTGATGACATAATCTAGCTCCTTCCATAAAAAGAAAACAAAAAGACACAAACCGAAGACAAGATGAAAAAAAAAATATGCTTTATGCATGCATATATGGAACACATGAGGCCATAGTAGCCATCTCACAGTATCCAAGTTACTTAAACAAGAGATAGATCCCTCGCACACTTATATTGCACTGAAAAAAGAACGTGCTGTCGAGAGAATATATACAACATAAAGTATATATAAAGAGATCGAGCAATTTCCAAAAAAAAGAAAAACAACTAGGTTAGCTACTCTTTGTGCGTCCTACTAATCATCATCATCGTAACTCGATCACGTCCGGTAATACACGGGTCCTAGCGGTAGCCCCGTCGTCAGGTCCACTGGGAACTTCAGAGGCGTCAAGACTTTGCCGTGGCGGTAACCAAGGCGCTTCCGCGACAGCAAAAACACACCCGCTCGCACACGTCGCCACAATCCGAAACATCCAAGACACACACGCCGCTCCGCCGGAGTAGCTCTCGTCATCAATAAACGAGAAGATGCGGCGGCCGACCGTCGCTGGCTGGAGGCGCGGTGGCATCGTCGTCGCTGCCAGCGCAGGGCTGCGGCCGAGCCCGGACAACAGCAAGGCCGATCGCACCGCCGCCGCTGTCGCCGCCGCCGCCATCGTAACCCACGCGCTCCCTCTATACTGATCGATCGCTCGGCTCCTCGATCTCCTAGCGAAGCGACAGCGTGCACCGGGGCTTCGATATATCGGGCCTTATGGCGTGTGCCTTGTTGGGGTGTGCTTTAAATTGCCGGATTGGTTAGTCGGTTGTGTTTACGAAGAACAACATCTTCCGAGTTCTTCTCCGACTCGATCGGCCGGAATCGAGCCCGTCCAGGGACAACGACAACGGCTGGCCAGACCCAGGCCCGGCCCTGGACACGGGCAAGCGGGGCAACCGCCCTGGGCCCCAGTTTGGCGGGGCCCCACCCCAAGTATGCAACACCTACTACTAGTGTTAGTATTTGGCCCAATGCTGAAGTTGCGGCCTGCAGTTCCTGCTTTCCGTGAGAAGGATCGAGAGGGTAGTAAAAAAAGAGAAAAGTAGTGGCCTGGCCTAGCGTCTACGAGAAGCCACACGCACATTACTTCGACGCGGTCACGCGGAGTCGCGGATCCAGGACGGCGCGGATCGGTGTCGGTGGATCCAGGACTGCGCTGCGCAGCGTAGATCGGCACTTCGGCAGCCGCCGGCCGCCGGCCAGACGCGAGACGAGACGCGTGAGCTCGACGACGCGACGCGTGACGGCGAGACCCAGTCCTGGCGAGACCGCTGTCGTTGTACGCCTGGACGTGACGCGAAGGGCTGCAATCTCTGCGCTGCGAGTGACAACGACTCGACGATCCGATCGGCGGTGAGCTGGTAACCGGTGAGACACACTGAGCCAAGCCAACTGCACGAGTAGTCGAGTAGAGTAGATGGTGAATTTTTGGACTAATTGTTTCTGTAAACTTTAACAGCATCATGACATCAAGAAAAAGAAAGTATGCTTCGGGCAGTGAGAAAAGGAAAAAGAAAGCACGAGTAGATGAGTTAACACAATCACTAAAGGGTTCTATGCATAAGTTTCTCAAGAAGAATTCAGATACTGCAAGAGATCCAAATGAATTGGCGATAGTTGTCTGGAATCCAGCACATTTTGTTTCAGAAGATGAAGGTCATTCTGATGACATTGTTGGCATTCAAATCAGAGAAAACAATGTGAGTAATGATGAGCACTTATTTAATTCAGATGCTACGGCTAGTGTTGATGAGGAACCGGTGTGTCACATGGATATTTATGATCCAAGAAACTGGGATAATCTTGATAACAAAGCAAGAGATATATTAGTTGAAAAGGGGCCCATAAGAGAAGATAATATTGTATTCCCCTTCGATGAAAATTTAAGGCATTTTGCATATTCTCATTATCAAAGAAAAATGAGTAATGGAGAGCTACATGATAGAAAATGGCTTGTTTATTCCAAACACTTAGATAAAGTATTTTGCTTTTGCTGCAAGATTTTTAATTCCAAAAGCAAGAGTTCATTGGCGAATGAAGGTTATAGAGACTGGAAACATATCTATGAGAGGCTGAAGGAACATGAAATTAGTGTTGAGCATATTACCAGTATGAACTCATGGAATGAATTGAGAAGTAGATTGGTTCGATCTGACTTTGATTTAAATGATCTAATTTCTGAGCTGAGCATTCTACAATTCACTTTGCCAGACAAACCAATGACAGCTATGGAGATTTTTGTGTTTGTTACAAATGCTGATTGTTATCCTAATGCTTCCATTGCTTATCGGATCTTGTTTACTATGCCTGTGACTGTGGCATCAGCTGAAAGAAGCTTTTCAAAACTAAAGTTGTTGAAGAATTATCTCAGATCTACAATGTCTCAGGAGAGGTTAAATGGTTTGGCAACATTATGCATTGAAAAGCGATTTTTGGATGAGATCGATATTAATACCATCATCAATGAATTTGCATCGAGGAATGTTAGAAGGAATTTTTAAGGTATTTCTACATTTATGAATTGTTGCATATGGATTTTGCTTTTTCATGCACATTTAACTATTTATAAATATATATACATATATTTACAGTTAGTATAGAGGGCCTCAATTTTTTGTTTCGCCCCGGGCCTCCAGAAACTCAGGGCCGGCACTGGCCAGACCCCATCGTGGGCCCACGCCGTGTCGTTTGGAAACCCTATACGGTGGGCCTGTACGTGCTTCCACGTTGGCAAGGACAAAGGCACCTGACGTTAGCAAGCACGGTTGGACCAATTTGTTATCTTTGTTATAAGCTTGCCAACGATGATGCGTCCATAATGTCTGCTGACGTTAGCATGCATGGGACCGTAAGCTGATGTCTCCGACGGGACTCTATTAACCTCAGGCCAACAGTAAGTACTCCCGGTTGGTGGTGCCCTATACGCTCACCGTAGTAAACAACAGACATTTTCTTTCCTCTATGGAGAGACTTTGTCACCACCTCTTGCCATGAATGCGCAAGGTTGGATAGGATTGTGTGATCTATGGTCTTTGATTGAATAATAAGGGCATATAGCGTTTGATTTGGATGATCAAAATTCTAAACCTATATGTTTTTTCTTACGATGAGATGAAAACAGCGTCACTTCAAATAGGAACTATTAATAATCCTAGCATCGATTTTGTGACTAATTATACCCCATCATCCGTTCAATACTTCTTTCTGTTTTTTTTACAACAGCCCCCGTTAGCTATGAGTTTTGTATTATATACTATATAATAATATATGTTGCATGTTGAGGAGTATTAATGATGCTTTGCCCTATATATTGTCGCGTCCTCTTCGCTGTTGTGGCTTCACTACATCGTTGTCTACCGTTGTGTTAGCATCATGCATCAGAGATTAGGGAATTGGGATAGAAGAAGATGAACTCGAGTTGGGGAACGGAAAGAACGCCAGAGCAAGGACGAGGAACGACGATGAACATTAATTAAACTTGTTCGATACAAATTGCTCAAGGCCGGCGTGGACCCACAGCGCAGCTGTGTCTGAGTTGGTCACGCCCATTGCGGTCCCGTGATCAGCACATTGGTTCGCCGTGCTCTGGAGCCACGACGCGGTGCGGTCGGAGTGGTGACCGCGCTCTGGCCCGGGTCGGACGGTTCGCTTGGCTTGGTGACCGTATCGCCTGGTTCGTGGTCCGCGTCATGGTTGCTGACATTCCCCCCTTCTTGAAGTGCCGCTTGTCCCCAAGCGGGAGCTTTAGGGAAGCGTTGCTTGAGCGCCTCGAGATCTTCCCATGTTGCCAGTGATCTTGGAAGGCCGAACCACCTGATCAAACCCTGAGATACCATAGTGTTTTGCACAGAACGAACACGATGACGAAGTACCTGAAGAGGAACCTGGAGACCGTCAAGTGTTGTGGGGAGAGTTGCCACTGAATGATCTCTGGGAATAGCGGCTTTCAGTTGTGACACATGGAAAGTGGCATGAATTGCTGCTGTATCTGGGAGCTGGAGTTTGTAAGCCACGGCGCCAATTTTGTCAATGATCTTGAAAGGGCCAAAAAACTTGAATGCCAGTTTCTGATTAGACCGAGCAGCCACAGAAGTTTGGACATACGGTTGAAGCTTGAGATATACCCAATCTCCTGGTGTGAACTGTCGTTCCGATCTTCCTTTGTCAGCCTATTTCTTCATGCGAGCACGAGCACGCTCCAAGTGCTGATGAATCAATGCATTCATTGCTGTCTTCTCGAGCAGCCAATCTTGCAACGATCGATTGTTTACTGCATCGGTGTCCTTGATGCCAAAATGTCTGGGGTGATGTCCATAAAGCACAAAGAAAGGTGAGTGGGCAATGGAGGAGTGCTCAACTGTGTTATACCAATATTCAGCCAAAGCAAGCCACTCAATCCACTTGTTTGGAGCAGCACTGGTGAAACATCTGAGAAATGTCTCTAAGCATTGATTCACCCGTTCAGTTTGGCCATCGGTTTGCGGATGATAAGCTGTGGACATGTGCAGAGGCACTCCTGCCAGATGAAACAGTTCTTGCCACAGTTGACTTGTAAAGATCCTGTCCCGATTAGAGATGATGGAAGAGGGTAATCCATGAAGCTTGTATATGTTAGCTATGAAAATCTTGGCAACCGCAAGTGCTGTGAAAGGATGAGACAATGCTATGAAATGGCTGTACTTAGAGAACCGATCCACGATGACCATAATGCAGTTCTTTCCAGCAGACATGGGCAGACCATCATTGAAATCCATAGAAATACTTTCCCAGGCCATACTTGGAGCAGGTAGGGGCTGTAACAAACAAGGGTACCGGGCCTATCAGGTTTGGCTTGCTGACAAATATCACAAGTTTGAACAAACTGTTGGACTGTCTTCTTCATTCCTGTCCAAGCAAACAGGTGCTTCAACCTGCTGTATGTGACTGGTAGACCAGAATGGCCACCCACTGGAGAATCATGAAAGGCCTGAATGATCCTCAGTTGTAAATCTTTGGAATTGCCTATCTAGATTCTTCCCTTGTATCTCAACAATCCATTGGCCAATGTGAAGTCAGATTCAGGCACTGGTGCAATAGCCAGTTGAGCAAGCAGTTCCTGGCACTTGGGATCATCTGAGTAACTCTCTACAATGTGATGCATCCAAGCAGGAACCACTGCAGATACTGCAGTTAATTGTACTTCATGAGCTTGTCGAGACAAGGCATCTGCAACTCTATTATCTGTTCCAGGTTTGTATACCACTTTGTATTGCAAACCCAAAAGTATGGTGAACATTTTCTGTTGCCACACAGTGTGCAAACGTTGGTCAGGTAGATTAACTAGGCTCTTCTGATCAGTGAAGATGATAAACTCCCCCAGCTGTAAATAAGAACTCCATTGCTCAACTGCAATCACAATGGCCATATATTCCTTCTCATAGGCTGACAGCCCTTGATTCTTGGGGCCCAAAGCTTTACTCAAGAATGCCACTGGATGGCCTCCCTGCAAGAGCACTGCACCAACCCCTTGTTTAGAAGCATCAGTTTCAATGCAAAAAGGCTTGTTGAAATCAGGTAGTGCCAAGAGTGGTGCTAAACAAAGGTGAAGCTTCAGAGTATCAAAAGCTTTCTGGTGTTCTGAAGACCACAGGAACAGAACATGTTTCTTCAAGAGTTCAGTTAGAGGCTTGGCAATCATGGCATAATGCCTGACAAATCTTCTGTAGAAGCCAGTGAAACCTAGGAAACTCCTCAACTCCTTGACAGAAGATGGAACTGGCCAGGATTTAACTGCCTCAATCTTGCTTGAATCTGTTGCAACTCCTGCTTCACTGATGATATGGCCCAAGTAAGCAATTTCTGTTTGCAGAAACTTGCATTTGGACAGTTTAATGTGCCACTTATCTTTCTCCAGTAATGTGAACACTTGCTGCAGATGCATGAGATGCTCCTCATATGTTTTGCTATAGATCAAGATATCATCAAAGAAAACTATGGCACATTTTGGAAGCACTGGTTTGAGAGTTGTATTCATGGCACCTTGAAATGTAGCTGGGGCTCCAGAAAGGCCAAAGGCCACTACCTTGAACTCATAATGACCCACATGAGTGGAAAAAGCTGTTTTAAACTCCTCTCCCTCTTTCAGTCTAATTTGATGGTAGCCTGACAGAAGATCAAGTGTTGAGAAATACTTCCTTGTTGGATGCGTCGTCACTTCTCTTGAACATAGAGCACCAAAGAGATCTTTCGGGGCGAAAAACCAAGTCCGGTTCTCCTAGTCGGGTGGTGATGGTATCTTGTATATCATGCTCTTGTTGAAGACGTCGTTTTTGGAAGATTATTCGTTGGTTGTTAGTGTTGGAGCCCCCTCCCGAAATTATTAGTACTATTGCCGTGCATTTCGTGATGTATTCTTGTCTTGTACAAAACTGGAATGCTGTGGATGCTTTCTAGCGCTCCTAGTTTAGTTTCTCTTTCGTTTTTCTGGCATGTGGCCGCAACTCTTTAATAATTAGTCTGATTCTACCTATTGGTAGATGAATAAATAGTGAACAGCTGTGGTCGGTGGGTTAGATACATAAATGATCTTAACTGGAAAAGTTTATTTATTTTACAAACATACGGGAGAAGAAATGCTGGTTCAGCGGATCATCACATCCAATCCTCTCAGATAAAGTGCGACATTTGTTTTTGCAGGGATCATAACTGAGAAACAAAATGACCCAGGCTGCGCCACCATGACAGTTGTTATCTTGGTATGACATCGTAAAGTTCTACACACGGATTAGCAGACAGCAAGAGCGCTGCTTTTCTTCTAGAAGTAATTCGCAAAGTCTCGGTCATGTCCAGTTCACTAGGCATGACACCCTCGGGCAGGCTCCAATCAAAATAGAAGAGCAAGTTTGCCAGAGCCAGCTCGATATTGGCTAATCCATATGCCATCCCTGGGCAAATCCTCCTCCCCGAGCCAAATGGAATAAATTCGAAGTTGTTGCCTTTAAAATCTCTCGTGTCACCAAGAAACCTCTCAGGATTGAACGTGTCTGGCTCCTCCCAATAATCTGGGTTCATAGAGATAGCCCCCACATTCACAAGCACCATAGTACCCTTGGGCACGTCATAGCCAAGTATTCGACACTGTTCTTGGCATTCCCTTGGGACCAATAATGGCCCCGGTGGATGCAATCTTAAGGTCTCCTTAATGATGAGCTGAAGGTAAGATAACTCAGCCAACCGCTCCTCAACTACCTTCCTTTGCCCCATGAAGACTCCCCTGATCTCTGATTGTGCCTTGGACATGATAGCTGGATTCCTCATCAACTCGGCCATCACCCAATGCAGTGTTGTTGATGCGGTTTCGATACCGCCTGCCATAAGATCCTACAAATATGTACAAAGAATAAAATTTCACCTATGCAGGACAATAATATAATCAACAGCTCATCAATATATCACAAACTGCATTGATAAAACGAATTAATAATTCAAAGCTTTTGTTGATCTTTGATTATTAATTAGCAAACACTTACAAATATCACAGCTTCAATTGTCCTCATGGTGAGAGGGAACTGAAGCTTTCCTTCCTGCTGGATATGGAGGAGAACGTCAATCATATTCTCCTGATCCCGATCTTTGTCTCCTTGTGACTTCCTCTCCAGGTGTTCCCGTATCACTCCATCCATGAAGGTGAACAAGGACTGCTGGCAGGCTTCTATCTCGCGTATTGCACGGCGGCTCACAGCACGAACAAGAAATGATGTCGGAAACAAGTCTTCGGGCGTCAATCTTGAGGCCAACTTGACAACCTCGTCTACCTTGTGAAGCAAGGTATCCTGGTCCACCAACCGTCTTCCCAGGATGGTGCGCATGGATACATCTGAAACATACGTGGAAACCAGCTTACCGAAATCGAGTAGTGGTGCTTTAGTGGATGAGATGGCTTGGACCAATCGGAATGCCTCCTCTTCGCGTGCAGGCCGGAAGGACAGAACACGTTTGGCACTGAGTAGCTCCATCATGCAGATCTTGCGAAGTTGCCGCCAATGGTCATCATTGGGCGTAAACCCGATCCCTCGGCCATCCTTGTAGACAATCTTCATGGCTGTGCTAAGTGGTCTTGACGAGAAGATGGCATCATGGGTCTTCATAAACTCTTTTGCAGCATCCGGTGTGGATGCTACAACAACAGGGATCTTGCCAAGCTTGAGGAACATCAGAGGACCATAGCGGAGCGACAGGTCCCGCAATGTGCGGTGTGCAGCGGAACCGCGGATCAGATGGTGAATGCTGCCGATGACAGGGAGCTTCCATGGGCCTGGAGGGAGACGAAGTTCATGGCTGCCAGACCCAATGGAAGTTTTCTTCCACAACGGCTTAAGAAGGAAGTATACAAGTGGAAGAACAGCAACAAGGCAGTAGTAGGCACTGTGGTCCATGACTGCAAAATTTGTGACTTGGGTTGGATGTTGTACCATGGTCTTGGAGTGGTTTAAATAGTACTTATTGTGGTTAGCACAAGGAATGATTGTTTATTGTTAAATTACCATCCTTGATTTCAAATTTATTGATTCATTGTGCTTGTAATTTAATTGTATCATCCCAAGCATCCTTGAGTACATAATACTGATGTTCCTTAAAACACGACACGTGATACTACTACTGCGCTTGATATAACTGTTATGGTCCTCTCAAATAACTGTTTGTTGGCTATTCATTGTATCATCCCAAGCATGCCATTGATGATTGAAACCTTTGCTATGGTCCTCTCAAATAACTGTTTGTTGGCTATTCATTTATTTTGGTCTGGTTAGGAGGTAATAGGTGAAATATATATTTATCAATTATTTTTATTTTATATAATAGGATAAATGAATAATATTACATATACATATTTTTCTGGATTTGGTTGGTCCTTTTTTTTTTGAAAGGGATTTGGTTGGTCCTTGTAGTGTATGGCGGATATTGTAGATCCTTTTTGCAGGTTTGGGCTTGATATATTTTGATTAGCATCTAATCTGGTGCATATGGTTTTGCATGCATGTGTGCATTTGCACGAGAACCAACACGATTACATGTTGCATACAAATGTCATACATAGTTTTAAGAACAAAACTGAGTAGTAACAACTATATGTGTGCCCAGGAAGTCAAATCACACATATATGGTGACAAGCTGTAATAGTATCCCAAGAAGTCACCTTTGCTTTAATTTGGAGAAGGATACTGTATTAGCTTCTGTGCTTTCAGACGGAAGAGTTGGTGTTGTGGAGATCAAAATCAGCTTTGCATCAACAGTCTCTTTTGTGCATCAACACTGGGTTGACATTAGATATCTTCAATGACATTGCATAGTAAGGACTATACATAATAAAAAAGTCTAATTTTAATTGTATAATGTATATTTAACCAATTTCTTACTGAGTAAAATCTATATTCAGAATATTTGGTGCTGCTCAACTGGATGTTGGCATCTGTTTATTCTTGTTCACCATACCTATGATTGAGTATACCATGTCAAATTTGCTGGCGAAACCTGGAAATGTCGATGCACCTATTTGTCGAGTGCCCGGTGGTGAGATCGATTTGGGATCGGGTTGGTCACTGGGCGAAGGCAGCCTGTATGCTGCCGGCGAATTGGGCAGATGCAACTGACGTCCGGAGCTGGTTCATCCAGCTCATGGCACACTGCCCAGCACACTTGCTTCGGGGTTAAAATAACTGATCTTCCTGACTATTTGGGAAGTTTGGTGTGGGAGAAACAGTAGGGTATTCAGGAAAGAATGCAACCAGCTGCAGGCAATCATGGGCTCCATTCACGAATCAGGATCAGGCGCGCAAATGGGCATCTGCAGGGAACAGAGGGCTTCAGTCCCTGTTTTTCGATCAGGCTAGCTACTACTGAGAGCGAGAGTGTTGTCATTTCATCAATGTAATCTAGCTTTTCCTTAGTTAGGGGTGGCCGAGGCACACTTGTGGTGATCTCGGCAAAAAGGGGGGGGCGCCGGGGCGGCGCATTGTAAACTTCCTTTCAATCTTATTAATGAAAGCCGGAAACGGATCTTTCAAAAAAAAGACAATGCAGACAATTAATTCACATTATTGAGTTTCCAACGGTGAAGTGTAGGCCTTAGCTAGCTATGACATGGTATTTTTTTTAATTTGCATATTATTAACAATCTTCGGCGGCAGCTTTCCTCTAAGACAGACACTGTGCCTTGAACTTTACCACGGAATCTCTCCACCTAACTCTTCTTGAAAAAAAAAAACTCTTCTCGCAAATTAAAATGTCTCCACCTCACTCTTGGGTTCATGATTTTCGTTATATTTATTATAAGAAAGTATTTGTTATATTCTAAGTGTATATTACCAAAATGTCCTGGTCATGATGCACGACTGTCGTCACCCTGCAACTACGACTTAGTTGCTATATGTTATATTAGGTAGCTAGCTCTCTGGTTAATCATATATAACAGTGACCACAAGATGCAGATGGAGACCTCTTTAGAGTGACCACTACATTGGTACAGGAATAATCGGCCTGGTTGCTTTGTTTGATGCGTGGATACCATTTTGTCATACATATCTTGTCGTTCATGCAGTGGATCCTGCTGTTTCATCCATCATTTGATTCTAGTATGTCTTAGCTTATTCCATGCTTATATTTTCTGGTTTTTGATTTGTTGAGGGCCGGGATGGGATGGTGCACCAGAGATGCTCTCCCAAACTGGGCACCCACGTATAAAATTAAGTTGATACCCGCACCATCAGCATCTTTGCAGGTATCCTTCCCTTATGCACACCCGTCGGGTACAGAACCAGCAGAGATAAGATAGACCAATACTAGATAGTTGAATGCTCTCATCTATTTCATTAAATGGAATTGAAGAACAAGCTCTACTTCAAACATTTTCGTAGTCATATAGACAAAGGTAGAATACCATATTCATTTTTCCCACCAGCTTTACTGATGTATTATTCCGATGATTGAAGTAGAGTAGTAGACTCAAATTGACAACATATGGAGATGACCAGTGAGGTATGACTGAATGTTTTAGAATGCTGTTGATGTACGAGACATTACTGAATATTTTTGGATGTTCAGCGACCTCAGCACTCTGTCTGTATATATTAGTAGAGCCAGCAATAGAGAATAAGTGGTTAGGTATACTTAATCAGATGAACCGATCCTCTGATTAAGTATAGAACATCAACTGCTAATAGTTGATGCAGATTATTGTAACTGAAATGTTCGTCGGTGGAAAATTCACCAGATACTTGATGTGTGTGAGTCAGATTGTTTGCTGCTCTGTCAGCTTGTGTACAAGAATATTCGCCTAGTTCACAAGTTTATCATTCAACACTACTATACACTTAGTACCTGATTATTATACTTAGTTATCTGAAACAAATCTGACCCAATTTTGTTTAGTTTTAATGTGTCAGCGCAAGGCTTTAAATTCTAGGCTACAGACTTTGACGTGGGGTGTGGAGTGTTAGATTAATTTAAGTAATGCGTATGTGGCTCATGTAATTATGGGAAAAATATTATTAAATAAATGCTCCATATGTGATGGTCGCACCAATAAAAGATTAACAATTATGAGTTCAAATGCCCTCTTTTCTACCTTCAACATGGATTGATACGTGTGTTATTGTGACAGCCCGAAGGCCAATCTATTGCGTATAAACTGAGACTATATATATTGTGTATGTTAGACAAGCAAGTGGTAATATGAAGAGATATTGAAAGTGTGAACATGCGTGTGTGTGTTACACATGCATGTCGATGTCACAGTGTAATATATACAAGACCGCAACTGCTTATTTGCTTTCACGAAGCCATTACAGGCTAAGCATTGGCTGTTGTTTCTTGCTCGATGTAATGGTGTGCACAACCTGTACACTGTGACGGACGAGGAGTGAGTTGGTGTCGACGTCATCTTTTCCGGGATGCTTGCATGTTGTATCACAATGGGGCTTGAGATGCCACTTACCCAATCCGTCGTTGACGCCACTTCTGGCTTGTTGACAAGGACCTACAAGGGTACTAGCATATTCAGATGAGATCATCAATTTGGAACGATGCTAAATTTCTTAGTTAGAAAAATAAAACCGGAGATTAATTAACATTTTTTTATTATTTTTTTTGCGAAAGAAAGACTAATTAACGTTGTGTTCCCCATGCCAACAAAATGGCTTCTGGAAGTAAAGCTTGAATCATGGCCCCACGTAGTAGAAGGCTTCGGAAGGAGAAGTTCAATATGTAAGGTGGTGCCCATGCTTTCGTTGATGTAGGAATATTCGCCATGTTGGCTTTGGTTGATGCATGGATACCATTTTGTCGTACGTATCTTGTCGTGTATGCGGTGGATCCTATTGTTTCATCCATCATTTGATTCTAGTTTGTCTTAACTTATTCCTTGCTTAAATATTTCTCATTTTTTATGCGACGATGGCCGAAATGGGGTGGCGCACCACAAGCAACTCCCAAAAGCTTTGGTCCCCACCTACAATAAATTAATCGGATACTGCCGCATCCTTGTAGGTACCCTTCCCTCGTATACCCACGGTTGTGTTTCTTTCCCGGCAAATGCACAGTTGTGTTTCTTTCCCGGCAAATGCACAGTTGTGTTTCTTTCCCGGCAAATGCACACCAATCGGGGTACAAAACCAGCGGATAAGATACACCAATATTAGATAATTGCATGTTTTCATTTATTTCATTAAACAATTTTCCTATCCTACCGTCGCCGGGCATCTGTCCCTCTGCCCAGGCGACACGCGGCGCGCGCGGAGGCGGACGCAACGCGCGGCCGCGCGGGTGGCCACGGGTTCGGTTCCGTTTGTCGGGTCTGTTGGGTCCAAAAATTTTGTCCGCGCCCGTTTAGCCTTGGATTCCAATCCGGACAGGACTGGAAACGTCCCCCTGTTTGGTGGAGCTCGCAGCGGCGGAAGGGGCGATTCCTCCGGCGTTCTTCGTGCTCCCCTTTGTCCTTCCCCGCCGGGGTGCTCCCTCGTCGATTTTGGGGGCTCCCTTGAGATTGTCAGGTACCTTGGTTCACGGCTCTCTCTCTCCCTTCATTTGAGCTCGGGATTTTCTCATTTGTTACTTCTAGATCTGGTTCGATTCCATGGATTTTGTAGCTGGGCTCATGTGGGTTGGCAACGGCCATAGGCGGAATGGAGTCTGCTTGCTTCCTCCTCACTATGTCGCCAGGGGATTTGTCTTGTGTGTTGGGGGATTCGTCGGGGCCACTATCTCGATGCGGAATTTGTCTTGTGGTGGGGGATTCACCGGGTCGAGAGCGTGCGGGGCGAGCTGCAGCGGCGGAACCGCGCACGCGGTTAGATTTAGTTGCTGCATGGGCTGTGGCAACCCAATCAGGTGTTGTCTCTCCGGATTGCATGGGGGATCTGCCTTGTGTGGTGGGGGATTGATCAAAATGTCGAAATGGTGAGCGGGTGATTCTCCTATAATTAGTTCAGCGGATTGAATGGTTATTAACATGGTGCTCCAGCATATGCAATTTTGCCTATAATTAGAAAAATTATTCACATGCATGTTACTGATCCGCGGCTGATCTAGAGCTAATTTGTGATTGTGGTGTTCATCTGCTTTTTAGCACTCTATGGTTGTTGATGACACACACTGTCTAATTTGAGAAATATTGATGCCACCACTTGCATGATGTTAATTCAGATCTAAATATAGCTAGACATATGTATGTCTGCAGATTTCCACATTTCTAACACAGGGGTGGCAATGCATGATGGGTAACCTGGCATTTCTGAAATCTTTGTGTTTAAATGCTTCAAAGTTGTTCATGTGAATGGTAGTTTGGTTAGTGTATTGTGTACATTTTGAGTTTGTTTGCAGTGCAAAACTGCAAAGCACTCGCTCATTAACTGAATTTCAGTTAGGTTGTTTGATAAAGAGAGGTATCATTTAGTTGTATTTGTATAGTTATTATGTTGGAGGCGAGTGGATTTAATTTTATGGCTGTGGATATTGGAGTAACAGAGTAATGATTTACTGCTCTGTTGATAAAGTTGTTTCTTCTGATTTCTGGTAGCATACCTTTCCATTTGTTTGTTTTGTTATGTGAACTTGTCCTTTCACACAATATTGCATTGATAAAACTTGTGAAATTGGAACTTGAAATATTAATATCTCTTTTGGGTTGAGATATGAAGTAAAGACCATTTCACTTGACACTGCAGAATTGATTTTTTGATGCTGCCATCATTCTCGCATGTTTTGGGTTCCATGCGTGGGTTACCAGATCGTTCTATAAATAGATTAAAACAAAGTCAATCTGACCACTGAAGAACAACTACATTGCACATGTCATGGAATGGGTTCCATGCATGGGTTACTGATCATGCTATAAATAGACTGAAAGAAAGTAAATCTAACCAATGAATGAATCCTTTTCACAATAAAGTTTTAGTTCCCTGTTGGTAGAGCTTAGTAAATTTGTGTTGACGCCTCTATGCTTGTTGTGAGAGTATTATCAGTCTGCATGCTTCATATTGTACTTGTACCTCAAAATAATTTAGGTATTCCACTTTGTTGCTGTGAGGAGTTAAAAATGGGATGGAATTTTGTACTGTAGAAATTTGCAGTCGTTGAGTGCATTCCTTTGCTGTTAGGACTAAATTCTAGGATCTCCAGCCTTCACTTAGGAATGGACTAAACTCTGAAACTATGTGCTCTAAAACTATGGGATAAGGTGCAGGTCTCTGTTCTCTTCGTGTTTGCTGAATTCTACTCAAGTGGAGGATCCTAGTCATGTCATAGCATTGCATATATAAGTGGTTGCATTTTACCTTCTTTGTAGATTGTTGACAACTAATGACGACTATGGGATAAGGTAGCAAGGCAAAAGCCCTGCAAAAGAACTAATGACAACTAATGACTGTTGTCTATCTAGAAACATTCTATTGAGGATGTATATTGTAAGGAGAGAGAGGAACCTGACATTGTAATTTTTAGTTGGTGCTATCCTGTTTTCAGACATGAACTATACATGGTCGGTGCATGCCATTTCATCTCCCTCGAGCAGGGCTGTGTGCCTCTGTTCTCTGTCCATCCTATCTCGGTCTATCTGTTTGTCCTGAACCTAGACTATGCTTGAAGTTATGGGATGGTTTAGTTTTGCTTATGTACCTTAGTCTTTCTGATCTATTCAAAGCATGTTGGATGTACTTGTAAGTCATATAGCTTGTTGCACCATTTTTGTTGCTTGTAAATTTTCAGTTGTGCGACTCTTCAATTCATTTGTAACTAAATGTGCTGATATTAGTGCACTTTGGGGCAAGTTCTTTCGTAGTTAAAATTGCAATGTGCGTTGCTGATTCAGATAGAGAATCAGGAAAGTAAGTGCAGAAAGCTGCTGGTGGCCTAGAATTAGAGAAATCATTTCAAAGTTTGTAAAATATGTTGAAAAAGTGCGGAAGATTAAAGCATTTCAGGATCTTACCACATGATGTTTCGTTTTCTACCCTATCCTTTTTTTTTTTGCATTATTCTACCATGTTAAAATGATTGACGCTACTTGTATTGATGTGCACAAAACATGGCAGGCAGCAGCCTAGCCCAAGAGCCCAAATATTATGATAAGAGCTCTGTATTCTAGACGTTTTTCCTCCCAAGTGTATACTTAAGCAAGCCCAGCAATGCCATTTTTTGGCTGTTGGCCTTCCCTGGCTGGCCAAAGCTGGTTAAAACTTTTGACTTAATTTTGCCTATAAATATTGCACTCGGAGATTTTATAGTTAGCTTAATGTTATATGCTATATAGTTTTGTGCTTTCATAATAACCATCTAAGCTATGATTTTTCACCTGAACTTGAGATGTGTTCATCTCTGAAAGGCCAGCTTTTACCACTTACAAGAATAATCTTTGAACTTATGCTGGTTGTACTTGTCTTTTGTGTTTGTAATGGTATTGGAAATAATTTTTTGTAAATTGTCCTTCCACAGAAAAAAAATATCAATTATAATATGTGCTTGTGCTTGTAATCTATGTTTTTGCTTGTTTTGGGGACAAAAATTGTAAATTGTCAACACACACCTCTTTGATTTGTGGAGTAACTTCGGAGTTGGGCCCTGAGGTGACAGCTGTCTTCAGAATACGGAGAAAGATGATTAGAGAGATTTACAAATTTTTATTAGTTTGTGAATGTGAATCTCCATAGAGATTTACAAATTTTTATTAGTTTGTGAATGTGAATCTCCACTGCATACTGGAGCATTATATACATATATAGGTTCTAGCCACTTGCACTACAACAACAATACAATGTTTTTTGTTTGTAACTGCCACCATTGTTCATAAATCATAACTGTTACTACTGCACTTGGAAAAGTCTCATTCTTTACTGGTCACAGCTGCACCTGGGTTAGACAGTGGAGAAGGTTGTCTGAAGACTACTGAAGATACCGACGCCTTGTGCTGGATACTCGAGAAGGTTGTGAAATTCACATTGGCGTTCTGTTTAAGGTATATTATTGAATTGTGCTCTTATTTCCTCTGCTTACTACAAGCCCTTCAAATATACTCTTAGATATTTTCTAATACCATATACCACTCAGTGTGCATAAATATTTAGGAATAACCGGTGGCATAAACGGTGGCGTCTTTGCTTGTACGTGACATTCTGTACATGAATTTATGCAGAAGTTGGTGGTTCCATTCGAGATGCATGGTTACCAGGGCGTCTACAAGTTAGAAAGAATGGTGAGTTGAGTCCTGCTTGTCAGTTCTTATTTCCACCATTTGCCTGTGCTTATAACTCTAGAATTTGTCGTGCTTTCTAAATTGTCCTTAAATTGTCATCTCCACCAGTTATATATGTAAATTTTCCTCTGTCTTGTCCCTGCCTGTGTATTTTAAATTGAAGGATTGAATCACCAACTTTCCTTAAGGATATTTGAATGGTCTTAGTTGCTAAAAATAGATTGTGATCTGTGACATGCATGATAATCTGCTTCATCAAAAGTGTAGTACTTGGCTATTTGCCTGTGTAATAACTAAATATTAGAATTCTTGATTAGTGTATAAAACACTATCTTGTGGAAAGTTCATTTGTGTGCGACACATCTCTGACGAAAACTTGATGTCTATAGTCCACGCTAATAATTTCAGTACATTACCTGCGATATTATCCGGATAAGGCATGGACCACTAACCTGATCAGTCTCTGCATGTGTTTCTGGTTAGGCAAGCTTTCCAATGAAGTCCTCTCATGCTATAGTAATAGGACAACGATGTGATGCTATTGTTCTGAATCTTACTTTGCATTGAATGGAGGAAAGAAAAATTGGTTGTTTCTGTAAACCAAAAACTGTCCCCCCCCCCCCCCCAATTCTCTCCCTAATTTAGTCAAGGGGCAAGTTGAGGGACAACTCTTGTCCTCCATGTCTCTAGGACTACAGCAGTATGGCATTAGGCCACCCTAGGAGTAGGAGTAAACAGGCATGTCCTTGCTTGTCCTCAGAATAGTGCTAGGTGTAAATGGACTGTACTCAGCCATGCTTAGTTGGTGTATATATGCAATGCAATGAGAAAACTAAAAGGTCCTTTGCCTCCACACTCTGAGTCCCTGGCCTTCGGCCAATGTTGTTCCTGCTGCCTGTGTGTGTGAGGGGAGAGAGCTCAGCTCATCTTCTTCCTTGAGTGGAGGACGAGAAGGGGGAAGGGGAGTAGGAGCTGCTCTCCTAGCTTTGGAGTGCAGAGCCAACAGTTTCTGTATGTAGGTTCTAGGTGCATGTGTTGTGGGTCAGGTTTAACATTCCTCATTGTGTTGTCATATATATATGGGATGTGAGAATTTGCGTAGACCCTTTATGCCCTGTTGAATTCTTGTAGGGAATGGATAACTAAATAAGTGATTCAGAGGCATTAGCATTATTCTAGTCGTAGCATCTCTACTCTCATTCTCAACATCCGACTGTCAAGGTTGCTCACATGCATCACTTCTATTATTTGTATTTTTGTTTTGTTTATCAGCATGAGCTGTTGCTCTCAACTTTAACATAAAACTACATACATAATGAGCTAACTGTCCTACCTTCTCTTTGCTTGTAGTTTTTTTAACATTTTCAGAGGAACAACATGGTAGCAATGGCATTTTAGCTTCAATCCTCGTACAAAATTAGGTGGTCAGCAGCACGTCAGTAGTTTGGCTCTTATTCAGGTGAGCAGCGACATTATCTAAGAATCTAAGATTGAGATATAAGTGCTCTAGTTTGTGCTTGTTACACATTAGGGTGGACTGGTGTATCCATTATGAACTTAAGCAATAGGTTGGCTTCTATCATATTCATAATTGCAGTCTGCTATAATGTAAATTGCAGATGTCAACATATGCAATCTGTTGTTGTTGCTAGAATTTGCCTTATGCTTTTTATTTTCTGCAATTTTGTGCAACTTTCTGCAGCATGTCTAAGTTCTGAATTCTCTTATATTAGAAGCTTAAAACACTCAACTGGCTATCATATCATGTATTTGTGAATACTTGTTTGTGCCCTAACCACTTGTTTGAGTTCTCAGATTCTGTGGGTCTGTACAATAATGTGGTAAACTGGACATTTTGTAGAATCTAGAGAATTTTGTCTATTGTTTTTGTAGTTGTGATAATATCCCATAGGAGTTTATTGTGTTTTGTGCCAGCCCACACCAAATTTTCCCTTTTCTTCATAATAAAGCTCTCATTGTTTTTGGTCAGGGAAGCATTTGTGGCAAGTGAAGCCTCCATCTTAATGAATTAGCCCCTTCGATAAGTATGTATGCTGATGAACTATTCTCCTTCTCTACATGTCCACCTATATGATAATTCCCTTTCCCTAAATAAATATGGCTCATAAACCACATATTTTAAATATGGCTTGTTTACTATGAATTTTGCAAAATCCAAGACAAAGCCACACAAATGTGCTTGCATAGAAAAAAGATTGTCCCTCTGCCATTGTGATTGTCCCTCTGTAATTGTGCTTGTTTCGATCTAGTGAGAAATCTTTGTCTATTGTCTTTCCATAGAAAATTTTTGTCTTTTGTCATTGTGCTTGTTTCGATCTAGTGAGAAATCTTTGTCTATTGTCTTTCCATAGAAAATTTTTGTCTTCTGTCATTGTGCTTCTGTCAATCTAGAGAGAAAATTGTGATCTAGGGAGAAATGTTTGTCTATTGTCTTTCCATAGAAAAAAGATTGTCCCTCTGTCATTGTGATTGTCCCTCTGTCATTGTGCTTATTTCGATCTAGTGAGAAATTTTTGTCTATTGTCATTCCATAGAAAAATTGTCCATTGTCTTTGTGGTTGTGCCGCTATATCTCATCTAGTATTGTCATTTTCTTTGTGTATGCAGTGTTGGCTACAAACTAGCCTCACACATCCTTGTATTATGTGGTTGTGTTTGTGTTTGTTCTATGGAGGACAACTTTTAACTTTAGTGGAACTAAAGTAGCCAAGGATGGTGTTTACATTAGTGGAACTAGCAACTAAAATTTGAGTGCAGCCATCTATGTCCAAAACTAAGAGTCATCCTAGATTTCTAATTTTGCTAGCCTTAAGAGATAGACAATCCTAGGTCCTGTATCTTCTAAATGTTTCCATTGATAAAAAATCATGCTTGGGACTTAATATTTGGCCAGGTGCGAAATATTTGGCTCTGCAATTGTCTTGGGTTTTGATGCCAAGTTCACACCTCTGTGCAAGCCTATTTTGCTCCTATGTGAGATTTGTTGAGTATAATCTTTTTTGGTTCTGAATTCATTCCCATATATATATTTTCATTTATCCAGCCTAGCTACGTCTTTTTCTAGTGCCTAGCTTGTGGTGACACCCTGATTAAATATGCAAGCATACTATATGTTTAGTTAAGGGTACTTTGCTTAGTAGGCAGTGAAATTACCAGCTTCACCCATAATCTATGACAACAAACTTGTTTCTATAGCCAAAGTGCAGTTCTGAGTGGGTTGATTTCCATGTCTCACTCTCCATTCCTTATTCACTTACTGTAGATTCCATGTTTTTGTAAACAACATGGAATCTCTTGTTGTTCAGGTGCACTTTGTGTGAGGATTGGGATCAAGAGGAAGGATGGCTCTCAAGAAGTTGCTGCTCCAGCTGTTTTGTGTCAACAACAAGGATTCCAAGATGAAAGGTGCTGCAGCTCACCTTGGTTTTCATAGTTCAAAACAGGCTTTGCATAATTGCAGCCTGGTATACCGTAAATTGCATGTGTCGAGCACTGCAACTATTGTTGCGAGCTTATGTTATATGATGTTGTGCTTATTGATTTGCATATAAAATAGACACAAGAGAATACACATAGTGATAAAGCTAATCATTTTGTGAAGTTGTAGTGCAGTAGTCTGTTCCAACAGCCTCATACATTGAATTGTATGTCTGAACAAAAAATACTAGTGAATTTACAATTGCTCTGTTACTAATAAATTACATAAATTAATTGCCACTGAAATTGCAGCTACTAGCATTCCATATCTTGTTGGTTTTCTCATTTGCTGACTCTTCCCTTGTTCATTATGTTTGCTTGACTTTTGCACTGCTACTGTTGGTTGTCAACCTCTCCTGCACCATGATATGAATAACATTAGATCAATATACGTTTTTATTACAACTCATATGTGTTAATGTTGTGCTCTTTATTTACTTATTGCCTATGTATCTCTATGTTTGGTCCATTTGAAATTACAGGCATTTCACTAATCTGAAAATTATGAACTTTGGATACATTCATTTCCATTGCTTGTTTCTCTAGTGCATAGGAGTTGTAGTCAATTGTACCCTGTTCATTGAACTGAAATATTAATAATTTGCAAATTTGAATGGTGTAAATTGCTTGTTTGTAGTACTGCAACTGTTCATTTGTAAATATGCAATATCTGGAATTTTAATTTACCTCATGAATATAACCGCGGTTTGCAATATTTTTTTGACCGTATCGGTCGAGGAGTCCCCGACCTACTTTTTTTATTTTCTATTAAATGAAAGAATGGGGTGATACAACAGGGGTTTTTGACCCAAACTTGTAGTAGCTTTCAATATTTACTTCAAATTCTCTTGCCAAAGCACCCTGCAGTTGCTCTTTCAAATTTGAAAGGCACAAGGCAATAACATGAAATATATCAAAGGGAAACAAGTTTCCTTTTTTCTCCAAACCTGCTGACAATCTTTGCTTGCCGTTGTCTCTGCTGTTGTCTCTGATAACTGTCTAAGTTGTAGTCCATTGTCCTCACATCCAAATCCCGTTTCGTTGAAAAATCTGCATCTGTTATTTCATGTTGTCCTGCATTGTGTTCCTGCATAGAGATGCAATAATCTATTATTTGAACTGGTAACAAGAAGTTTCTGAAACATGCCTAAATGCAAAGCTTCTGAAACATGCTCATAAACATGCAGTTGAGTCCTTGTTTTGTCCCAATCTGGGAGTTTTGGCAGCTGCTACTAGATGGTTAAGAGCCCTCTCTTGTGCAGTTTTGTAGGTACAATTCAGAACTTGAAACAATCTGCAAGCACAACCCTAGTGATTGGCTGGGCACCGATCTTGATCTATAAAATCTCAGATGGTTTAGGGATGGTAATTGGGTAATAGATCAGGCGCTGGTGCTGCCATTTCTTAAGATTAGGTGCAAGTGCCTGGTATTGCTTTCTCTCCGGTCAAGGGACCATGAGCTGGTTTTGTGGTTTCAGTAGATGAGAGGCTAGGAGCTGGTGTTGCAGTCTCTGCAGATATGTGGGAGGTAAGCAGTTTTTACTAGTCTGTTGTTTTGGTTTTCAATCATGCAACTTGTTTCATTGATCAGGACACATTGTTAACTCTTGTGCAGGCCTAGTGGATAGACATTATGTCAAGCAGCATGCTCAACAGTCGAGCTACTATGTAATTCCTACTGTAATGTTAGTGACTAGGAGGGCTACTAGTTTGGCCATCAATGAAAATGTGCAGGCATCAAATTTATTGTACATACTATCTGTACGTGTTTGATGGAACAGTGTGATGATTTAAGTGCTTTGAAATCCAGATGCGTCACACGTTCAGTTAGTCTACAAATTGGTTTCAAGACAATTGGTACTCGATGACAGAAACAAGCAGATACAGGACAGAAGGAACTCGTTGGAGCACAGGTACATACCTTTTTCTTACTTGGTTCTTGGAGTTGATCCATTTTTTCCATCATCTCCTCTTCACTTTCTCTCCTTTTCATTCTTTTTCTGGTTCTGCTTTTTGATCCAAATCGTTCCTTTTCTTTCTTGCAGCAGGCGGAAAGCTACGAGCAAATAGAGGAAAAGGGAAACCTTTGTTGATTCACCGTGTTTTCTGGCCAAGAATAGTAAAGCCCATTGTGTGGAAGCCCATTTTAAAAGCCCACATTCATTGAAATAACGGGTTGGAAGTGCTTGCGGGTTTTGGACTTTTGATCCATTAAGTTTTGGCGGGCCCGTTAGGTGCCTGGGTTGGTTTGTGGGTGCAATTCGCGGACCCAGTAGCGCACAGACAGAATCAGACGTGCGTGTGTCTGTACCAGAGTCAGATCTGGATGTCGGATGTTCATCCAACGGTTGACCATGTCGCCTGGGATTTTTGAAAAAACCCAGGCGACTGGTTTATAGCAACTCCCTTCATTAAATAACCTTGAAGAAAACGCTTATGTTATTTTTAACTTCCTCTAGGTCATATAACCAAGTTTGGATGCCATTATCATTTTCCCTACTAGCTTTTCTGAGGAATTATTATGGTGATGGTATAACTAGAGTTGATCAGGGCGCTACTACTAAATATATTTCGATGATCGTGACGTGTGAGCAATTACAGAGTATTTCTTGGATGCTCATGATTGGTGACAAGAGTGACTTCAGCACTCTATGTCTATATTAGTAGAGCCAGCAGTAGAGGACAAGTCGTGACCCATCATGAGGTAACAATTAGCTGGTTAGGTATACTTAATCAGATGAACCAATCAAGTTAAGTACACAACATCGACCTTTGCATGTGTGGCATGGGACAAGATGCAGATTTTTCTAACTGAAAGGATCATTGGTGGGAAATATGTTTTGCAGGACACGACGACCGATGCAGGGACAAAACTGAGGCTAGCATGATTTTTTTTAGTTGGTGGGAGTAGTGCATGTGGCTGGTGGCTCGAGTGGACTCAAGAACACAAGAATCACACAGGGGACGCAATGGTTTATACAGTTTCAGGACAGTGATGCTCTACGTCCAATATCTAGTGATTCTTATACTCAAGGGCACCCAAAATCAAGGGTTTACAATAGATTTGGTAGGGGGTAGCTCAGCAGTAATCCTAAGGTTGCCTTGTTGCTGAGCCTTCCCCTCGCCAGAGAGAAGGAAGTGGTGGAGAATCTCTTAGTGCCCTTCTCTAGGTTGCTCTGCCATCGGTGATGGGCAGGATCTGATGGAATGAGGAATGCAGTGAGACATCGTCGAATGATCATCTATGCGTTATGCTCCCTCCAGTATGGTTCGACCCGCCCTTATATTTAGAAGTCGGATTAGAGCGAGGTAAGACAATAGTCTACATAAACCAGAGTCCTGGAGGGTCTTGCAGTGTTGCATTGTGGCCCGTCTTGTTGCCTTGGCATCGAAGAAGCTTTGGGCGTCGTCCGGCCGCCAAACCCTGACACAATGCATGTCAGGTCTTCTTGGTAGCAAGAGAGTCCAGATTGTGGGGATGAAATGTGCGCCCAGGAGCCCTAACACCCGTAAAGGAGTTTTTCTTTTTACGTCACGCCCTGTGCGTAATCCTATCAGGGGAGTTGCCAGCAAAGCCACGACCGAGGGCAGCACCTAGGAACACCCCAAGCCGCCATTTGATTTCTATGTTTGTTCTGTATTTCATTCTCAGTAATGGAAATGAGTATTTTCCAGTTGCTAGCAGATTTTTTAATAGTTACAATTGTTTTGACTCTTAGTGATACTCAGAATTCCCCTAATGTTGACAGTTACTAGTGATACCAATAGGATAGCTACTATCGAACTAATGGTTGTTGGAAAGTACATACAAAAAATTAAATAGGCTACTGATAGAAACAGTAATGCACTGCTACCGGAGAAAAGATTCTCTCTCCGTCGGCCCAAACCACTCCCCGCGTTCCTCACCGACCCAGAAATATCCATCATGTGGCTGCTGTACCATCTAGGAAGGTCTCACTAACGTCATAGGCGGTCCTTCCGCGCCATGGAGTTGGACTCCCGAGCACGACCCCTTTTTTTGGCCCACGCAACAGAGAGATAGACAAGCAAGAGCACAGAGGAAGAGAAAAGAATTTCTCTTCAGTATACGCCGCCGTCTATGACACCTCGACCTTTTTCCCCGAATCCTTTTCCCATCCACCCCCTCTATCCGCCTCACACGCTGTGCCACCCAGCGCCGCCGTCCGCCGCATCGGACCTCACCACACCCAACGTCGCTGCAGGCCAGCTACACCACCAACTACCAGACCCGTCACCCTGCCCCTGGATTCTAGCCCTGCCGCCCCCAAAACCCCAGCACCCTTGCCCCTCATGTTGCCATGAGCTGCATCGCCACCTCCAAAATCCCGACCTGGTGCCTCCACATCCATACACCACATACGCACGATGGCTTCTTCCGCGGGAATCGCGATGATGAAGGGGCAGCCTGAGTCGGGAGTCGAGGCTCCGTAACGGCGTGACCGAAGGAGCTGAGGAGACGGTGTGTTGCTTTGTAAAAAAATTGATTAGGATGGGTGGTGGGAGGGTTTAAGTGATTAAATGTTCCGCCTTTGCCTATAGCCATTAGATTAGAATCGTGTGATCTTGATTGGAGTTTGCATAGTTTGCATAGCTTTTTGGTTTTCATAGGATACGCTCCCAGTTAGGTTATTAGAATTATCTTTCATAATGGTATAAGTTTGTAATTTTGATATTTGATTTAATTTAAAAAAATTGTAACGGAACTATGGTATATAACTTTTATAAAACATAATCGATACATCATTACTGACGATGGTAGTTACATTGGAGTCTACCAAATAAAGTTCAGATGTTTGTGATTAGTGTGATTATTTGTAGGGGATTTATTTTTTTTATTTTTATGTGTGTATTTCTAGCTGTCATTAGGATTATTTCTAGCAGACATTAGGACTAAGGAGGGGAATTTAGCAGACACAACAGAACTTCTAATTTTACGCTTGAGCAAGCTGCTCTTTCGATCAACAACCTCACCGTATATTTACCCTTGTGTTCTATATAAACTTGCTTTCTAAACATGGAAACATCCGCAAGGTAGCTGCTTCCTACCTTAGTACACCTTCTCCAGAAGTAAAGTTGTGCCATGGCTTCGTACAGGTATGGTACACCTACACCATCACACTTTGGTACCCAATACTCCAGTGCACATCAACCTCGAGTAGTACGGGGACTGGCGAATCGTGCCAAGCTGTTTCACAAGTCGGAGCTACTGTGGCAGCCACGAGCTGTTACTACCCCTAGCATGAAACCACTGGGGGAGCTGATAAAGGTGAAGACGATCCGGGAGAAGCTCCTGAACAACCAAGAGCCACTGCAGCCGTCGTCATATGACACGGCATGGCTTGCAATGGTGCCAGCGCCAGGATGCCCTCAGGCATCTCGGTTCCCGCAGTGCGTGGAGTGGATCATGCAGAACCAGCATGGCGACGGGTCCTGGGGCCTGGACGACAGCCATCCCCCCTGCTAGCCAAGGATGCGCTGTCATCTACGCTGGCGTGCGTCTTGGCGCTCAAGACATGGGGCGTCGGCGACGACCACGTCAGAAAAGGTTCTTTTAACTATATTTCCCGGTGGCGCGCATCGTGAAAGGTGAATGTTGTGTTTCTCATGCCAAATCTATCAGCTGCATACAGGGCTCCGCTTCATTGGGCACAATCTGTCATCTGTGAATGATGACGAGTGTGAGATGCCGGTGGGGTTCAATGTGATCTTCCCCAGCATGCTTGCACGTTGCATTGACATGGGGCTAGAGATTCCTCTTACACAGCCCGACGTTGATGGCATCTTCCGACAGCGTGATAAGGAGCTTGAAAGGTTAGCCTCTTTTGGTGTTCATCAACATATAGTCAGAGGACAAAAAAACAGGTGCAAGGCGTGGTCACATTATCAACACTTTTTTTTTCCATGTCACCAGCATCGCTTCAGGAAGTAAAGCATTCAAGGCCTATGTAGCAGAAGGTTTGGGGAATTTGGTTGACTGGAACGAGGTGATAACGTACCAGAGGAAGAATGGGTCGTTCTTCAACTCACCAGCAGCAACTGCTGCAGCCGGAATCTACAGCTACAACGGAAGGGCACTCGAATACTTGGATTCACTTATCAGCTTGTTTGGCAGCTCAGGTGCAATGCAAAACTTCACTAACTAAAAATTTCAAACCAGATGGAACAGTTATGTAACATATTCTTGTTGCCATTTAATTTACAGTCCCAACGGTGTATCCACGGAACTTATACAATCGGCTTCGTATGGTGGATACTTTAGAAAAGATGGGGATATCTCGATGCTTTTCGTTTGAGATAAACTCTATATTAGACAAGGCATACATGTATTAGCTGTGGAAACATTATGAGTCTCTATTTAGTACTACTTGTTGTTATACTGTAACTTATTGCAGTTAATCTGCAGATCCTGGCTGGCAAATGACGAGGACTTAATGCTGGACATGACAGCGTGTGCATTGGCATTCCGTCTCCTGCGTATGCATGGATATGACACCTCTTCCGGTAAGTTACGGGCACTAGCGTTTGAATGGCCGTCATGTCTTTTGCTTTGGAATAACCGGAATCAAGGGTCATCATCTTTAATGCGCCATGCAGATGGGTTGGCGCAATTCAGTGAAGAATCTGATTTCCATGATTCAATACATGGGTGTCTGAATGATACAGAGGCGTTGCTACAACTTCACAAAGCATCACAGGTTCAGATCTTGGAAGACGAGATCACCCTTAAAAACATTAGCTCTTGGTCAGCTAAACTTCTGAAGCAACAACTGTGTTCAAACATGATGTCAAGAACTATAGACCCCGCAGAGGTACTTTTGCTACTTCTTCATCCCTAAAATATAAGGATGCAATTTTATTTATATCTTAAGATTTTGTATACATGTAATATAATTTCCAGGTGGACCATGTGCTCAAATATCCATTCTATGCCACTTTAGACCGGCTGGAGCACAGGGGAAATATAGAACGTGTCAAGACAGTGGGTGTCCATATGCTTAAATCAGCATACCGGTGAGATCCTTGTCATGCTACAGATTCTCTGTATTTCGGCTGAGTTGTTTGTCTTTAAACCTCACATCCATGGGATCAGAGCCTGTTTCCCAGATGAGCAAATTACATCACTGGCTGCTACAGATTTCCGATCCTCCCAGACTGTATACCAAGAAGAGCTTCAGTACCTAGAGAGGTCAGGTCCATAATGATATCTGAATGATTACTAGCCAAACCTCCTCTTTGCAATTGTATACTAAAACTAATATTTTCGACTCTTTGACATATCAATAGCTGGGTGAAAGAGTTTAGACTGGACGAGCTCGACTTTGCTAGAGTAATGCCACTGATCTGCTTTTTTCCTCATGCTGCCACCACGTTCCCCTGTGCACTATCTGAGGCTCGCATGGCATTCAGCAAGAACAGCATCTTGGTAACCGTAGTTGATGACCTTTTTGATGTGGTGAGGTCAAGGGAAGAGATGGAGAACTTCGTCAAGCTGATTGAAATGTGCTGCAACAGCTGCCCTTCACAACACATATGCTGCCTACAGATGATTCATCAGCAATTCCACTAACAGTTTTCTGCATTCTGATATTGATAAGTACCCATTGTGATATCCGTGGCAGGTGGGACGCCCATGACCAAATTGGCTTCAGCTCCGAGCGCGTGGAAACTGTTTTCCGTGCTGTTTATGACACGAACAAGCAGCTCGGAGAGAAGGCTGCTGCCGTTCAGAACCGCAGCGTCATGCACCATATCTCAAAGCTGGTATGTCTGTGTAAAGATCCATCAAAAAGGTGGTCGTGAACGGTTTCTTGATCAACTACTACTATTTCTCGATCTTGAATGCAGTGGGCAGACTTGGCAAGGGAAGGGATGGCTGAAGCGAACTGGGCGATGAGAGGGCACATTCCCTCCTTCGAAGAGTACATGGCGGTCGCCGAGATTTCATTTGGGCTAGGCCCGATCGTACTCACGTCACTCTATTTCATAGGGCCAGAGCTTCTGCAGGATGTGATCACCTGCCATGAGTACAACGAGATGTTCCGGCACATGAATGTCTGTGGCCGTCTCCTAAACGACCTCCAGTCATATGAGAGGGAGAAAAAACAAGGGAAGATAAACAGTGTGCTGTTGCTAGCTCTCCAGAGTGGCTCCATCGAGGCTGCCAAGATGGAGGTGAGGAGCATCATTGAGGCCTCCAGGATTCATCTGCTGAGGTTGGTGCTGAGAAAGGAAAGTGCGGTGCCCTGGAGTTGCAGGCAGGTTTTCTGGAATATATGCAAGGTGGTCCACCAGTTCTACGTCGAGATAGATGGATTTGCGAGTGCCAAGGAGATGATGCATGCAGGGAACGCGGTGGTCCACGACCCGCTGCAGATCCCAGAGCTGTTGTCCTTCCCAGCCATGTCCAGCTCATAAGTTCAACAATCATTGTCTAGATGTCTTTGTGCAAAGATGCTAGCTGGTGCTCGCCATCATAAGTTGAGCCATTTTTTAGACAATTTTTCCATGACATCACCATGGGAGTGACAAATGTCTTGCACTGGGTGCTATTACGTTTACACTCATCTATCTACAATCATGATGAACGAGTCACTCCTGAGTACTGATTGTCGAGCAAACTTGGCACCGTAATCCTACAAGGGATGCCATAGACTTGTCTTTTTTTTCGCAACCGGGTCTTTTACCCGTTTTTCATTAAGAGGAAGGGCCAAAAGATAGGCCAAAACACGGATACAAAAGGAGTTCACAAGTAATCCAATGATTACCGGCAAAGCCCCAGAAACACGAACACGAATACAAACACACACACAAACAGCAAGAAACGTTGGGGGAGAGGACAACCCCGCCATAACACACTAACCAACTATGCCTGCAAGAAAAACATCTACGCAATGGTCGCCAAGATAGTGTAGATCTTCCCTAGCGACCAGGTAGCCGCTGCGTGGTATGACGACAACGTTCGCAAACGACCAGGTAGCCGCTGCGAGCTAGAGCGCCAATGACCAAGTAGCCGCTGCGCAGACAAGCTTTCCCAGTGACCAGGTAGCCACTGGGGGGTACACCACCGCCAACGACCAGGTAGTCGTTGCGGGATAAAACGACGACGACAACACCAAACACTTGACAAACCAATGCGAAGATGAGCACTAGTCACACACAGGCACAGTCAAAGAGCAGCTCCGACGAAAGTGACAAGAGGGGAACACTGGAGATAGCCTGCCGAGATGGACGGAGCTTCGACGACACCTTCAAGAAGGGGCATGACGCTGGTCGCGCCACTGCCGCCGGCCCGAGCGAGTCGGGCAAGGTTTTCACCCCGCTATTGTACATCCATCAGGGCATTCCCTGCAATGACCTCGACATCACCGGCTCTAGCATGACGCGTGAGGGCGGAAAGCGCCACCTCCCCACGGCTCCCGCAGGGTTGAAGTCTTCAGCGGCGCCCCCAGGAGGGTAATGACGCGCAAATGCGCCACCATCGCTGGCCCGAACAGGGCGTGGTTTTCACCGGACTTCACCAGCGGAGGAGGCCGCCGTGCCCAAGCAGCAGCCCAGCAAGCGCAAACCAAGTAGGGGGAACGGTGGCACCTCCAGCCGCCAAGGAAGCCGAACCAGGGCGCTAGATCTGCCGCGCGCCCCACCAGGAAGAGCCTGAGCCGCCGCCGCGGGTGAACACGTGCGCCGCCAAGAACACCTCGTCGGACGCAAGAAGACCCTCGCGGCCAGCTCGGAGGCCGCGAGAACATTGAAGGCGCGCCGAGGCTGCAAGGCCAACCTGTCCCCACCGGGGGCCGGCAAGGACCTGTCAACGCCCGATCCGTGGCCGAGGGGCCCGGATCCGGCCGGGCGCCGCCGAGCTCGGACGCCGGCAAGCTATGGCGTCGGCGGGTCGCCCCAGGGCGCAACAGGAGGTGAGGTCACCACGAACTAGCAGCACGGGGGGAGAGAGCCCAGATCCAGCCACCAGGGTGGTGGATCCGCTCGCCGGCCGGCCGGCAAGCCCGCCGCCAGTTCGCCAGAGCCGCTCTGGGCAGTTAGGGTTGAAGGACGGGGTGGAAGAACAGGTGGCTGGAGGAGTCGACTGGCACCGGTTGCCCTTTTTTGGGGGCCGGTGCGGGCCACTGTCGTCGCGAGCAGGAGGCGGCGACGGCGGCCAAGGGGGCGGCCAAGGGGAGGGGGGAAGGTGGGCGGCGCCGGCGAGGCCCCCCGAGTCGCCCGAGAGGAGCGCTCGGGGGTCGGGGAGAGCGAGTCTACTAGTAAGTTATCTCAGCCATAGACTTGTCTTACAATTTATTTCAGCCAATATATCTGACTTGATCCGCTGTGTTATGAGTTCTTATGAGCCATGTTTGTAAATGTCCATAGAAATTTGCTCGAGCATCGTTGATGTCCAGGTGCTTGTCCATCACGGTTTTGGGATTGGTCGATAGGCGATAGCTACTACATTGACTCCCCTTGCTTGCTCGGGTGCAGGCCTTTTGCCATAGCCTCACCGGCTACGTGAAAGTTCTGCTCAACCTCTAGTCTCACAAAGGAAAGAGTAAATGGAGGACGAGTACTACAATCAGCGGGAGAGGAGCTGTTTCCCTCTTGCCCTTGGGTTCTATTTATAGAGGACGTGGGAGCAGGAAATCTTCTATAACAAGCCGTGCATAGGGGGGCATGTGGCAGCCCTGGCGTGGCTCGAGGGATGGTGGAGGGCATGTGGCATATATGGAACAAAATGATGATCTCCATGAAGAAAGGGACATTGAGCTGGTCTCTGAAAGTCTATAGAATCTGAAAAGGATCTAGTGCAGAGTCAACCTGTACTCCCACTTTGCCCCAACACTGGACAGAGAATGGGCATTCTAGTAGCAGGTGGGTTAGGCATTCCTCTGTCGCTGTATTGCACAAGACACAATTGTAATCCTGCAGATTGTAATTTTTCCTTCTTAGCAACTCCCTTGTGCTAATTCTGTCTTTCAGTACTAGCCAGAAGAATACTTTATGTTTGCTCTGACATGAAGTTCTCCAAATCCATTTGAAAGCAGGATGAATCCCTTGCTGACCCCTTAAGTGTTTGTACGTCCTTTGAAAAGAGAATGTACCTGAATTCCAAATGTAACCCCAAATGTCATTGGTGTCAGAGTTCTGTATAAGCTGCAAATCCTGTTGCAGTTTCAGTAATTGCTGATGGGCCTGTTGTGACAATGGCAAGTTGAAGAGACTGTAAATTTGATTGCTGGACCTTGCCCCCTCCCAGGTTAGTTTCTTGTTTTTTGCAAAAGAGTGCAGCTCCTGGCACGAGGTGGCAAGCACTTCTTCAGACCACAGGTCTTCCCAAAGCAGGCAGGAATCTCCTCTATGTACCTGCACTCTGGCGAATCCCTTGGATTTGACTAGCAATATAAGGATATCACGCCACCAGAAAGAGCCTTTCTTCTGCATCCCAGGTAGTTTCCCATTAGAATAGTACTTTTCCCACACTAATTTGACCCAAGGTATATCAGCCTTGTTGAAGAACTTATGAAGGTGTTTGATAAGCAGTGCTTCATTCTGTGTTTTTAGATCCAACACTCCAAGACCACCATTACTTTTTTCCTTACAAACCTCAGGCCAGGCTACCTTTGGCTTCTGTTTTGCATTACAGTCAGCACCCCTCCATAAGCATAGCTTTCTGAATTTGTCTATCTGATCAATTACTATCTGATGCAGCAAGAAAGTGCTCATACAAAAGGTTGGCATAGCAGTTAGGATTGAGTTTGTAACTTCTAGCCTACCAGCCTGGTTTAGGAACAAAGATGTTGCAGCTAACCTCCTTTCACACTTTGTGACAAGTGGTGAAAAATCCACCACCTTTGGCTTGTTCAAGCTTAGGGGCAGTCCTAGATAAGTGAAAGGCAGGCTTCCAGGAGTACAGTTGAAAGTCAATGCAAGATGCTAAAGTTTTTGCTCTGTAACATTCACTGGGATCATCATGGACTTATGGTAGTTTACCTTCAACCCAGTTGACTCACCAAAGCTGTGTAGGATAGCCTTTAAGGCCAGAAGTTGCCTGCTGCAGGCTTGCATGATGAGAAGGGTATCATCAGCATACTGGAGGATTGGGAAATCTTCTGTGTATAGTAAAGGTATTGGTGCCACGAGAATGCCTCTTTCCTTAGCCTTGTTTACAATTGATTGTAGTAGGTCTGCTGCTAGGACAAACAGGAGAGGTGATAGAGGGTCTCCCTGCCTAACACCTCTTTTGCACTTGAATCTCTTACCCTTTACTCCATTGAGCAACACTGATGAGGTGGCTGAAGACAAGATACCCTTGATCCACCCAATCCACTTATCCCCAAATCCTCTTGCCCTTAAGATGTTTATGATAGCCTGGTGCTCAATCTTGTCAAAAGCTTTCTCAAAGTCAAGCTTTAAAATGATGATCTCTCTCTTTGACTTATGGCAGTTGTACAAATATTCAAGGGCCCAGGCTAAACAGTCCTGTATGGTTCTTGATTTAATAAATCCATACTGGTTTTGATGTATGAGTCCTCTGATTGGTGCCTGTAACCTATTTGCCAGTAGTGCTTCCACGTTGGCAAGGCCAAAGGCACCTGACGGTAGCAAGCCCGGTTGGACCAATTTGTTATCTTTGTTAAGCTTGCCAACGATGATGCGTCCATGGGACCTCTGCTGACGTGTGGATGGGGGAGAGGTAGAAAGACCAATGATGCATGAGCTCATGTCTCCGACGGGACTCTATTAACCTCGATCAGATCAGAGTAGAGGTAACTATGTGTACCATTGCTTTTTAGCTCAGGCCAACAGTAACTACTCCCGGTTGGTGCTGCCCTATACGCTCACTATAGTAAACAGCAGACATTTTCTTTCCTCTATGGAGAGACTTTGTCACCACCTCTTGCCATGAATGCGCAAGGTTGGATGGGATTGTGTGATCTATGGTCTTTGATTGAATAATAAGGGCATATAGCGTTTGATTTGGATGATCAAAATTCTAAACCTATATGTTTTTTCCAAGCCACAGCTAATAGTCATTAACCGTAGTGGGCGCCTTATGCTTTATGCATGCATATATGGAACACATCACGACATAGCCATCTCATTGTTCAACTTACTTGAACTCCGGAGATAATAATACACTTATATTGCACTATAGAAAGAGGTGTCGAGAGAATATATATATAGCATAAAGTATATATAAAGAGGAAGAGATCGAGCAATTTCTAAAAAAAAATAAAGCAACTGAGTATATATAATGCGGATCTAATCGATGCATCCGCGTTTGGAGATTAGTGGACAGCTTTGAATAAAAGAGAAAATCTCCTTTGTAATTTATTAAAGCTGATAAGAAAATCTCCTTTCATAAAAAAAGAAAAAAAAACAAAAACTGAATAAAAGAGAGAAAAAGGTTATGCTTTGTGCATGCATATATCGAACACATCACGCCATAGCCATCTCACTGTTCAACTTACTTGAACTCCGGAGATAATAATACACTTATATTCCACTATAGAAAGAACGTGGTGTCGAGAGAATATATATATAGCATAAAGTATGTATAAAGAGGAAGAGATCGAGCAATTTCTAAAAAAAAAAATAAAGCAACTGAGTATATATAATGTGGATCTAATCGATGCTTCCGTGTTTGGAGATTAGTGAACAGCTTTGAATAAAAGAGAAAATCTCATTTGTAATTTATTAAAGCAGATAAGAAAATCTCCTTTCATAAAAAAAGAAAAATACACAAAAACTGAATAAAAGAGAGAAAAAAGCCATGCTTTGTGCATGCATATATCCAACACATCACGCCATAGCCATCTGACTATCCAACTCCGGAGATAATAATGCACTTATATTGCACTAAAGAAAGAACGTGGTGTCGAGAGAATAACATAAATGGAGTATATATAAAGAGAGCATCAATTCCACAAAAGCAACTAGGTAGCTACTCTTTGTGCGTCAATTCCGAATAGAAGGGAGGGTCATCATCAACAAAATAGCAGGGACTGTCATCGCATGAAGGAAGGGGGCTTCCGAAAGAGCCTCCGCACACCTGCTCACAAACATCTTCGCCTTGTCAGCTCTCATCCTCCAGAGCAACTTCTTGTTTATAGTAGTAGGATTTGCCAATCTGGAGGAACTCTCGTTAGAGAATCGTCGCAAGCCCTCGAGGACACGGACTGCTGCGGACGCTGGCTGGAGGCGTGGCATCATGGGCGCCGGCGCAGGGATGCCATCGCATCGCATCGCATCATGGCCGAGCTTGGACAACAAGGCCGATCGCATCGCAGCCGCCATCGTGAATCGTAAACCCTCCTCTAACCCACCGATCGACTGAACTCCGCTCTTGGCGAAATCGTGCGTGCGTTCTGGCTGCCTTTTAGTTGCCGGTGGGTTCATTGTGTTTATGGACAAGATCTACGGGCCGTCCGATTTCTTCTCCGACTCGACCGGGCCGGGTCCGTTTACACTTTTTTTTTGTTTCACCTACCCACCAACCCCAGGCGCTAGCTCCAATTTCCTACGACGATCGAGCTGAAATGTGGGCCGTGAGCCCACCCTGCAGTCGCATGGGTTTTTTTACATGTGCAGGGTCGATGCAGTGGCCTATCCAATTCATCTTTACATGCGTGTATTCGTATCACGAACTCCACTTTTTGTCACTTTTACGGTTTCATTCGTTCAGAACTTCAGAAGTGTCCTGAACCAGGGAACTCTTCTCCGACTCCGATCGGCCGGGTCAGGTTCACTGGTTCAGGACGAATCGAACGCAACTCGGATTCCCTACAACGGCAGCAGACAGCAGCACGGTCCACGGAGGCCCAGCTGCAGTGGCATTTACTAGCTAGTGTATTTAGGTGATCACGCGTTCCAAAGTCCACTATCAACACACAACTTCGTTTAGAGGTTTATCAAGGACCTTGGAGAAGAGAAACCAAGGAACACACCCGTTTGGTCGGCCCCAAGGCGTAGTCCTCCATGGATTGCACCTCCGACAGGGCTGGTGAAAATCAATGTGGACGCAGCCCTATCCAAGAACACACACAAGAGCTCGGCCTCAGCTATTGCTAGAGACGCCAATGGTCGTTTCATGGGAGTGTCATCATTGGTTTTGAGACGATGGGAGCTATTGCTTGCCGTGAAGGTTTGGCACTGACACTGGATATCCAGGCGGACTGCATCAGATTGGCCTGTGATAACCAAAGTGTGGTGAAGAATATATCTCAGGGGTCCAGTGGAGTTTATGGCTAAATTATTAAAGAAATTCAGGAATGCAAATCTTCGTTTACTAGAGTCGAGTTTGTGCATGAGAGGAGAGAGTCAAATGTCGATGCTCATAACATCGCATGTAGCTTAATCCATGATGATTACTATGGTCGACACTTGTGGTTGTTGAGTCCACCAACTGGTGTTTGCAATACCTATACATCGAATGAATAAAATGTGTAGTTCTTGCTAAAAAAAGGTGATGATTAGTTGTACTGATCGCCTTTACTCATCACTAGTAAATTAACGTGGGGTGGACATATACATACTTATCTATTTCATAATTGAGGAATTAAATTCGGTAATGCTTATTTAGTTTCCCTGTGTGTTTTTTTTGAAACTGTCAAGGTAATTCTGTTTCCTTGAGGTTTAACTGTCGAAAAAATTTGAAACCATCAGGGAATTTTATGTTTCCAGTAGTGAAGGAAAACTTAGTTCTCTATCCTTCTTTGGCGACTCCAACCCGACTTCCTCAAGACTTTAATCGATCACCATAAATTAAGCGCCGACACTCTTCCTCTAAAAACCGCCTAATGCAATACATTCACCTAAAAAAATTAATAAAATTAATACATGTACGTACTCCTAGGAACGAATCGGCACTTTTTCTGTTAAACATGATACATCATCTCTATCTCTACCCATAATAAATTGGCAAAATTTATGAATATTTTTTTATTTCTGCCGTTTTTCTGCTATCATGTCCTCCGGCCCAAAAGTGATTCAATAGCCCTCGCATCAAACGACCAGGAAGAAAAAAGATAACGTGAGCTGTGAAAGGAAATTCATTTAAAAAAACAATACCAACTCTAACTCCATATCACACCGAATATCACTTACGAATATCGGACCTTTCTTATCAACTAGCGCCCTGTTCGCTTGGTCGTTTTTAGCTTGCTGAATTTTGCTGATGCTAATTTTTTTGTAAGAGAAAAACATTGTTGAATCGCTGGCTGAAAGCGCTAATAAGAGCAAACAAACAGGGCGCTACGCATCAAATCGTTGCTAATCTAAAGTATCGATCGATTTCATTATTGAAAGCATATATAGTTAACACAGTACCCTGAGTCCTAAATGTACAGATCTTTCGCAGATCAAGAACACTGGATAGCTACTATTATTACCACACAGGTGACGTAAATAGGAACCAAAAAAGGAGACGTCGGCCTGTGGCTGCAACACTCTGCCATCACAAAATAGCTATAGCCGGAAAACATTGCCATCGGCAAAAGGTATTCTTTTTTTCCCGAAAAAACCTTCATACACCTGCTCACAGACATCTTTGGGTTGTTGCCTCTCATCCAGCTGAGCAACTTCTTCGCAGCAGCAGTATTCGCCGATCCGGAAGAACTCTGGTCAGTGGAGAAACGTCGCAAGCCCTCGAGACGACCACGGACGGCCGCCGCCGCTGGTGGCTGGAGCTGGACGCGCGGGCCTGCGCGCGGCAGAAGCGTTGTCGTCGTCCTCGGCACCGGCGCAGGGACGATGCAGGTGCGGCGACCGAGCCTCGACAAGGCCGATCGCATCGCCGCCGCCATATCGTAATCCCCTCCTCTCACGATCGAGACTGACCTGCTGTCGATCTTTTGGCGAATTAACCGTGCGCTAGGGCTTGCTCTATTATATGCGGGTTTTTATTGAAAAAAGAAAAAAAATGTGCCCTCGTGCCTGACATGTGGGCCGTGAGCCCACCTGTACTCGTATGGGCTTTTACGTGTGCAGGCCTCTGCAGTGGCCCAACATTCAAATAATTTAGCTTCAATTTTTTCTCGAAAAATAGTAATTCAGCATAAATACGGAATCTCTTTTCCAACAGCAATGGCCCATATATGACTCATGGTCATATACTTGTATCATTTTTTTCCTTTTACCGTTCAAAAAAAAAAAGAACAAGCGCATTTGGAGGTCGATCTACCGGCGGCATGGATCGGGATTGAGTGAGCTTGGCTTCACCGCGACAGCGGATGCCATTATCAGCGCTGCTCTCGTCGTTCCAACCTGGATTGTGATCCCGACGGATGGGCACTCAAAGACTTCTTCGCCTCCGCGAGATTGAGCGTCTGTTTCAGTCCACCTCAACCCCGGTGGCTTCCTCCAGTTTCTGGTGATTCAGGTTTGGCGGCGTCGGCTGGTGTCGGCGGTCTTCGTCGGCAGCGAGTGCGGCCAGCTTCTTTTCTCGTAGAATATAGGTTGGACAGCTGTTCTACGTATCCTTATTTGGTGTACATATATTTGGACATGTTTATTTCGACTAATTAATACAGGTATACTTTATTCTACAAATACACGTCAACAAATATATATCCAACTTCAGCTTCTCCTTCAGGAAACTTCTACTTCCCTCAGGATAAAAAAAAAACTCCTCCCCTCACGTCTCTCTCATCTCGCTCGCTCTCTCCCTCCCGAAGCGGACGACGCGACGGCGCGAGGAGGCCCCGGCGGTGCCGGCCGTCGGCGCGGCGGTGGCCTCCCTCTTCCTCCTTCTCCTCCTCCTCCTCCTCCTCCGCAGCCCATCCCTCTCGCGCCGGCCATGGCGACGGCCGCACTCGCTGGCGTTGCGCCGCTTCAGCAGCTCGCCGGCCCTCACTGTGCGTGGGGGGCCCTGCGGCCATCGCCGCCGCCGCCGCGCGGACGGGCGCCGCTGGTGGCCGCCGGTGTGGCACACCCCCCGGCGCTGCCTCCTCCTGCCGGTCCACGTCTACTGCTGCGATCTGCGAAACCCTAGGTACTTGCCCTCCTCCTCTTCCTCTATCTATTGCCTCCTCCTCTAGATCCTCCCTTCGTACATGTTATTAGGGTGCTGCAGCCTGCGACTTCTTTTCTAGGGGGCACACCCTAGCGACCTTCCCGATTTTAGTTTTGATTTTGGCTCCAGGATTTCTATGTCCATGGCAAATTGGTGTGTGTTTGATTCAACTTTGGCTTGGGTTCCCATCAGATCAATTTGGTGGCGTTGAGTGCACTAACTCTCGCCGCTTCGATGAATAGCATAGACGAATACTTTGCGGTACTTGCATTCGATGGATTGTGCACTTAACATTCATTCTTGCGTCAAGGTAAAAAAGAAAATGGTTTCTGCGACATCGCAAGGTCCTCTACAGGAAGCTCATGTGATCCGCTGAAAGCACCTCCTTTGTACGAGCTGTCGGTGCAAGCGGGCAAATTTAGAACAAAGAGGCCTAAATTCTAGAAAATGGTTTTCTGCAACATCGCAAGGTCCTCTGTAGGAAGGTCATGTGTGCTCTGCTCTTTCCACCACCAGTTGTGCACTTGGAACTGTATCTCAAAATAAGCAGCACACCGTTGAAAGTCCCTAGTTTGGTTTTGGCTAATTGATGAAACCTAGGACTAACCTTGTTTATCTAAGTGGTTGATTTAGAGAAAGGTTGTCCACACGATGAGCATATTGAATATGAAGCATGACACGTGTCATGTGATCAAAGATGAAGATCAAGACAATGCTTGGCTCCATGGACCGGTGTTGAAGGTGAAGGGCTAGTCGAGGCTTCGGAGTGAAGGACCATGCGATGGTGAAGCTCGGGCAAGACTAGGCGCCGATGGACCGATGCACGGTGAAGGGCAAGTGAAGTCGGATCGATGGATCGAGACGGTCACATGATGGTGTGAAGCGTTCATATCATTTGGAGGAACAAAATGGGCTCAAGGCAAAGGTATAACCGATAGGGCCATTTTGTTTTGCACTCAAGACACCATAGAGGGTGTGAGTGGTTTAGGTTCGATAGCCGCACTATTAAGAGGGGAAGTCTTATCGGCTATTCGACGCACGGGTGCCACTAGGTGAATTCATGAAGTGCATTGCATGTAGGACCTAGTGAGCTAACCTAACCTTTGGGAAATGGTTGTGAAAAGCTAACACACAAACACATGGAGATGTACACTTGGTGGTGTTGGCACATTTACAAAGGTGGCGTTTGGGCGCGCTGTGGTTTGCAGGGTAGAGATGGGTTTGGGTCCCTCTATTGCGCCGAATGCTTTTGGGAAAAATGGATGCATATTTTCTATTGCGCCGAATGCAAAATTTGGTTGAAATCATGCTATCTCTGTTGTTCAAGTTGGTATACTTGTTGGATAGCATGTCTGAGAAGTTGGCGACAAAACGACGAAGGCTGCTCCTGCAGAAGGCGCCGGACGCGCCTTGGGCGGGCGCCGGACGCGTCCGGCGCATTGAGGGCGGCCTCGGGCGTTCTGGCTGAGCTCTATGAGCGCCGGACGCGGGAAGTGGCGCGTCCGGCGGTGGCCGGACGCGGACCAGAAACTTCCTGGCTGGGGGTGCTTGCAGTCGCTCGGTCGGACGCGGCCGCCGGACGCGTTGCGGACGCGGCCGCCGGACGAGGGCGCCGGACTCGGGCCGAATACTGTTGAGCGTCCGGCGGGTCGGAGCGTTCAAATGAAGATGGAGCAACGGTCGACTTTGGGCGTGCACGTGGCGAAGCAGAGTTGCGCCGGACGCGTCCGGCGGCGCGTCAGTGGCGCGTCCGGCGCTTGTTGTTTTCGCCCCCGAGGGGGTAACGGCTAGTTTGAAGTGTTGGGTCTATAAATAGATGGGTGGCCGGGCTTGGCTCCCTCTCTTGGCCATTTCTCATCCCTTGTGCATTCTATGAGCTAAGAGACTCTCTCCCACTCTTCTCCCTTGCTTGGTTGTTCATCCTAAGAGAGATTGAGTGAATCACCTAGTGCATTGCATTGCTTGAGAGCATTCTAGTGGCACTTGTGGGTGGTTTCGCCGGTGGATTTCTTGTTACTCTTGGAGAGTACCGCTCCTAGCCGGCTTGGAGATTGTTGGAGGCGTTGGCAAGAGAAGGTGATTGTTCTTGGCCACCTCCGGTTGATTGTGAGAGGTTTGAGCTCACCTCGTGGGGATCACGAAGAGCATCCTAGTGAATTGCGCGTGTCGTTGAGTACCTCGCTTGAGAGTGGTGCCTTGCGGTGCCTTGCGGGGCGAGCCTTGAGGGGCTAGTGACTTGAGGGTCACACCGAGGAACCATCTAGGTGTTGGTCGACACAACGGGTGACGTAGCTTGGCGGTGCCCAAGTGAACATCCGGGGATAAATCATTGTGTTCATCTTGTCTCCCGGTGATTGGTCATCATCTTTTGTGTGTTGCCGATTGTGATTGATTGTTCATCTTATTGGTGATTGGCAACCTCGACTCTACGCGTTGGTATAACACGCTCCTACCCTCTCTTGTATTACTTTGATTACTTTCTTGCAAAGTAGAATTGCTTGCGTGGTCGGTCGGGAACCACAACTTGTGTAGACTAAATCCCGTGGGTAGAATTGCTTGTGTGGTCGGTCGGGAACCACTTCTTGTGTAGACTAAATCCCGTGGGTAGAACTCTTGATCACTAGTGGTAGCTTTTGTGTGTACTAGTGATCACCTACTAAATTGCTTGGATAGGAGGCTTGCAACATCTAGTAGGCTAAGCATAACTTGCTTTCCGCCGTTTGTGTATCTAACGAAGTTTGCTTAGTGAGTTTGTAGAAATTTTTATAGGCTATTCACCCCCTCTAGCCATCTAGGACCTTACAACCGTAGCCAATTTTTTTTACAAAGGAGAGATGTCCCCATTGTAACATACAAGGGCATTATGATTTGTAAAAAATGATTTCTTGTATTAAAGAAAAAAAAAGGTTACTGTTTCTTGGTTTCTCTCTTTAGCAGACAAATGGTTCAAAAAAGAAAATAAAGTATTACCTTTGTAGCTGTAGCAATAGTTTGCAAAGGGCCTCACAAGTATTGATTATGAGGAAAATCAACTGAAGTATTTCTCTTCTTCCCGATGGGTTTCAGCAGCTTTAGGCTGCGGTTTAGGTTCTCGGCTTCCTCCCAATGTGCTACATGGCCGGAGTGGCGGCGCGTCCTGGCCAGGACCAGGCGTTGTTGGATGGCTGGAGCCGTGACGCCCTCGGCACATGGCTTTTGGGTGAATCAAATGGAGGTTACAACTTCTCCAAATAAATGGTGATAGTGGAGGATTCGCCAACGAGAGAAATGAAAATCATGAATTAGAGGTATGTACTCCTCCCTTACTACAGGAACAGTTAGTCCATGTTGACGAATGCTACTATTCTTTGCACTGACCTCAATTTGTTTGTTTGGCTATTTATAGCTCTTCAGCCTTACCTTTGTGCACTAATTAGAATGTATTACTATGGTTGGCAAAATATTTTCTCTTAGATAAACATTGTTTTCTGCCAATTGTGGATTATCAGTCGGTTATTTTCTTAAGCGAAGAAAACCTCAATTGGCACTTTAAAATCAGAGCCACGTCTCCTTTGTTGAAAAAGGCAGTTGCATCTTATTTTCGAATGGAGTTCCGGTACCACTTTACCCATTAGTCTGCGTGTCTAATAACGTTCACACCTTAAGTTAGTTTATAGGATTCTACATGTTGTTGTGTGAATTGTTAACGTTTCATAATATATCTTAATATTGATGGATCAATTTATGCAGGGTACAAGATGATGAAGATTTATCCTATCAACTGGCCATTACCAAATTGCAGGAACTAATGTGATGTTATTCTCCTTTCTTTATTGCTACAAACTACACTATACCTGCTCATCTCTACTGCAATCTGATTTTTTTCCCTGATTCTTGTGCAGTGCCGAGGTGATATTTTATAGTCTTTTACTCACCAACAGTAGCTGCTAACCGATCTGTTCATCTACTGTTCGGGTGAGGATCTTTTATAGTCTTTTACACTCTATGTATGCCTTGCTTCCCTTCAATTGTGATGGTGGCCGTCTTATTTTGTTCATTGGAAAGTCTTTTTGCCTACTTTCGAGTTTAGAAAACACGGTTCTTTTGAACGCATTGTGATGGCTGGAGGTATTATTTCAGACTTATCTACATAGCCCATTTAGATATTTTTTTGGTGTAGTACACCTTTCCTGATATGTACCAAGAAGGTCTGTCCTCAAGGATTTGATATTTAGATCTAACATTGTGCACGACACTGTCTAACACTAAATTCTACATCCCTTGAATTTTGACTTATTAAAAGTAATCCATGTATAATAAACTAATTCCAAAGTCGGTAAATACATGAGTCTCTACATTTTCTACAGAATCTCAAAAGATGCACATGGGACTTGGAAAGGATGTAGTGTTAGAATAGATTTTCTACCTCAGGTATTTCCTTGATTTCCATGACTTAATGTTGTTTAATTCTCCAGTTTTAAATTTTCCTTTGACATATTGGTTACTTCAATGATAAAGAATGTTACCACATTCTCGGAGTATCGAGATATCCTATCGGGAAAGGTACAACCATCTATGAGTTCCAAAGTTTTTCCAGGACCCTGTTAGTTGCCCCTAGATTCTATAAAGAGACCATATCGCTTTAGGTACACATTAGACCAGATTTAGATAATGGCATGCAGGTATACAATAAACCCTATGGATTGCAAATTTCGGCAATGCAAGGTTTCATTTATTGTCCATACCTCCGGCCTCCAATGCGTTCAAAATGACCTCTCAAAGTTTCACGATATTGAAAGATGAGACTTATTAATTTCATTGTTCTATATTTAATTTTAGGTAATGCACAGTTTGATTAGCTGTCTGGTCTCCAGTGTGCAAAACCTGATAAAGGTTCACGCTATCAAAAGGTAGGCCATGTTACTGTCGTTGCTCTATATATTATAGCCTATTAGTTCAAGAAAAATTCAGATAGGTGGATTCCTCTTTTGCCTGCCATGTCAGTTTAGCCGATCAGGTTATGTATTAGGTTACTTGATCAGGCCCTATTTAGGTATACAAGCTATCTCTCATATTCGTTTCCTTTTTATTCTCCTGCATGATGCCACTCAACTTAGATCTTCTTGTCCAGACTACTGAATACATAGATCGTGCTTTTGTTTAGGTAAACCGATCATGCTTCTACTCGGATGCAAAGTGGTGTTTTCTTCATACTGACCCCCATATGATCTGTACACCATCACGACATTCAGTTGCACCTACGAGACTCTCGGCAAAGCCGTGAGGAATAATCACAGGCAACAGAGGCCACGAAGCTGAATCAGATAGAGACAATGATGCTCCTACAGAAACCTTTCCAATAAGATCTATTTTACTTTCTTGCACCCAAGAAAAACATACACAAACAAGCTGATCTGAACAGTAGCTAATATTCATAGAAGCATTTACTTTTCTTCTCGCACCAATCACCACGACCCGACAAGCTCATCCGGCAAAGGCACTGGCACAGGAACTCTTCTAGCTGTCCCAAAAAACAGGAAGGTATTTGCATAAAACCTTTTCACTTTTCCATGTACGACCATGTTGGTTTTTACCGCTCGAATAAGCCTGAGATTATCTTTATTATAATGCAGGCTTAGGTAGCCCGGCCATAATTTTTGTTGAATGTCGACTTCTACATGGCTCTTATTGTTGCAGTAAACTATTAGAGAAATATGGAATAAACTTACACGGTATTTTACTTTTATCGGGATCTGTTGATGACGAATTTAGATAGTACCTCTATCATGTGAACCACTCGGAAGAAATACCGGAGTCAATAGGATTGGGACAGAAACATATTTTTGGTGAAAGCAAGCAAGAGATGTACTAATAGAAACTGCGGGAAAGTAGGAGCCTGTGGGTCATATAGCTGGTGGATCAACAACTGCAGATTTAGATGATGAGGAAGATGGAGGCTTGGTGGGTGAACTTATTTGGTTCAACATGTTGTATAAGCTTATATAACTCTAGGGATTTCTATGCCTTCTTTTTATAAGTTTTTAGACCTTGATATTTGTGCAAATCAATGTGAACTGTTTCTCAACTCTTTGCACACCCCATGTACACACTGCATTCATCAGGGTTCCTTCCTCACTGGGCCGATGATTTCATTTCCCATACTAAAGCCCCCAGAAGGGCGCGCGGATGCGCGCGCCAATACACTAGTAAAAAAGAAGCATGCGTACAATGTTAGATGGGACTATGTGCTTTGCGGGTTTTTTTAAATTACACAGCACAATGCAGACGCCTAGAACATACACGTACACTCACCTCTATTAACACACGTATGCAAATCCTACCACTATGAGCACCTTCGAAGGACTGAGCCGACAAATTTAGGGATTTTCGAAGTAACCACTGATGCCTCATTGTCGACGGGAATGTCGATTACCACTTAACGCATAACGCCGGCAAATCCTGGTATAATCCCAAGAAAAAGTGCGAGCACCTGGTTTTAAATTGTGGTGAGTAGCGTCCCACTAAACAGTCTGTCCCACACTAAACAGTCCTACGATCTAGAAAAAAGTCATCCCGTATACATAGCGTTTGATTTTGGATTATCTAAATTCTACCATACTCCCTTTCTCCTCAAATACAATATAAGATATGTTATAAGAATTCTAGGACAAATTGTTAAAAAAAATCTAGAACAAATTATTAGGTAAGCCGGCCAAATGATGCATGTAACCTTCACTTAGAGCATCTCCAAGAGTTCCCCAAAATCCATTTGCCAAATTCGCTTGCCATATGCTTTGCCAAATAGGATGACAAGTGAAAAAAGAGTGTGTCTCCAAGAGTTATGCAAAATTCACTTGGCAAATTCACTTGCCGGGCACGCGAGCTCGCCTGGGGGCCGCTCGCCGGAGAGAGCCCGCGCGCCGGAGAGGGGGCCGAGCGCCGGAGGAGGCCGAGCGCCGGAGGAGGCCGCGCGCCCGAGGGGCCGCTCGCCGGAGAGAGCCCGCGCGCCGGAGGAGGCCGCGCGCGGAGGGGCCGAGCGCCGGAGAGGCCGAGCGCCGGAGGAGGACGCTCGCCGGAGTGGCGCTCGCCGGAGGGGGCCGCCGCCGGAGGAGGCCACGCGCCCGAGGGGCCGCTCGCCGGAGAGAGCCCGCGCGGAGAGGGGCCGCTCGCTGGCGTAGGTCTCCAGCGGCAGGGCGGCGGCACGCCGGCGTGGCGGCGCGAAGGACGGCCGAGCGGCTTCGCGACGGTGTGGGACGAGGACCCGTGGCCGGGACTCGCGCGGGTCGCGGATGGGGAGCGCGAGGGCGCGCGGAAATATCCGCCGATTGGATGTGTTTTTGCCAAGTTGGGAAAAAATGGCAAGTCATATGCCAAACTGTTGGAGCTGGATTTTTTCTGATTTTGCCAAAAAAACAAGGATGGCAAGTGCTTTTGGGGAACTCTTGGAGATGCTCTTAACTATAACAGATCTTGTAATACCATACTTGAGTATGATGGTCTAACACTTAGAGGTATAGGCGTGGTTGGTGTTGTTGAAATTGAGATTGAGATGAGAAGCCATGGAGTCACACGAGGCGACTCTGTCACGGTCGGCACCACCACCAGCAGGAGGTCGCACAGGTACGCCCGTCCTTTGGATACGTACGGCCGGGCATTGTCCCTTTATGTGGGACCCCACCGGGCGGACCGTACGGAAAGTCAACAGCCGAGCAGCAATCTGCCCGCGTCACTGCGTCAGTTCGCCTGTATCTCAGCTGCTCGGCGACTTTGACATGTGCTGCGGGCCCACCTGCAGCGAGAGAAGAACCGGTTGAATGGAAGAGTCGAAATCCTGTATGAAAGCTCTCGCATCTAGGGCGATTGCTGTCTCCATCACTAGTAGCGGACCCAGCCAAAGGTTAGAGCCCGGGCAAACTTCCCTATCGTCAATATTTGCTATAGAAAACATGTTTTCAATACTTCAAATAACATAGCGTTTCACTGCATTTTCGCCTCATGAGCCCGCACGGCTGGCTGGGCTAGCCGGGCGGTGAGTCCACCTATGTCCATCACATCGAATCTTTGAGTGCATGTACAGAGTAATAAATAATTAAATATAGATAAAAAATAATTAATTATATAATTTGTCTCTAATTTACGAGGCGAATATTTTGATCCTGATTAGACATGATTACACAATAATTGTCAAATATAAATAAAAGTGCTACAATACGCAAAATATTTTACCATCTAAACAAGCCTAGGCGGTTTTCTCTGACCGAAACCAGTCTAACGAATGAGAGCTTTGCATTGGATCCCTGTTTCGTTGGTTTAAAATAATGTCAGGTGTACCATTGCACTGACCAAATCGCGAGATGGTCCTTGGATTCTTTCTTCATCACAGCATTTCGTACATGGTTTTAATTTTTTATTTTTTATTCTTAATTGAAGCACATTCCTAGGAAATTTTTTGATACTCCGAGATTACAATCTAGGAGTTTTTTATGAGTTAAATGCACCGAGTGCCTATTAACTTGCACCTGTCTTAAATAAGTCCGTCAACTTAAAAACCATTTATTCAAATTTAAAACTTACGAACCGATTCACCCCAGGTCCAAAAGGCAAAACCAGCCCGGATTTGCCATGACATTTAACAAAAACAACCCCCTGCAGCCTCCCTTCTCACACTGACACCCTCCATTCCCATCGACGACGCGAGTCGGGGACGGCGCGACAGCGTGGGGGCCGGGGTGAGCGCGTGGGCGAGGCTGAGCTGGCGAAACGCGGACGCCAATGCGTGACTGCGCGGTTGCGGGTGGGCGGGCGACGCGCGTGCGCGTGAAGCCACGCAGGCACAGATGGCCACGCGCGGCAGCGCGGCGGGCGGGCATGCTCCCTCCCCGGATCGACCGACCTGCAGCGTCGACACTGCTCCACCCGGTCGCGTGCTTGGGCGCCGTGGAGCTCCGCCACGGGCTTGGCCTTGGGCGCAGGGGAGCTTGGCCCGGGCCGTCGCGAGCACGCGCAGGGGGAGCTCCGCCCCGGTCGCCGCGAGCGCGGGCGTGGGCGAGCGAGCACCGCCCCGGCGCGGCGCGTGGGAGCTTCACCCAGGCCGCCGCGAGCGCGCAAAGTGGGAGTTCTGCCCCGGCGCGGCACGGGGGAGCTGTGGTCCAGGAGCCCTCGACGGCGAGCTCCTCGGCGAGCAGCTCGTGCATCTGGTCCGGGCAGAGTCGATTCCTGGATGAGCCTCGTCGGCGGCGCCACTCGGGACCGAGGACATCGACCTGACATGATTGTTGAGCGGCGCTGTGCATGGCCGACGCGCCCACGAACTGGCCTATCTCGTCGAGATGCTCGCCGACGGAGACGAGGCAGGGGTTCATCCGGCGGTTGAGGGCCCTCCTCGGCGGCCAGGTGTTCTGCACGGCGCCAGCCTTGACGACCCAGATGAATGGTCGCTTGGTGGTCAGACTGCGGCCAAAGCTCACGAACACTATCGACCGAGACTTCCCATCTCCCATCTCCAGCGTCACATGTGGCTGGTAGTCAATCACGCGTGTACGGCGACGAATACATGCAAGAGGCTAGCTAGATGGCAAGACTCGTGTATGCCATTGCAAGAAGCTAGCTAGCTGGCAAGAACGCATGCACGATGTCAATGCAGCAAGCCCGCGCAACCTCCTTGCTGCCTTTCCGTGTGTTTGGTTGGAGAGCGGGGCGAGCCGGGTCGGAGCGAACCCGTCCCCGCGGGTGTTTGGTTGGAGGATGGGAGGGTTGGGTTGGCTCCAGAGAGGAATATTCCTCTCAGATGCGGGTTGGACTCGTTCGCCAAAATCTGGCGGACGGAAATGACCCGCTCGGGTTCCGTCCGCGTCTTCATTCGCTGTCAACTCGTCCGTCCCAGAGTCGCAAAAAAAAAAAAAAAAAAAAAAAAAAAAAAAAAAAAAAAAAAAAAAAAAAACTCGTCCGTCCCCGACCGGCATTGGCGGACCCAGGACCAGGGCCAGTAGGGCCATGGCCCAAGTCATGCCTCGACGTGCATTCATGTATGCATGTACTCTGTTTGAATTCTCGAGTAGATAGATGTATATATTTCAATCCATGTACTACAAGGTGAGTATTGGTTGCTCTCGGTTCCCAGATTGGCTTCGATAAAAATAAATACGTATGACTTGCTGGAACTTCACAACTATTATAGTTTTGGGGCCAATTATTTCATCAAACTAGCCTATAGTCTGTCAAAATTACTCAAACCTAAGAATTCCAAAGTATTTATAGTCTTCTCAAAACACGAAATAGAGGAACAAGAATTACGACGTGTTGTTTTTCTCGTGCTCATGATCTTTGAGACCCAACTTAATAGTTTTGCTACTAAATTTTGGCCCTAGTCTTCGTCAAATCCTGGGTCCGCCACCGCCGACCGGCGACGGAGCTCACCCGGCCCGGCGGCGGAGCTCGCCCGAGCGAAGCGCACCGCGGCGGCGCTCGCCCGGCGGCCGCTCGCGCCCGCGGAGGAGCACGCCGGCGGCGAAGCTCGCCCCGGCGGCCGCTCGCGCCGGCGGCGGAACTCGCGGCGGGGAGTACTCGAGGCCGTGGCGGGCGCCCCGTGGCGGAGCTCGCGGCCCGCCGCTTCACTTCCGCCCCGCCCGGCGCCGGGCGCTCGCCGTGGCCCGCACGTCCGCCACGCCCGCCACCGGGCGCTCGCCGTGGCCCGCGCCGCACGTCCTCCACGCCCGCCGACGGGCGCTCGCCGCGGCCCGCGCCGCACGTCCGCTGGCCGGAGGCGGAGGAAGAAGATAAGGTCCGCTGGCCGGAGGCGGAGGAAAGAAGATAAGGCCCGCGCTGCACGTCTGCTGGTCAGAGGCGAAGGAAGAAGATAAGGTAGAGAAAAAAAAGAAAAAATAAGTGAGAGATTGACAGGTGGGGTCCATGGGTGGCAAGTGGGACCCCCACTAACGGTGTTATCATGCCATCCAACCCGCGTTTCCAATTGCTTCAACCAAACACTCAACGGGTTGACTCCATCCCCAAAATCAGAGATGCAACCAAACACTGGACGGGTTGGCTCCGTCCCCAAAAACTGGGTTGGATCCAATCCAACCTATCCAACCCCCAACCAAACACACGGTTTGTGCGTTCGCGAGAATTCGCGAAGGGCACCCGCGACGGAGGAATGACCGGACGCCAACGAGGCATCACGCAGAGAAGCCACCCGCTGCGAAGAAACGACCTCAGGCACCCGCGCAGCGAAGGAACGGCCTCGGGCACCCGCGCTGCGGCTGACTCCCGGCGGCCCAGCGGCGGAGCTCCCACGCCCGCGACTAGCGGCGCTCGAGCCCGCGCACGTGCCTGAGCTCGCGCCCACGCAGCAGTGCCCGCGTCCTGCAGCCGTGCCCGCGGTGGAGCCAGCACCCTCGCACGCGCGCTCCGCCTGCGCGGTCTTGGCCACTGAGAGCGCGCATACAGGTGAGGGCTTACATGTGAGAAGGGAGACTGCAGGGGGTTGTTTATGTTAAATGTCATGGCAAAACCGGGCTGGTTTTACCTTTTGGACCTGATGTGAACCGTTTCGCAAGTTTACTAGGCCGAATAAATGGTTTCTAAGTTGACGGACCTATTTGAGACACCGGTGCAAGTTAATGGACCTATAGTGCATTTAACTCTTTTTTTATACTTCGAGATATTACAACATAGGAATTTTAGAATACTCCCTCTACCCGTAAAAATTGCGATTCTAGGACTAGGCATGGTTACCAAGAAGAGATGGAAAATTACGAAACTGCCCCTATATAGTTCAATCACTACCGCTGTCTATTGCTGTATACTCCCTCCGTCTGCCAAAGAACGCAACTTTAGAGTTCAAAATTTTCCACCAAAGAACGCTAAAGTAGCATATAACCTGAATACTCCAGAGCTAGGGTGTAGGTCTGACACGAACTAGCAATAGTCCTACCCCTCACGAACAAGACTCAAATAAAAAAGTAGCACAACCTTCACAAACAGCCGTTGTGTGCCTTCCCATCCACTCATCCACATTCCAGAAAGCTTTTGCGCCCATTGTCCTTCACCAGTACTCCCTTCGTCCGATAAAAATTGCGATTCTAGGACTAGACACGGTTGCCAAGAAGAGATGGAAAATTACGAAATTACCTTTATACAGTTCAGTCACTACAGCTGTCTGTTGTTGTATACTGATGAAGGACAATGCGCAAGAGCTTTCTGACACCGGCCCATTGGAAACCTACAACAACAAAAGAGAAGACCAAGCTATACTAGTTGCTCTCGTGCATTTTTATTTGGCTCCAACAACCATCGTCAGGACTATTAGACGGTGGCTCGGAAAGTACAGAAGTAGACTTTCGCCACAACGAAGATGCAGCTGAATCAAACCGCCCCATAAAAATGTCTAAAAAACGATTCCTACGTGCTACGTCATGAACAACCTTAAAATTTCAGATCTGATCTGGCCGTCGTTGAGATGAGAAGTCAAAAGAGAAGAGTCAGAGCGTCGGTCACGGTCAGTAGGTCACGATCGTAGTACCGACCGGCACCAGCAGGATACTGCCACAGGTACGCCCGTCCTTGGATACGTACGTACGGCCGGCCGTGCTCCGTCACGTGGGGCCCGTGGGCGGACCGTACGGAAAGTCACCAGCGATGCCATTTTTTCCCCCTCGCGTCAGTTCGCCTATACTATCTCCGCTGGTCGGCGACCATGACATGTGGGATGGACCCACTTGCAGTGAGAGAAAAAGGCTCGATGGAAGAGTTTGCAGTGAGAGAAAAAGGCTCGATGGAAGAGTCACATGGAATCCTGTCTGGAAGCTTCGGCATCGAGGAGAACACAGTCTGACCGATGAGGGCTTTTGGATCCCTGTTTTTTTTTTTAAAAAAAAGAAATTCTCACAAGCTTTATTCATTAAACAGAAAAGTTTACAAGCAGTTGCCGAATTGAGGCAGGAGGTTCCTTTATCCAAACAAAAGAGTTTTTGCCTACTAAAGCTTCCCTATATAGCTAACTCATGAGCCACAACATTATCTCCCTTGATATAATGGCTAATCGAAATAGATTGAAAATCAGGGTGCGTTTGGATCAGGACCATAACTTGCCAAGCCTGAAGTTAGGCACGTTGACCGGATTTGGCTTCCGTTTGGTTCACGTCCTCAGTTTCGGCGTGCCGCAACTACCCAGCAGGGATAATCTATTATGAATGCTACTAGTATTAGAGTGAGGGTGCGTTTGGATGGTAGCCTCACTTTGTCGTGCCATAGTTACGCCGTGTCGCAAGTTTGGTGCCAAATTTGCTCGCCGCAAGTCTGGCACAAAAATTGCATGCAAACACACTAGCGAGTGGCCCCGTGGCTAGGAACCCCCCCTCTGCAGTGTTGTGACAACTTCCATGCAATCTGAGTGGAACTCTACACGACTGCAGCCAATCTGTTGTGCCACCAATGTTCCATCTTTTAGAGCTGCCGCTTCCACCATGGCTACATCTACTACATGTGGTTCTAGACACTGATAGCATGCACACATGTTGGATTGGTGCTTTGGTGGAGTTAACTCACCTAGAATATTTTATAATCAATTTCTCAGTATTTGGGGACATGGAGAGCATGCATTTGCTAAATATGTTCTCCTTGCTCAATCAACTTTTTTATACATGCTTGGAGGAAAGTAGCACAAGGTTTCACTAGTATACGCCGAAGATCTCTCTGCATTCCCAAAAGGCATACTACACTATCCGATTTCAGCTGAGATTTGTACGCAACTGCAACACAGCAATACACTAGTACGAGCACACTAGGTACAGGCCCATCGTTGCAATATCACAAAGTTCTCAGGGACCTATCCGCGAGAACCACACATGCAACGTCATCCACTACACCCGGGCCCACCTGTCAGTTACCTCAGTGACACTCCCCGCTTCCTTCTTCCACCACCATTAATAAACAACTCCTGTAGTCCTGTAGCCAAAGCTCCCCGCCGGCCACCGCTGCAGCCTCCCCGACGCCGCCGCTGACCACCGCCCACTCGCCGCCGTCTTCACCTCGCTCTCGTCTCATCCCACCACAGCCAACCCTCCTCTCCACCTACCTCCCGAACCGTCGCCCTCCGCCCCTCGACCTCCCCGCCGCACTCTGCTCTCGCCGCCGTCCAGTCAACTCAACTCCACCCGCGTGATCCATCCACCGGATCTAGTCCCCCCACCGCACCGCACCACCGTGATGAGCCACGACGCCTCCGTGCCCACCACCACCGCCGGCACCGTCTCCGGCGTGGAGTCCCTCTCGCTGGACCTGCTCGCGCACGCCCTCTCCTCCCTCACCGACCCGCGCGACCGCAAGTCGTGCCGCCTCGCCACCCACCTCTTCTCGCTCGCCGAGGCCGCCTCCCGCCGCGCCACCCGCGTGCTCCGCCGCGAGGCCCTCCCACGCGCGCTCCGCTCCTTCCCCTCCCTCGCCGCCCTCGACCTCTCCGCCTGCGCCGGCCTCGACGACGCCTCCCTCTCCTCCGCCCTCCACCTCCCCCTCCCCGCACTCCGCCAGGTGCGGCTGGCGCGGGCGAGCGGGGTGGGGTGGCGGGGCCTGGAGGCGCTGGTGGCGGCGTGCCCGGGGCTGGAGGCGGTCGACCTGTCCCACTGCGTCGCCGCGGGCGACCGCGAGATGGCGGCGCTCGCGGCCGCGCCGGGGCTCCGGGAGGTTGTGGTCGACAAGTGCCTCGGCGTCACCGATGTGGGCCTCGCCAAGGTCGCTGTTGGGTGTCCCGGGCTGCGGAGGCTTAGTGTCAAGTGGTGCCGCGAGATCTCGGATATTGGTGTCGAGCTGCTCGCCAAGAAGTGCCCCGAGTTGCGCAGCGTCGACATCTCCTACCTCAAGGTAGCGTCTTTTTCAGTCTCAAATTTGGTATCTCGGTAGGACTTAGAAATTTGGTACACTTGAATTTGTTGACCCGATCTCAAATTTGTTGTCTCCAATTTTGCTAGTAGCTAGTGGCAGTAGGACTGAGAAAAAAAAAAAAAAAATTGAGATTGCTCTCATCAACTGAATTGGTACTGCTTGTGATCGACCGGACCACCTGACTTTTCCAGAATCCGTAGTGTTCAATGATGTATGGACTGAGTACAGCGAGGGAAATGCTTCCATTGGAAACTGTTTGTAGGAGGACGTTTGTATTAGAAATTGTTCTTATTATTAGTGTTTGGGCCGGTTCTCTCATGAATATATGATGCATTTTCAGCATTCCAGCATTTCCCTGCTGGTAAAGTGTCGTTGTTTCTTAAAACAACAACAATAACAAAGAACATTGCATCTCGACACAGTGTAAATCAGAATCTCTGTGATTAGAAATGCTTAGCGCCTTTGGAAATTGCTTGGTCAATTCTTTCTATTTGGCTCTTGATGTCAGAGAATTAAAGTCCATTGGAATTCCATTCAATGAACTTAGATTCTGTCAACAAATTTGGTGAACAAGTCTACTAAATTTCACTTAGAAGGGTATGGTTCACTTGCCAATTTGAATACACAACATACACACCCCTGCTATCTACCTGCATTGTATATAGTATATGCCTCATGTGACTTGACGGTTCTGATTGTTTCTTGTTCGTCCAACAATGCTCAACTTTCTTATGTCTTGTTTCCCAGGTGACTAATGAATCCCTTAGATCACTCTCCACTCTTGAGAAGCTAGAGGACATAGCAATGGTCAGCTGCTTGTTTATAGATGATGATGGTCTACAAATGCTAAGTACGTGCAACTCACTTCAGGTATAACACCTTGCAAGGATGCAGATCTCGTACAAACTTCATACTGTAAACTATGATGCCAGCTTTTCTTCTGTGCCTCTGTGCTTACTATATTTCCAATCTCACCTGTTTTAGAGTATTGATGTATCGAGGTGTAACCATGTGTCTTCTGTGGGCTTGGCTTCACTCATAGATGGTCAAAGATTTCTCCGAAAAATAAATGTTGCACACAGTTTGCATGTGAGTAGAGTTCTTTCTCTTTTACTTCTTCAGAACAAATGATTCAAATCCATGATTTCATTTAAGCAGTAAAATTCACAATTCCATTCGTTGTTCACCTTCTGCGATCGCACTTGCAGGAGATAGAGACTTGCGTTCTGAGCAAATTATCAACAATAGGAGAAACTTTGACTGTTTTAAGACTTGATGGCCTTGAAATCTTTGCCTCAAATCTTCAGGCAATTGGTTCTACCTGCAAGAATTTGGTTGAGATTGGGCTTAGCAAATGCAATGGTGTTACAGATGATGGTATTGTTTCACTAGTTGCTCATTGCAGTGACTTGAGGACTATTGACGTGACATGCTGCCATCTTCTTACAAATGATGCCCTTGCTGCAATTGCTGAGAACTGTAGAAAGATTGAATGCCTTCGACTGGAATCCTGCCCTTTTATAAGTGAGAAGAGACTAGAGCCAATCGCAACCCTCTGTTCCCACCTTAAGGAGATTGACCTCACTGACTGTCGTATTAATGATGCAGGTAACTGAAAAATAGCAGTGCCATATGTTTTTATAGGGAAAGTTCATTCCTGAATTTGAGCTCATCATTTGAAATCCCACATTTTCAGCTTTGCAGCACTTGGCAAGTTGCTCGGAACTGCTGATCTTGAAGCTTGGCCTTTGCTCTAGCATTTCTGATGAAGGCCTTGTTTATATTGGTTCAAACTGTGGAAAGCTTGTGGAACTTGATCTATACCGGTAACCAATGTTTATATTTATGCTTTAGAAATTATTTATTGATTAACCATTGGTCTCTAAACTAAAGCACACTTGTTTATCTTTTCCACAGTTGTAGTGCTATTACTGATGATGGGCTGGCAGCTGTAGCTAGTGGCTGCAAGAAGATCAGGATGCTAAACTTATGCTATTGCACCCAAATCACTGATGCTGGTTTGAAGCATGTAAGTGCTCTGGAAGAACTCACAAACCTGGAGATGAGATGCCTTGTTCGCATCACGGGCATTGGGATCACCTCCGTCGCCATTGGTTGCACTAGCCTGATAGAACTGGACCTTAAACGTTGTTACTCTGTGGATGATGCTGGCCTGTGGGCACTTTCAAGATACTCCCAGAACCTTAGACAGGTAAATAACTCAGACAACTTCATCTTCTCCTTTTGTAATTTGTGATATAGCATCAGGGACATTACAGGTTGCTGTCCGGTTTGTTTGCAGCTTACTATCTCCTACTGTCAAGTCACTGGCCTGGGCCTGTGCCATCTGCTGGGCTCACTGAGGTGCCTCCAGGACGTGAAGATGGTTCACCTTTCCTGGGTCTCCATCGAAGGGTTTGAGATGGCGCTGCGAGCGGCGTGTGGGAGGCTGAAGAAGCTGAAACTGTTGGGTGGGTTGAGGTCTGTGCTCTCAACCGAGCTGCTCCAGACGCTGCAGGCCAGTGGCTGCCGTGTTCGCTGGGTTGATAAGCCACTCGTATACAAGGGATGAGCTTGAACTGGCCTGGCAAATCAAGGAGACAGGCATCCCTGAGATCAGAGGAAGACGCTGGTCAGTAACAGTGCCCATCTGAGACTGTAGAAGAACATGTAGCTGAAACTGATGGCTTCTCTAACCTGTCCTTCCCACATTATGATGATTGTCCATTTTCGGAACTTGTCTCTGTAACTGCCATTTCTGGCCCAAACTTTGTTGCATAAGAATTGAAAGTTTACATCCATTTTGGTCCATTTGTTGCCTTAATATTTGCAAACAGTCCCAAAATTTTCTAATTAGATCCCTAAACTGTATCATATCTATTTTAACTTCATATAGCCTCTCGTATTTACAACCAGAACCCTGGTTGGAATCACAACCCAATAATTAAAATACTGTCCCTGCTTATTTACAAACATCAGGGACAGCCAAACAGAAAAGCATTCAGAATTTTTTCCTCTAAAGTAAGTTCAAGTCATCTATACTATCAATACTGCCTATCAATCGTCTTCCTTTCTGTTTCTTTTGGGGTTCAGGTTCATCAGTTAGTCCAACCGATTGGCAGTGTTGTTCTCATCCTCTGCAAGCTTGTCGATCAACATCTCCATCGTCTCGATGTACCTCGGCATGTAATGGTCTCTGATCATGGTTCTCGCAAGCCGGATCTTGCCATACATGCTGCGGGGGGTCTTATAGATGGCAACCACCTCATTCTGGTGGCATTGCTGGCCAGTGCTCGGCTCTTTTGGTGCCGGCAGCTCAACCATGTGCATGATTCTGCCCGGAGGGTACAGCTGATGTGGCTCCTGAGAGGCCATAGGCGATGATCGCAAGGCATTCAGAAGCTGATCCATGTGTTGTTGGTGCGAAGCTGATCTCTGACAGTTGAGTTCTCCAGGATAGCATAAGTCTGGTTCTCCTGCAGTTGTTGGATTCTCAGTGTTTTGCTCAGTTCCTCTGTATCTGTATGCAGACATCAACGCTAAAATGCTCTGAGTGGGGTTCATCAGAGACTGATTTTGCGTATTAACAGCAACAGATGACAAGAAGGACAATTCAGAGTGCTTCTGCACAGCGGCACGCACATTTGCTGAAAGGTTGAACTCTTCCTGGGATGGCATGTGGAATCAATTCAGTGCATTAAAAATGAAAACATCAAGGAACGGAGGCTAGCGAAATCAGTAAGATAGTAATATAATGATTTTCTTCAAAGAACATGGTGTTGAAGGTTTACCATAGGAGTGTGGTTAGATCCTGCGTTGGCTACAAAGGGAATGTGGGATCGCATGAAATTCACAGAGCTATTTACAAAACCCAAGATTCTTGTTTGCTGAATTTGTTCTTGGAGGTCTGGAGCCCATGACGATGCCATAACCTGCAGAAAATTTTAAGACAAAATAAAGTATATTAATGAGAGGAAATGTCTTTCATAGTTCAAAACGTCACTACTATAGTACTACTTGAAACTCAGTAAACATGGTATACCTCTGTGCGAAGGTTGGCAGCTGAAGCTTTGCTGAAAGATGGCACCATGTCGTTTTTGTTGACAACAGAGGTTACAAAGTCTTTACCTGACTCAGCCAAGTCCCAGGTCATGCAAGCAGCTGGACAGGACCACTTCGAAGTGTCAGAATACCACAGATGCACATCTGATAACAGGTGTTTATATGGCACATCTTGAAAACAAATACCAATGAAAGGGGAATGTGACAGCTTTGTTGTGGAAACTTATGATTGCTCCTACATAAGACTCTGTTTGTTTTAGAAACTTTTATATTTCAATACTAAGAAATCCTATCAGTGTAAAGTGTTGACAAGAATCCATGGCAGTGAATTTTTTTTGTTCTTATGTTAGCATGCCATGATTTTTATTTTATTTTTTCTATTGTTGATATTGATGTGTTTGATAGCCAAATCTTAGTTTCTACCTGAATTCTGTACCTGGTCCAAACGCAATACATGAGGATGATGATAATTTATTGTCCTCGCGTAGCATGTATGTTAATATTGCAGCAATACCACCTCCCATTGAATGCCCAATGATCTAAAAATTAGATTAAAATAGTGCAGTTCTGTTAGCCAGAAGCAAATTGGATGCAACAAACTAGTGGAGCATTACTAATTTACTTTAGTTTCAGATATGCTGTATTTTTCTGTTGAAGTTTCCTGATACTGATTGCTTAAGAGGACAAACATATCATTACAACTCATATTAGGTTCACTGGGTTCATTGTAAACTAAACAACCAAGTACTAGGGGATTATTTTTTCAGTTAAACAAAATAAATCAATAATTGATATTAACTTAATATCATAATTACACGTGTTGTTTACAACATAAATTAATCCCCATGCACATCTTTTATGGTGTAAACTTTAACAGAATCAGAAAAGAGTGTTAAATGACCTTAACTCTGTGGTCTGGGAATAGTTCGACTGCTTTCCTTAGGCATGGAATGGCCTGATCTGCAATCCAACGAGCAGCTGCGACCATTCCACAATGCGCATGCCCAGCCACTAAATTGGATCTACGTCCATCTTGTAATAATACTGAATGATGGAAAGGAACTTCTGCAGCAGTTGCGGCTGTCAGACGATCCTTAGTGCTGGTCGCTCCCCGAATGAAAAGGAGGAAACATTTGGTACTTTCATCGCGGACAACCGTGAATGCAGGCTTCATAAACTGAATAGAATCACAATGTTCTATGAGGTATCTCCACTTGCAATGTATTCTACAAAACATCAGCCGGCTCAGAGTACTACAAACCTGTGACTTGGGCTTCCTTATGAGAATGTCACTCTGTCCATAACCACCAAACTCTAGGAACACTTCATATGGCTTCTTTGAGAAGAACATGCAGAGTCTGAGGTATCTGAGAAGTCCAATCAGCTCCTGCCTTACTCCAGGACCATCCAGGGGCACACAACTGCTGCCAGTGAACTCATGTTGCAGATTGCCCTAGAAATAAGCATTAATGAGAGAATGGTTTTCAGTAACAATGCATCAAAGAATGTTACTAAAGCAGATGGCTCAAATCATGAGAGTTCACTAACAAGCCAAATGGACTAACATTGATTCCTTTTCAGAAACTGTGAGAAGTTTTTAGTTCCTCTTCAGAAAACTGACAGATGGACAGTCAGGCAATAAAATAGCATTTTTCTGAAACTAAAAAATTTAGAATGCTTGTATTAGATTTGACAGTTTCATAACCTACTAGTGGAGAAATTGGAGTGACAAGCAAGGCTTGAGAGGGTGATTTGCCAGAAATCCTAATTATCCTGAAATCTTCAGATCAGTCAATGCAATAAGTTAACTGACAGAACATACTATATTCGGCAACCTCGAATAACTGAAAAAGGAAGCTAGATGTTCTTGCAGAAGTTCTGAGCCACCACAACCGAACTTTTGTTAGTTCTAATTAATCAACTTGCACTAATCCATTAAGCATCGATCGATCAATCTCAGAGATGAAGAGCACAGTCCCCCGACAATGTGTCATTCACCTTTTTTGGAAATGATCAACAAGGCCAAGTTATTGTTTGAATGTAAAAGAGGAAAGAAAAAAATAAAGTTATTCCTGAAGGAAAATGACATGTGAAGACTGGCAAAGATCGAAATCCGAAATTCTGAATCCCAAACAAAATTCCCTCAAACTAGTCATCTTAACATATTAAACCCATATAAATTAGAAAAAAGGAGAAATTGCAGCAAGGCAGGGCAGAGCAAGGCCAAATTTTTTTTTTTTTTTAGAGTCCTAGGGCTGAAAGCCCCAGCCTTTCGATTGATCAAGGCCAAATATTTTCTCGACAGAAATAACAATAATAAAATAATGCAAGTTCGACACACTGAATTAATTAAAATCATTTCTTTTTTCTATTCCATCGTGGTTGATCCTATCACAGCAAGAACACGCACCGCGCGCATTCCTATCACAGCACCTGGATGCGCATGTAGTGGTTGATCCCGAAGGCGATGTCCCGGAGCGGCCACTTGCCGAGCGTCTCGGCGTACGCGAACCCGGCCGTCCTCGACAGCACCGCCGCCGCGTCCCTCCAGCTCGCCGGCGCCCGCTCCGGCCACCGCTCCTCTCCCTCTCCCTCCTCCGCGCTCCTCCTCCTCTGCCTTGCCGCACCATCGCCGCCGTCGTCGGACGCCGAGGAGGAGGTGAGGCGGCCCGACAGCCGCGACGTACACTAGGGCCGCCGTCCCGCCGCCGACGCCACCCGTTTCGCCCCCATTTTGCTCTGCCACTGCGATCGACGGGGCGCGCGCTCGGAGGCGGGAGCCGGTGGTGGTCCGGTGGAGAGGCCGGCGTGGCGCGTCTAAATTTGGGAGGGACGGGTATGAGGGGTTTGTGGACGGATGGACAAATTTACCCCTTGTTGGTGCTATGTTTGAGAACTATTTTTTTATTTAATTATTATTTTCAAAAATTCGATGCCATTTGATTATGTGATACTGTAATTTATATATTAAAAAAATAGAAAACAGAATAAAAGTGGGACAGATAATCCACTCGCCGTCACTTTTGTTTTGCGAAACCTGCTACAGATACTCGTACATATGATCAATGGGCATTTAGGAATTGTCCATGACTTTTTGAAACATGGTAACAGCGAATTAACGGTGGCCAACGCCTTGAAGAGGCGTAGGGGATATTTTTTTTTTAAGAAAAAACATGTATTCATCTTAGTGTTTTACACCGGCCCTTTTTTATACCTTGGACTCCAAAGAAAAGAAAAATTACATAGAAGTTTACAACTTCATTCATCTTCTTTTTTTTTTTTTTTTAGAAGGGCGGCAAGGAATTCTTGCCAATTTTTATTAGACGATAGAAAAGAAAAAAAGAGAAAAAGGGTGTGGTAAAACCACTTACAACCAAGCTACCCCGACTATCTACCACTACTTTTGATCCTTGATAACCTTTTACTACTCGAAAGAGCCAACGCCCCAACTCAACGCTACAAAAGGGAGAAACAAAAACTCCCACCAAAGCCGACTACAAACTTTCCTAGCTTTGTCGCGGCCGTGAACCTCTGGAGAATTGATATTGCTTGATATCATCCCTGCATAACTGAGCTACCTGTAGTACTTGTAACGCCTTGTTCTGAAAAGTTCTTCTATTCCTTTCCTTCCAAACATGCCACCGAGTAAATCAATATCCCGTCAAAAGCTCTCCTTTCTGATCTTGTAATTTTCTTGCGACAGCTTTTCCAATACCTATACAGCGAGCCTGACATGCTTATGTTTTGGATAGCCAGTAAATTGAACCAGGACTTTATCTGTTCCCACATTTGTTTGGCAAATGGGCAATCCAGACATAGATGGGTCGGTGTTTCTGGATGATTATTGCACAATTTACACAGAGGATCATTTGTCCAATTTCGCTTTGCTAGATTGTTAGCCGTCAGATCTTTTTATGCAACAACGTCCAGGGCGAAGAAACGACACTTCGGTTCAGCGTGCGCTTTCCACACCGGTGTTAAGTTTAGCTTTCCGATCGTGCCTTCAAACTGAATCTGGTAAGCACTCTTCGTTGAGTATTCTCCATCTTGCGTCCATTTCCATCTAATGGCGTCCTCAATGCCCTCTTGAAGCTGTACTTCTTCAACCTTTTCCCATAAATCAACATACTCGTGCAACTCCTCCACCGACTGTATGGGCAGCACGTGTGCGATCCATCGTCTGTTGAGCAGGGCCTTTTGTACGGTTATATTTTTCCTCTTTGTTTTGCCGAACAGCAAAGGCGCCATTGCTTTCGGTGCCGTTCCATTGATCCATGGCGAGGTCCCGAGAATGTTGCCGTTTTACCATCTCCTATCGTTACCACCGTTGAGGCATTAAAGAGGTCTTGGTCCTTAGCATCACATGGCACGTCTAGTCCATTCCACGCCCGGTCCTTCTGTTTCCATTTGAACCACAACCACCTCAATCTTAGTGCTCTTGCAAACCGCTCAAGTTCAAGAATGCCTAGCCCACCTTTCCTCTTGGGTAAGCATGTCGTTGGCCGCTTCACTAGTGAGTGCCCTCCACTAACCTTATCCGGGGTTTCACCTCGCCAAAGAAAACTTCTCCCCGATCCTGTCTATTTTCTTTATTAACCACTTTTGCTCGGGGAACACCGTTAGGTGATAGATGGGCTGTGAAGACAGGACTGTTTTGACCATCGTTTCTCTTCCTGCTGATGACATCAACTTTCCTTTCCACCCCGGTAGCCTTGCTCCTATCTTGTCAATTAACGGCTGGACTTCAATACGTCTTAACTTCCTGGTGTGAAGTGGGAGTCCCGAGATATTTGCACAGGGAATGAACACACCTTTCCTGGGAAATTGCTCGTGTTTGTCGATGTGAATCTTGCTACAAGACGATCGGGTAAATTTGTCTTCGCCAAGTTAATCCTTAGTCCCGAGCAGTCCCCAAAGAAATTGAGTATCCTGTTGAGGTTCTCTAGTTCCATTGCCGTAGGGCACGCAAAAATTGCAGCATCATCTGCGTATAAAGAACATCTAAGGCGTGCGCCATTCGGCGAGAATTGGGCTGAGGACTCCACTTTGTGCTGCTAACTGAACAATGCGCTGTAAGGGGTCGATTCCTAATATGAACAGCGGTGGTGATAGCGGATCACCCTGCCGAAGACCTCTTGCATGCTTGATCAACCGAGTTGGTCTTCCATTTACTAAGGTTTTGGAAGATGTTGAACCGAGGATAGATGCAATCCAATCCCGCCATTTCGAACTAAAGCCTAATGCCCGCATTACTTCCAAGAGGAAAGCCCAGCCAATTGAATCGAAAGCTTTTGAGATGTCTAATTTAATGAATAATGCCTCTTTCCTTGTTCTATGCAGCCTTTGAATGACCCTTTGCGCATACAGGAAGTTATCATGGATACATCTCTTCTTTATGAAGGCATTCTGTGCATGTGAGACTAACTTGTCCATGTGTGGAGCTAACCGGTTCGCAAGGATTTTAGTAATGATCTTGATCACACTATTGATCGTGCTAATTGGTCTATAGTCTGAAACCGTCGCCGCCATCTGGTTCTTGGGTAGAAGGACTATATTCGCTTCATTTATGAGATGAAGCTTTGCTGTTCTGTGGTTGTAGAAACCTTGAATCGCTCTAGTGAGGTCGTCCTTGATAATCTCCCAACACTTCTTATAGAATAGTCCAATGAAACCATCCGGCCCCGGCGCCTTGTCTTGTGGCAAACCCTTCACAATCGTCGCCACCTCCTCCCGGGTAAAAGGTGCATCCAATTCCTCCAAATTATGTGCCGTGTAACCAAGAGCTTGCCAGTTTAATGCCCTTGTTCTTTGTACCGGTGCCCCCATGATTTGGGTAAAGTGCTCGTGCACAAGTTTAGATTTGGCATCCCGTCTTACTACTTTGTCCCTTGTTGGGTTGCGAGAGCCGGAATGAAAATCTTCCTTCTTCGATAATTTGCGTGCAGGTGGAAAAACCTTGTGTTTGAATCACCCTTCCTTAGCCAAGTTATTCTTGAATGTTGTCGTGCCCGTGATCTTTGGATTGCTGCAAGTCCGAGTGCTTTGCTTTTTAGGTATTTCATGAATATCACCTCATCTTGAGTGAGTTGTCTCTCCTCCCGCGCTCTTTCTAAGTTGGACAAGGTGATATTTATGATCGCCCATTTTATCTTCCAATTGCAGAACTTTTTTCTTCTCCACATTTTAAGCGCCTTTGCTGTTCTCATTAGTTTCACATGTATCCTTAGCAAGTCATCCTGGGAATTCACCGGTTTATCCCATGCTTCTTTGACGGTTTCCATGAAGCCATCAGCACTTGTCCAAAGTGTGCTTCAAAGCGGAAACCTTTGTAACTTTCGTATTCCACGTCTCCCTGTAGGAATAGGGCACGGTGATCGATCCGAGTGAGGCGGCGCTTGTAGGTTTGCTCGGGAAGAAATCAAACCACTCCGTTGACCCAAAAAAGTGATCAATCTTCGTCATTGTGGGCGTTTGCTGTTCATTGGACCAAGTGAATTTTTTTCCTTTTAGATCAATCGGAATGAGCTGGAGATTGTCAATGGTGGCCCTAAATCCATTAAGTAGGGAGAGGTTGACTCTGTTGTTATTTTTGTCCTCCGTCCTATACAACAAGTTGAAATCGCCTAGCAACAGCCAGGCTGGTAGCGTATGTTGTTTTAAATCTGAAAGTTCCTGCATGAAGAGTAGCTTGTCACTATCCGATTGCGGGCCGTAGACCCCTGTTATTGTCCAGGAACTGTTATCCGCCAACAAAGTGAGCTTGGCGGACACCGTATTTGTCGTCACCATTTGATTTTCTAGTTTGAAAAACGTTCGATGCAGCCAGTAGGATTCCTCCCGACGCTCCAACCGAAGGGAGTATTGCTACATTTCTCGCCAAGTCAGTTCCCACCGTCTCAGCTATCAAGCTCGGCGTCCAAATTGAGATCTTAGTCTCCTGAAGGCAAGCTACGGTGGCTCCCGCTAAATTGATTTGGTTACACACGCTCGTACGCTTGAATGCCTCATTTAGACCCCTGACGTTCCAACATATTATATTGCAGTTTTGGCTTGTCATCTTAAAAAACCAAACACTACTAGAAGAGATAAGCCTTGCGAACCCAATCGTAACTCTCGTACTGCCCACATAGCTGCATAGATCAAATCCATCCTCGTTGAATAGGAAATGGGTACTAACCCAGTGTCTGCGCCCTGGTTACAATCCATGCACCGAGGGCAACGAAAGCCGGCAGGTGCCGCAAAGTTTGCCGAATTCAGGCTGAAGGCTCGCAGCCGCGGGCAATCCCGTGCTTGATCTCGACTACTGGAACAGGCCCGATTGGCCAGCCCAAAAGTGCTCTACGATACATGGGACCATGGCACCCTTCTCCGAAACATGGAGTGAATAACATCTAAGAAACTTGACTACCAGAGCAGAGAGGCCCATTAGGCCTCCTGCGCAACCTGGGCCGCCATCTTCCTGTTGCCGGCGGCTGCCTTCCTCTTCTGCTCCTCCTCCTCCTCTATCAGCACCTTGATCGCTGTCATCTTGCCCAGTTCCACCGGACGCTGAAAATGTTGTTCATAGAAATCATAATTAGGATCTTCCTGAATATCTTCCTCCCCAGCAAGATCTCCTAGTTTCCTGACTAGAAGATCTTGGGCTACTTGCATGGAGTCTTTCCCCACATTGAGTTCAGCCTTCTTTGCTAATCTAGTGCTCCTTCTATGTGTCGTTGAGTGTAGTGGATCGAAAGTCGGACTAACAGGCTCCTCTATTGTGTCACGGTGTGGGGTTTGGAGGATTGGCTCTTGATTAGGAACCTGTATGTTCTCTAGGAACATCTCAATTGCAGGTCGGTTGTCAGTATGGGTTGTGTACACCTCTAAGACCTCGTCAGTGTCGAGTTGTTGCTGTGTTGGTGGGTGCTGCAACGCCACAACAGGGCCGTTATTGTGTTCAGTTTCGGTTTCAGTTTCAGTTTGCACTTCAGGTTGGCTAGGGCCATTGTCATTTAGTACTATCTGAAGTTGCACTGCAGCATGATGTGTACCGCTATTTCCAGCAGTAAAAGATGGCTCTACATCGGGATGAACTACGTTATGCGACGCGCTAGTGGCGTTGTGATCAAAAACAGCTTGCACTTCAGGGTGACTAGCGCTATTGCTCTCAGGGTCATTAGCAGTTTGCAGATCAGCATGAGGAGCAGTGCTATCATTAACAGGCTCAAATATCAGATCATCAAAGTGACTATCGGTAGTGAGATTAGGTTCGCTAGCAGCAAGCATATCCGCAGTCCTAGGTTGAGTTTCAGTCATTGATTGAACGTGATCAATCGAGGGGCTACTGTGAGTAATTTGAGGCAAGTGGGTACATGAGTGGCTCACCATATCACTGCAGACCTTGGCGAGCTCAACTGTCATCTCCTTGATTGTCTCCACCACCGCCTGCTGCAAACCACCTGGCGTTGGTCATCTCCTTGATTGTCTCCACCACTACCTGCTGCAAACCACCTGTCATCTTCTTCGAAGCCTTTAGAGATCAATCCGTCACCGCCATCGAAGCCGCGTACCAATCGTCGTCAGGCACCAGAGCCAAACTCCACAGGGTGGAGGCCGCAGAGGAGGACTTACTTCTGGGCGAATCGGCCCGAGGTTGCCTCCCGCGCATCGGCCAACTCCCGTACCCACGACGCATCCTTCGATTCCATCGCCGGCAACCCGAGCAGTGCTCAGGTTTTCACCAAACATGCTCCTCGAGATTAACAGGGTCAACAACGTCATCACCTGACGAAGACAACGATGCGCCGGCCCTCGACTCCAAGAGAGTTCTCCCCAGCCTCTCCGTTGACGTCGGAGTAGATCGCCATCGGAGAACGGAAGAGACTAGGAGAAATTATTCCGCTGCGCCGCCGCCGCTTCCGCATCACCGGCGTCGCCAGGAAGACCAAGTCGCAAAGGAGCCACGCTCCTCCGACCAAACCTAGCTCCGCCGCCGAACATCGACGGCGAGCAAACCCTAGACCTAGAACTCGATTAAGACCCTATGAAAACAAGAAAAACTGGAAATCGAGACGGACCCCCGCTCCGCGTCACCACCGGCAGCGAGACCGGAGGCGAGGGAACGGGGGCCGCAGGCGGTGGTGGCGGCGGTGGTGTCGGCGGCGGCGCCCCCAAACCCTAACTTCCTCCTAGTACTAGAGCTGTAATCCCAAGGAAAAGATGCGAAAGAATTTAAACCCTAGTGGGTAGCAGGCATAGGGGATATTCCTTTACTTCCAAATTATAAGTTGGGTTGTGGGCTTGTGGCTTTTGTAGAAGCCTAGAATGTGCTACACACATTTAGATATGCAATTATATTTAGGTACATGATAAATAATGTTATTAGAAAAGCCAGAATGAGTACAATTTAGAATGAACAGAGTTGATTATAAGATTGACGAAGCGTTATCTGCATCGCAACAATGACATGTGCATCACCTACATCTGAAAAATAATTAGTTCAAAATACGACACTCATATATTGGGTAGGCACTCAAAACCCGAGGAACATGTTACACTCAAGAAACTTAACCAACAGAGCACGTTGCTGCTTCCCCTTATAAGTCGTTTTAGTTTTTTGCTCCACGTATATACTTTTTAGGCATAGTATACATTTATTAAATCTATAGTAAAAGACGTTTGCCTAATTTAAAAGATCAACAAGATTTATAATTTAGTGCATTTAGTGCGAAGGAAGTAATATTTGAAGATCATGCCATTAATTATCTCAAATAATCATACACGGCAAATAAATACAACTATTTTGCAACCTTAACTAACGAAATCGTTAGACGCTGCAATTCGAGTTCTCACAACAGACTGCAGGAAAAAGAACTCAGCACGCATGCAAAGAACGTCCTTTACCAGCTCGCCTTTGTTCTCGTTTTGGGCAGAGGGCATTTTGGGGAAGCCGACGTGAGGGCATCAGCCCGGGATGCCAAAGGCCTATTCTTAGCGAATAGGATATTCCCGTGGCGCCAGCCGGAAGATCCTCCTTCGCTGCCGCAGTGTTGTGCCCTGTGCACACAGTGACGCGTTTGGATTGGATGGAAGGGCTACTCGAGAAATCTTTTTGCTTTTGTTTCTCTATAATAAATTGTTGACGTACTACTAATTAAAAACGAACTCAAGAAGAAAGAATTGCAAGAAGACAGAGAGAAAGAAGAGAGAGAAAGTCGAAAAGAGGCCCAAACATCGAAGCATTATAGTCCAGTGTGCAGAGACTCGTGCTAGAGAAGAAAAATCAGTGCTGGACAAACTGAAGATCTCACAAAATGTGGAAACTTACCATTAGGGGGAAAAACAAATGTGGAAACACCTAAGGTCCTACTGTGAGGCCAATGGGGATTTTCTTTTTTTAGCAGAATTTGTCTTTGTTTTTCAAAGAAAACGACAACAAATTATGTACACTATTGCTCTCGCTACATGTATCTGTGACGGCCTATTAACGGCCCATGAGTATTTTCTCGAAGAAAAAACGTTGTGGACCTTAACGTTATACCGTGTACTTTTCTATTTTTTAAAAAAAAAGAAAAGGAAAGCTAGTCAATGATTTGTTTGGATCCTCTTTATAGGGGAAAAAGATGTATCTGTCAGAAGGACCTATAAATTTGTACGCATGTGCCTAATACAACGTGCAGTGGAGTCGCTTTCTAGGCTACTGCAGATACAACGTGGTGTGCCTGTATCATGCATGCAATGTAGCCATACCGGCTAGTGCAATGGGACCGCATGCAGTGACGGAGCGTGAAGCCAAGGGGGCATTTGTATCTACAGAAAACATGGCTTTATGAATTATGCAAATTAAAGAATCATATGGCCATAAAACTACCAAATATGAGTTTATTTTTATCTCTTTGCTTTGCATGTTGACCGGTGATGCATGTGTTAGCCTTACATGTGAACAACAAAGACACGAAAATACCCTACACAACAAAGATAGATCGTCATATTTTTGCGTGGCGGGGGGGGGGGGGCGGAGCCCCGTTTGGCCACAAGGTACCGGTGGCCAAAGCAGAGAAGGAAACACCACAGCTCCAACCAGGCAGCCCGTCATCCGGTGTTGGCTCGACGACTTTGCCTCCACCTGGGATTCGACTTTGAGCATCATCTTCTACCTCCGGCGATGGCAAAAAGTTTATCCATCGGTCGCCCGACATGCGCTTCCTCACCGGCTCCGTCGACCCGCCTTCAATCGTCGCTTTGCGCGGTCCTTCCATCCGGGTGTATGCGCCATCGACGCCTCTACAACCCCTTGCCGGCGAGCTCGTCGTCGTCAACATTGCCGTCGATCACAGGGACCTAATTGTAATTCGGTCTTCTTTGGAGGACCTTTGTGTAAACTGGCTGCTTAATATATTATATTTGCACTTGTCAAAAAAAAAAATCAAACAAATGTGTTTATCTATTATTAGAATATAAACCGAAATAGCTAGACCTCTACCTGGTCACCAAACCAATTAAGTTGGCCATACCTTTATATAACACCAGCCAAAATGCAAGACGACGTGCGCATAGACGATCGGTCGATGCTGATATCGATGTGAATCGGGGACCGTCCTCTCTCCGGTTTCAAACTCAAGATCCATGTGCGTGTGTACTAGGGCCTTGTTTAGATCGTGATAAGTTAAAATTTTTCTAACTTTCTATACAGGAAGATGCCTGTATAAGAACTCAAGTTTAAAATTTTTAAAACCATGAGTTAATATTAATTCCATTTATTACACCCCTATATTGACAACTAGATTTATCACCCAGTGAAATGCCCACCAGCTAGGTTCCCTAGTTCTTAAGAAAATCCTGGTTGTAGGATGCCAAACTTATGAATAGATGCAAATTGGAAAGAAAAAATTGATTAGCCAAAATTTTCTCGAGCACTAAGGAACCTAGCTGGTGTGCATTTCATTTGGGGGTGGGGGGTTGATAAATCTAGTTGTCAATATAGGGGCATAATAAATAAAATTAATATTAACTCCCGTCCGTGCTAACAAATATAGAAATGTACTACGAAAGTTACAAACTGTATAGGAAACATGATGAGCTTCCATACTCATGTCACTATGTGTGTCTTTGTGTATATATATATATGTGTTACTCGATGCCTAGATCAACAATTGTGCGAGGTCCGTTAGGTAAGATAATTCGCAATCCAACATGAATTTAAGGAACATGTGTGGAGCCATGATGTTTATGTTATTCCTCTTTGCATTACCTGTGCAATGTAAGTGTTTCATTATCAATAAATACGTATCCTTGTTGTTTTATCCATATTCTCATATATACTTCATGAATATGCGATCAAACAGCTCGTCCTCATCAGGAGCTCCATGTTGGATATAAAAGGAGCCTGGAATATATCCTCACCAACACAACAACAAATCCGAATAAATTGACACTAAAATTTTGTATCTTGCGTGAGTGTCATAAACGAGATTGCTATTGTTGCTTGACGCAAAAACCAGATCAGTTATGTTACTACAAGTTGGATCAATGTCGGGCCGTGTGCCCTGATTGTGATCCCATCTGCCCGCCTGGTCCATCGTCATCTGCATAATCTATAGATCTATCTTTAGTTCTGGTCTTAAACTTTTAGTAGCAGTATATCTGAATAATGTATTGAAATTGATGATGCTAAGGGAGTTGTGTGTTATTTTGGCTTGATTGCACCTATTTTGTAACCTTTCATATGTCACCTACTTTGGATTCTACTATGTCATGTCACTGCTCTAGATCCTTTTACCACTGCCGGGATTAGGTCTGACAGAGGTCCATCGATAGCATGGTGCAGCTCGTCATCACTGCGGACTCCTAACCCTACAGTGCATATAGATGAGCATGCAAAGTATATAATTAAATGGTCACCATTTTACATAAATATCATCTACATCTCCGTGTGGCACATGTATTTATGATTGTGATAGGCAATATTGTGTTATGAAAAAAATGTGATGAGAGATTAAGAAGGAAAATGCGCAAATCTATATTTGAAATCTCTAGTGCTCTCTTCGTGTCATGTTGCAATGGAGAAACATGTAGACATGTGATATAATGAATTTATAGTAAGGCAAACGAAGAAATCATGGAGAATTATATGATGGAAACATTATTGGTAAGACTAAGATTGTAGTGAGATTTAGTAATACTATCGAATTTGTTTAACATTAGTAATACTGAATTGCTAATGATGACTTCTAAACATATGTATAGAACATCATGAACCTAAAATCTTGAAAACACATACACAAGAAAATGAGACCATAGTGAGTGTGCCCTAGGCACTTCAGCAAGACATGCAAGCATAAAAACCTCAATGCCTGGATAATAGATTATTCAACCCCATCCATTAGAAACAAGCTCCACTCTGTTTTGTATTTCTTTAATGGTTTTCTCTGAGTCTTCAGAGTTCAGACAGTTTACCACCAAATGCAACCATGCTATATATGTAGTCGACCACACTGGCCATCCCTCTAAATTTTGTCCTTGTTATAAGATGTAAAACGATTAATGTTCTCATCTTTTATGGTTGATCAAAGCTTGAACTAAAATGCCCATTGATCTACGGTATAAAGATAGCATTTGTGGCCAAGTGGCAAACATAGACAGCTCTTCTTAATAAGGTAAGGTTCGGAATTTTAGATACACCAACCAAGGATTGCTGGCATGCCAATGTAGCATAATAATTGCAGACCTTGCTCGTCCTGCATAATCATAAATTCTGTCAAATTTGGGGACAGAGAATGAGTTAAGAAGGTAGCATTCAGTCATTCAAGTTCAAGATTTCAAGTGTACCAACAAGATTGTTAAGGAATAGAGAATGAGTTCAGAAGGTTTTCTGCTACATGCTTTTATACTATATTTGGGAAAAGTAGTCTGCTGCCACAATAGTATAGAAAGGGAAGATCACGTGCCACACATGACTCCACAAAAGAAAGGACGAAAATTTTGTGCCACACATTGTGATGCTAATTCGCATAATCAAGCATAGCAACTGTTGTAGGCCGGGGAAGGGGAGAGTTTGTGAGGAAGCAGGCATATACATGTGGTCACCATTTTTTTTTTTTTTTTTTGGATGTGAGCTCATCGATGACCTAGTAAATCCAACATCCATGATACGTACTCCCACTCAATTGGTTCAACTCATAGCAAGAGGGATAGGAGTCTGTTTGGTACAACTCAGCTTCACCATTGAAGCAGCTTTTTAGTCTCGGTTTCATAAAGCAACTTCACCCATAAAGCTAAAATTGTTTTTAAAATATTTTTAAAACTGATATTAGGAAAGATAGAAAATAGAAAGCTAGAAAAAATGTTTTTAAAATATTGGTACATGTGTTGTGGCCTGTATAAGAGATAGAGAGAGAGAGATGTGAGCATGAAAACTACCACCCTTTGTTCCGAAATATATATTGGTGTAGCTTTTCTAAATACAATAGCTTTTATATTATACACCTAGATAGGAGTATTTTATAACATTAAACATATCTAGATATATATAAAAGCCAAAACGACCTCTGCATCGGAATGGAGGGAGTAACAATCAAACAAACAACTGATGTGTTTATCTATTATTAGAATAAACCGAAATAGCTAGACCTCTCCCTGGTCACCAAACCAATTAAGTAGGCCATACCTTTATATAACACGAGCCAAAATGCAAGACAACGTGCGCATAGACGATTGGTCGATGCTGATATCGATGTGAGTCGGGGACCGTCCTCTCTCCGGTTGCAAACTCAAGTTTAGATCCATGTGCGTGTGTACTAGGGCCTTGTTTAGATCGTGAAAAAGTTAGAATTTTTCGTTTGTATTTGGCAATTAGCTAGTGTCCAATTATGAACTAACTAAGCTTAAAAGATTCGTCTCGTGATTTATAACTAAATTATGTAATTAGTTATTCTTTTTATCTATATTTAATACTCCGTTCATACGTGCAAAAATTGACGTGACGGAGAGAGCGTGAAAACATTTTAACTTGTCATGCCATTCTAAACAAGGCCCTACTCCTTTGTGTTTCTAGGTCTAGCTAGGCTGGTGGTAGCTAGCGCGAACGTACGTCGTAGCTGAGAGGATGGACCGTCATCGCATCGTGCGTGCCTGCGTGCATCGGTGCATGCCATGCATGCTGAGACGTTTGCGGCTTTGCGGCATGCCTTGCCAGCCGCATGTATAGGCACATGCACGCAGATCCATGGGTGGATCCTTGCATGGAGACTTTCTTCCCTCTCGCTGCCTCAACCAGCGCCATCGGCCGTTGTTGAAACTTGAACGGCCGTTGTTGTTCAAACTTGAATGTGCATGCCAGCGATAGGCTAGATAGCTAATTAAGCTAGGATCCGATCGACCCACCGGATCGGACGCGCGCACACGCCAGGTCGATCCATCAGGCCACCATCACCCTGCATATGCTGATATGCATGCGATGCGGCCGGCGGCGGCGGCGGCGGGGCGCGCGCGGCATGCAGTCGGAGGCAGGAAAAACCTCCACTCCACAACTTTCCATTAGCTGCATGCTTTATTCGAAACCAGTTCACATCGTCGATCGCTACACGCACTGCCTGCCTAGCTTGTGGCCGGCAAAGCGAGTGGCAAAGCGAAGCGGAGCCGTCCCGGTGGCCGGCAACAGGGCCCGTCCGAGGTTGTGAACGGGATGCCACCCACGCCGGCGCCGGGGACGACACGCGTCGGCACGAGCCTGGGAGCGCACAGCTGTCGCCGTCCAACGCAGCCCCAGGCCGGGTCCGGGGGCTTCGGTGACGCGACGCTCGGATCCGTGGACCGACATGTGGGGCCCAGGAGCGTGGGCCCGGAACGTCAGCGAGGGAGAGCGAGGGGGCAGAGTGCGAGCATGTGCGTCGTGTCGGGTCCTGGACTCGGATCGTCGTCCGACCGGTCAATCATGCCTGGCCGGCCGTTGCTGCCTGGAATTACTCGCACGCACACGCACACCTCGTAAATTCTGCACTCCTCCGTGGTAATCAGTTTCCATCAAGGGCCGACCCAACACCTCTACCTCACCGCTTGTGAAGTAACTCCTTTTTTTATTACTTAATTCATTCCAATTTATAAGGCGTTTGACTTTTTCAATCCAAAGTTTGACCACTGTCTTATTCAAATAATTTGTCAAAAAAGTAGGCAAATTCAAGTCATTAGTAAAGACCTTTTATTAATAAAGGAAGTCAGGTACAAAAATATGATATTTGGAATAATTTTTTGAATAAGGCGAATGATCAAAGTTGGTGTTGAAAAAGTCAAACATCTTATAAATTAGAATGGAGAGAGTATTTTTTAAAAAAGATATTACCTATTCTATATTTGGGTAGTGGGAAAAAAAACACCACTCCAACATGAGGGGAAAAAATTGCATGCAGGTGGCCTTCAGTCTACCAAAATGTAGACCTCCAGCCATATGTTGACACGTGTCCACTAAAACACATCTCATGGTAACCGAAAAGCAATGCTTCCACTGCTCCAACAACAAAGCCAAGCGGATACATCTTAGGAAAGTAGCAGCGCAGTTACCGCACTTCAGCTGCCCGTCTGATGAACTCTCTAGGACACATGGCCTTCGTCCACGCTAGGCCTGCATGGAGGCTTGGTACAGGCCGCCTGCATGCAATTTTTTTCCTACTACGGCCAACAAATTTGTTGGCAACCAAAATCCCAGCGAGCCCTTGGTCTCCTACACTGTTGCCCTCCACAACGCCGGCGGATCCGCGACGAGCCTCACGGGGGCGATGCGAGAGGCGGCAACCCTTTGCTCCTCGGGTGCATCTGCTCTAGCAATCCCCGACGGGCCTTCTCTTCACCCGGCACATTGGTGACTCTCCCTCGCCATGTTCTTCGCTGGCGTCAGCCCATTTCTCCAGCGACTCCCAAGGCCACGGTCCACCCTCTCCCCGTGGCGGCCATGACCATGCTCTACCCAGGCGAGGGCCTCCTCTCCACGGCAGCCATGGCCGTCCTCTGCCCCGGCGGGCGCGCGCCTCTTTCTCATGGGTAGCTGCGGCCGGAGCTCCCCGTCGTCGACAAGGATGCGGAACCGGGGGGCTAGCGGGGGCCGTGCCCCCCCCCCGCATGGTAGATTTCCTAGTATACATATATACATATTTAAATTTGTAGCCTAAAAATGTCATTTTTTACTCATTTTTAAATTGAAAAACTATGATTTTAGTTAAAAATATTGTATTTTTTTAAAAAAAAAAAAAAAAAAAAAAAAAAAAGCTGTTGAAACATATTATTATGTATATTTTATCACACTAAAAAATGTGATCACATTTGTTCAGCCCCCCTTAATCAAGATCGCTGGTTCCATCACTGGGCGTCGACGGGCAACTGCGGGCAGAGATCCTCGGCACGTGTGCCTACGGGCGAAGCTCCCGACGTGCGTGTAGTTGTGGTTCATCGATGGTAGAAGTAGAGGAAAAGGATGACATGTGGGCTCCACATGTCATAGATAGTTGCAATGAATTTAGGTGCTTTGGTTTAGGTTTTGTTATTGGAGTTGGACATGAAAAATAGGTAGTATTAAAATAGTTGGCTAGCAAAACAAGGAAATAGGTAGCTTGTTTTAGATAATAGTGTTGGAGATGCTTTAAGGTCCCGTGGCTAGCGACAAATTATGTCTAAATGCTCTCGCTACATTATCGATCTGTGTGCTGGGCCATCACTCTTTGTGATGGCCTATTATCGGCCCATGAAGTTCATAAACGCTTGGTCCGCAAGGCATCCTCCTCCTATGTTTCTCCCACAAAGAGACAGAGGGGATTTTCTCAATTTAAAGAATAAAACAAAAAAAAGAAAAAAAAATGGGAAAGGAAGTCGATGATTTGTTTGGGTCCTCTTAAAGAGAAAAGTGATATGATCTGTCGGAATTCAACGCGCAGTATATAGTTGTTACTTTATAGGCTACTGTAGATACAACGTGCCGTACCTGTAGCATGCATGTAGCCATAACGGCTCGCGCCATGGGGACCGCATACGTGTCTTACAACCATTGGCTAAAGCAGAGAGGAAACACCACAGTACCACAAGTATATATACAGAGGGCGACCTTTTTTTTTTTTTTTGGAGCATGACCAATAATTTGTTGTACGTATATTCCTGGTTGTACGGGACAATAGCTGTTCGTTGATTAATGTAGACTATGAAAAAGAATCTGTAGTACAATAGTGCCCACAAAGAAGATGATTTCTGCCGGCCTATATTGCCCTAAACTTATGGTGTCTTTATCTGGTAATTTTTTTTTGTATATGTTATGTGCTTAATTTTGTTTATTGTTCAGACACTACTATGGGAAAACAATTATACATTTCTTGTGAATTATGAATTTAATTAATTATAATAAATTATTGTAAATTGAATTAGAAATTTAGGCACGTGAAATCATGTCTATGTGCATCTAATTTAAAAAGCCAAAACGTCTTGTAGTTTGTAGCGGAGAGAATCTATTCCATTTCCTCTAGGTACGGTCTTGATCATGGAGGCGCGAGTTCACACGTTGTAGCTAGCTATAGGGAGAGAGAGAGCACGGGCAGACGATGGGAGCAAGAAAACTAGCAACAAAAGAAGTGACACTTTACCTGGTCACCAAACTAATTAGGCCGTCCATAAGTGCATATATGCGAGGCATGCAATGCAACACACGATCGGCGCATCGCATAGAACGATAAATCGAGCTGATGAGATGTGGACGTGTTACGTGTACCGCAGTACCGCGTCCGGCCACCCCGGGTCCGGGGCCGGCGCATCAGTGTTGAATGCACGCACACAGACGTACGTTTGCGCCAGCAGGGCACATGCACGCAGATTCATGATCGATCCTTTCCCATGGAGTCATGGACTTTCTCTCCGATAGCTAGGTTAGGATCCGAATCGTCGATCGGATCGACGACGACGCACCTGCACCGGGTATGTAGATTCATCAGGCCACGATGCGGCCGGCCGACGGCGGCGGCGGCGGCAGCGGCGGCTGCGGCGACGGCCGGAAGGTCTCCACGCTTCCAGTCTCCAGCTTTTGCATTGGCTGCATGCTTTATCATTCGACACCCGTTCAGTTCACATCGTAGATCGATCGCTCACACGAATAGAATACGGAAGAAGACTTGTGACGATACGCACTGCACCTGCCTAGCGAAGCTAGTGGCCGGCAAAGCGAGTGGCAACTGGCACACCACAGCCAGCCACCGGGCCGGCAAGGTGGGCCCGTCCGAGGTTCCCGGTCACGTCGGATCCATTTACACGCGTCAGCAAGGCGCAGCTGTCGTGGCGTCCCCCACCGGCCACGGTGGCAACGCAGCAGCAGCTAGCAGCTCGGCTCCATGAGCCCGACACGTGGGCCCGGAGCGTCAGCGAGCGAGCGGGCGGCGGCGCATGTGGCGCGTGGGCCCGGGTCGTCGTCTGACCGGTCAATCATGCATGCCCTGTTGGCCGGCCGTTACTGCTGCTACGGGAATTGCCCACGCAAACTCATTACCGCCTCGTAAATTCTCCACTCACCTCCGTGGTAATCATCAGTTTCCACTAAATCAAGCAGCGCGCCCCCACAGCTCTACTTCACCGCCGGTGATGTAACTTTGTTCTAGAGTAAAATTTCCTTCGGCTCCTAGCTATCACATACTAAAATCTAATCGATGGAGGTTAACTCGTTCTTGATAAAACTTTTGGTAAATTTTTTTGTTATGGTAAAGCCGATACAAAAATAACCATAATATATAACACACATCGTGTGGCTAATTTTGGTCTCCAACCAAACAAGCTCTAAATAGCCACCAAAAATACATAGTGACTTTCTTGCACTAGTTGATTACGCAACCATGCATTGCTCATGAACTTTAATTAGCTATTATTTATTTATTACTATATCCCACACCCTAATTAAGATCTTTGTAGCAAGACTCTTATTTTCTCTTAAATATAAGCATGGCTTTTGCAAGCTGCCAATCCAAATGCTGAGGATGAACACACGAACAATGGTTCTGTAGTAAGACGGTATATAGGACCCCCAAATCTATAAATAATTAGAGAAATACAAATATTGCCATTGCAAACGACTTCATTTCACCACGTCAGGTTGGCCACGGGGTGCCAATCCACAGCCCTATACATACAACTATATTTTGAGTTAACTAAACCTATGCTATTTCTATTAACTGGTTTCAATTTTAAAACAAATCATCACAAGTTTTGAAATAAAAACATGCCTATGCTATTTGCTTTTATTCTTTTTCTCTCTGTAGAGGTATACATATAAGCCACTACACATGGATATGTTTTTATCCACCCAATTAAACTTAGCTACATAAAATTTCAATTCCAATTTTTAGCTAGTTAAAAGTTTTCCTAGCTAATCTTTATAGATGAGGTGTTTGGATCCTCTAGCTAATATCGCTGGGCCGTTTAGATCGTGGGCAACTAAATTTACCCAAATGTACCTTAATCTACCCCCACTCACCTCAGTCAAATTCGTTTGAATTCCATGAAAATAGTTTATGTAACACATCATGTGCTCATAATGAATATCGGAAATATTGGGCTATATGAATATTAGCACTATATTGCTCTCGCATCTATCTTCTACAAGGAAATAAAAAATAGAAAATGGCAAGTCATGTATGCAAGGCTAGCTGTTCTCTGGGTACCTACAGCATGTCCTGCCCTAATCAAGGAACATTCTTTGCAACAATTATAGCCCACCAACTTTGCTTACCTCCCACCGTGTGATCTGTACTACAGTAGTACGTGTTGTAGTTGTCATGCACGCCTAGCTGGATATAGTGCAAACACATCAACTCGTAGCCTTTCTTGCTCCCCACCTCCTCCAAATCACTAAATGCAGGATTTTTCTAAATTTAAAATCTACCTTATACCAAACAAAAATTAAGCACGGCTTTGATGCCAGTTTGTTGCCCTGCAAACATGACATTAATCGAAATCAATTAGGGGGCTGCAATAATGTTTAATCTTAATAATCACGTCCTGACCCGGCCATACATGTTTTCAGCCATCATTTTGGTTAATTATTTCACGGAGCATGATGATTATGTCTCTCTGGGCACTCATCAGAGATTGAAGGGACAAAAAACAGGTTTAAGCCTCATGTTTCCTCCTCCTTATTAGCTTGACGTTGACGGTCTATTAGGGCGTCTCCAATGGTTCTCAAATAGCTAGCGAAAGGAATTATATTGGCTACCAATGGCAAGATGCAAATAGCTAGCGAGATAAGACATTAAAATAATAAAAACGTAACACTTTCATTGGTTATCGAAGAGAAAGATCAAATAGCTAGCGACTCCCAAATAGCTAGCGACTCATAAATAACTACCAACAAGCGATCTCCTAGAAATATCTCTCTCACATAACTCTACACTATAGTGTTTATTCTATGTCCCATCTAGATAGCGATTTGCAAATTGTCATTAAAATATTCTCTTAGCCAATTGAATTTCTGCTAGACTATCTATTTGAGAACCATTGGAGTTGCCCTTAGTGCTGTGGTACTACCATGTCAACATGATGTCAATCAAATAAAGAAAAATGTTGGCTAATTAAGTAGTGCAGTTAAGTGCCACCCCCAAACTCTAAAGTATCCGAGGAAGGAGTTGGAGGCTGTCCCACGGCTCAGATGCAGCACATGGACCCACATAAAAGACCCAAGCCCCACCTGTCATCATGATTGGTCCAGCTGCCTTGTGGGCCCCTGCACTGCGAGTGGGACCTGTCTTGATTGAGGGAGGTTTCCGTTTTTCATCCCGGCTGCAGCGGAGAGCTGTTATTGTTAGCGAAGATGTACACCTTTTTCTCCCCTAAAATTTGAGGTTCAGTTGTATATATATAATAATAACAAAATATGTGTTAACTGGAGTAGTGACCAAGTTTAGGCCTATTTTATTAGATGAAATCATAAACAATGGATTCCTAAACTTCAAATTAAATATATGCCTTTGAATGTATATTTAATTATAAGTACAACAAAACAAATTATGAAATATACGAATTGCTTTTGGATTTGTCTCTCTTGACTGCAATAATACTTCACCCAGGAAGGGGGCAAAATTGATCTCCGTTTGTTGCTTTTTTTTTTTTTGTCATTTTCATTTTGCACGAAATAGCAGAAGTAGAATCACATTTTTCATCACAAAACGAGAAATCTCAATCTTTTCTTTTAAAATGCCAATCTTTCGCTAAACTGACATGCTCAAGGTGTCATAATATACACCTTGCCAAATTGCAGCACAATTTTTTCTTCTTTTTTTTTTCTAAAAAAAAATTCATGCTCCATTCCGTTCATTATCGAATTTTTCTTTCTGCAACGCCAGTAACCAACAGCTCATGCACACATGAGCATGTCCTAACCTGGTGACAACTAACCACACGCACACAAAATCAACTGTTGGCCTGTTGCACTAAAAAAAGAAAAAAAAGATTAATTATTTTCATATCTAAATTCATTTTCAATTTGACCTTTCCATTTGAATCCCTGCTATCCTACTATTGTCCAATCATAAAGCAGAGCCGCCTTCAAAATCCCAACCCATTTTCCTCATCAAAACCAAAAATAAATAAACATAAATGAAATAACAACAATGAGAAATAGAGCATGCCAACTCATTCCAACACACCGTCCCCAAATTCACCTCCTTCCAATTTTACTCCCCAATCTAAAACATTTTTCCTTTTCTATTTGTTATAATCTCCCATTCACATTTAGAAACTATTAGCCTCCAATTTAAACACTTTCTCCTTCTATGATCTCTCACTCACATTTGGAAAACAGAAATATAAAATCAGAGCCAGAGGAGACGGCAGAGAGAAACAGGGGAGGCAGAGAAGGAAACAGAGTATTGTGAGGAGAAAACAGAGGATTGTTTACAGCTGGGTAGCCTCCTCCTACTACTAGTAGCAAGTACACAGAGCATTGCGTATCCCCTCCCCTCCCCTCCCCTGCCGCCGCAGCAGGAGAGGCGCTGCAGCTTCTCCTCCTCTCCTCAGCTGCAGCGGCAGCCGGCGGCCGTTCCGCTCCCCTCGCCTCCCCCTTCCGTTTCTCCCGGGGTATCCCAACCAACTCTCCCGGGAGAAAAACTAGAAAAGGAGCCTCCTTTCTCGGTGTCCGTTCGTTCCGGCGGCGGCCGTTGCTTCGCCTCCCTCTCCCTCTTCTTCCTCCTCGACTCCTCCCGCGGCGGCGGTCAAGAAGAGAGACTCATGAAGGGCCTCGTAAGTACGTTTCCTCTTGATTGGATTCAAGTTCAATGGCCTGCCTGCTGCTCTCTCTTTGCTTTCTTGGCTCGATGATTTCTCCCGGATTTTGTTTTCACACTGTTGAAGATGCCGCTCTCCGTAATGAGCGATTCTTGTTTGTTTTTTTCGCCTTATTTATGCGTGTGGTTCGTGATTTCGCTGTGCCTGCCGTCCCGTGCGATCCGTGCCGGAATTGGAGATCTTGTTCCGAGAATGGCGAGCTCTCACCCCCTCCGCGGAGATCTTGCGAGGCGAGTTTGGGGGCGGAAGTTTCGGGACCTTTCTTGATTCGAATGATTTCACCTTCCTCCAATATAATATAATGCGCGGTATTTGGTTGGTTGGTTTATACAGATTGATTGCTGACTCTTCTTGCGGCCATGGCGACGGCAATGCCGCCGCCGCTCCGCCGCCCCGCTCTGCAGGTCGTCGTCCTCGCATTGGTGGTGCTGGCCGCCGCCGCGCTCGGCTCGGCGGCAGGCGCCCGCGGCGAGACGCGGGGGTCGCCGCCGGAGTCGCGGCCGCACAGCGTGACCATCACGGAGTTCGGGGCCGTCGGGGACGGGCGGACGCTCAACACGGTGCCGTTCCAGAACGCCGTCTTCTACGTGCGCTCCTTCGCCGACAAGGGCGGCGCGCAGCTGTACGTGCCCCGGGGGCGCTGGCTCACCGGCAGCTTCAACCTCACCAGCCACCTCACGCTCTACCTCGAGGAAGGCGCCGTCATCGTCGGCGTAAAGGTAATGCCGGCACTGGGGGCTTTCGATTCCGTTTCCTGTCACGGGTTGTTCAGGCACTAGTAGTTGCAGAGATTCTGCTTGCTCGCGTTGGCATTCAGAGTAGTGTGTGTGCGAATTGCGATTGGTGGTGCCTGCCTATCCTTTTCAGCATGCATTGGCTGGATGTGAGCTGGTGGTAGTAGGATTGGTGGTGTTGCTGATCTGGTCATCTTAGTCTGTTTAGATATGGTGGTTGGATGTGTGCCTCAGAAAGGGGTGACGACTTTGACATCTGTGAGGTCACATGCCATGGATTTGGAAGCCATCTTTCTTTCTTCCTCTTATTGTGTTCTTTGCTATTGCTTCAAATCATGGGGAAAATCAAATCCTTTGCAGGTTTCACGATAAGTAGTATTTAAGTTTTGGTCCAGATGAGAGGCTTATAAGTTGTTTCTGTTTGTATTTACTGTATATATGGAGTGAGTTTTTGGAAGGTGAAACATAGCTATTGCTGCCTGGGAGGTAGCCAATTTCCTTTGTATAGTTTTGAAGCCAAGCTTACCTCATTAATCTTGTATTCAACCTTTTCTTTATTTTGAGAAACATGTCTGGCATTTCACATTGTACGACACATACATATTATGGGATGTAAAAAGCAATGCCATGTTCTTCAGATATGAAGATTTCTGTATTTTTAATTATTAATATAGGTACTGATATAAATATCTTTTATTTGATTTCTTGCCCATTGTAGGACTCATCACAATGGCCGATTGTTGAACCTTTGCCATCTTATGGCCAGGGGACAGACCTTCCTGGTCCTAGACATCGAAGCTTGATAAACGGATACAACTTAACTGATGTTGTCATAACTGGTAACTGCTATATTCTGTCTTGCATATGGATTTTTCAGCTCTGTTAAGTTCTTTAGTCGAAATCTAAAGACCCTTGCATATCTTGTCCACTTATTCCAGGGAATAATGGAGTTATTGATGGCCAGGGCTTGGTATGGTGGCAGTGGCTGCGTTCCCATGAACTTAACCATAGCCGCCCTCATATTTTGGAGTTTCTTTATTCTGAAGATATTGTGATCTCAAACCTCACATTCTTAAATTCACCGGCTTGGAGCATACATCCGGTGTACTGCAGGTGCAATGCCATTAACTTAGCTTTGTGTGTAAGGTGTGGTTTGTTGAATATTAATTGCATTTGTACTAATGCATAATGTCTTTGTATTCTCTAGTAATGTGAAGGTCCACAATGTGACGATTGAGACCTCACTGGATGCTCCACTCACTGATGGCATAGTTCCAGGTACGTTTTTTTTTTCTCTAGTCTGAATACATTTTTTTATGTCTTATTTTCATATAGCATAGAGTGCCTTAGTGCTGAATGCAGCAAAAACATCCTGATTCCTTGAAGAAACACTCTGATACTCTTTTCCCCTGTTTTTTTTTTTTTTTTTACATCCAAGCCTGTATAATATGCCCCACTGTTCCTGTCCATAGCCTTGACAAAGAATCTGAACTACTGGGTACTTTGTAACTCTTAAATGCACTTGACAGCGATGGCATGAAGTTTCTTATCTCACAAATTGCTCGTTCTTGGTGCAGATTCTTGTTCAAACTTATGTATTGAAGACAGCACCATAAGTGTCAGTCATGAAGCAATTTCACTGAAAAGTGGATGGGACAAGTATGGCATTTCCTTTGGGAGGCCTACATCTGACATTCGAATCAGCAGAGTGGATCTGCTATCATCTTCTGGAGCTGCCCTTGCATTTGGGAGTGAGATGTCTGGTGGGATCTCAGATATTCATGTTGACCACCTCCGGATCCATGATTCGTACAAAGGTATTTCTTTCAAGACATCACCAGGCCGTGGGGGTTACATAGAGGAAGTGATCATCTCAGAGGTACAAATGGAAAATGTCGTTGTTGGCATTGAGTTCACTGGTAACTGTTCAACCCACCCAGGTGACAGTTTTGACCTGTCTGACCTCCCTACGATTGATCAAGTCACTATGAAGAACCTGGTCGGCACAAACATCTCGGTTGCTGGAGTTTTGTCAGGAATTGATAGTGCCCCATTCACAGCTATCTGCCTTTCCAATCTCAATTTCTCTATGGCTGCTGATTCTGGTTCAAGTACCTGGTCTTGTTCCAATGTTTCTGGCTACTCCGAGGCGGTCTTTCCTGAACCTTGCAAAGAGCTCCGCGATCCATCCTCCAGTCCTTCCATCTGCTTCTCCCTTGCTAGCTACAGCGCCATTGCAGCAGCATAAATGTTCATCCTTCCATTTCTTGTTCTCCCCAATCCCCATTTCTTGTCACAGCCCTGCACGATCTGATTGAGCCTCCATCACCATCTTTTTGTCAATTCTTTCCCAATAAACAACTCAGAAAAAAAAAGGAACAATATCACTGCCCCCTCTCATGGCCCTGAGGCTTGGATTATCAGCTGCATGATGACCTTGAAGGGGAAGAATCAAGTGGGGGTTGTGGACAGCTAGGTGCTTGCTTGTACAGCTACATTTCTTTATTCAATCTGTAAGAAGGAAATTTTTTTTGGTAGGTGTTGAGTGCAGAACAGTCGCTTCATACTATTGTCATCTGGTTATAAATTATATATCAAACATCATGATTAAATTATATGTGTATATTCCATCCCCACATTTGACAGTCTGATTGATTGAAAGGCATGGCATGTTATCTTGTAAGTCTGACAGGCTGGCTATGCATGTAGAGCCAGGGTGCTTTTGGTATATATAAATAAACAACTTGGTGTCAATTGGGTTGTTAGACTGATGCTGATTGCTGCTTTTGTCCTCTCTGGGGGACATTATTAGCTTGGCACAATTGGCATGGTTTGCTCCAATGAGGGCATGTTTGGTTTGCCAATTGTGCAAGCCTCTTCAACTGCCACCTGCTGCTGCCGAACAACTGATAGAAAGCTGTTCAGACTTGAGAGCTGATGGCCATGTTTGAGCTGTTCATCATAGCCTTATTCTTGTACACTTTAGAGGAATCTCTTGATGTCGTCTTAAAGGTAGTTGAAGCTTTGTTATGTTCCTGTAGGGCTGCAGGAACTATTATATTATATATGAAGTACACTTATTATACTATATGTTTGTGTTAGATTCTCATGCAGTCGGTTTAGTTGCTTACCAGGGTCGGGTCTGGAGTTTTTTTTATGTCCTTTTTTTGGGAGTTGGTGTTTGTCAGGCTGTTTAATGTTATCTGCTGTTTTTTTTTTTATTCTTGATTGAGTCCGTCCCCACACAAGTGAGGTGAAATTATATATTTTGCTGTTCTCTAATCCAAGTCACATTTTGCTTTCCCCACACATTTTGTTTTTTAGGGCTGCAGGAACTGTTATACTTATGTTATACACTTTTCTAAATCCTAGTCGCTTGGGTTTTTGGTTGCTTACGTATGTTATATATGAACTGAACTTATACAATAGGTTTGTGTTAATTCTCATTCAGTCGGTTTAGTTGCTTACCATGGTCGGGTCTGGAATTGGTGTGTCAGGCTGTTTAATGTTATTATCTGCTGTTTTTTTATTCTTGATAAGTCTGTCTTCACACAAATGAGGTTAAATTATATATCTTGATGTTCTCGAATCCAAGCCACAATTTGTGTATGGATCTTCATGCTACTTTTCAGATTATATGTATTTATTTTTTTCACAATCTTTGTTTTCCACCGCGAAACAACGCTGAGTTTACGACATGTTTAGATCATTAGCACTGAAAATTAGCTAGCTAATAGCTAATAACAGCTATTTTTTAGCTAGCTAATTTTTTAGCAGGGGAGTGTTTGGATCCGCCCTCCAGCTAATGATTAGCAGGTTAGGTCTGTGCGAATCTATTAGTACTAATTTGAGCACCTAATTTCTAGTTCTACTGGATCCAAACATTACGCTTATTACACATAATTCATAAAAAAAAAGAGAATACAATCAATGGTGCAACGTGCCAGCAAATCAAGCGGGGCACAATTTGAGTTGCTACACTCGCCATGCAGATTCACTTTATATCCTCTAGCTGCTTGTGATTAGACCATAGGTTTGCACCGACTTCGACACCCTATTTATATATCTTCTCTCCAACAGCTGCCGTCATCAAACAGTTGAGGTCAGTAAAGCCGCGCGGAGCAAGGAGACATGAGCGTATTTTTGCCTCCGCTAGGCTCTACCTTGAATACAGTAAGGCAACACTGTCCACATACATAACTAAAAGTTTCTAAAATCCGAGGGCTACTTGACAGCTCTACTCTTCGTTTTGTGGGGGTGCGGCGTGGGGAACTATTTGGAGTTGAGTGGAGTTGGTGCGCCAGCTCTCCTGTCTGATTCGTTTCAAAAGACATTTCTAAAATCGCATCCCACAATGGCTAAACCTAATTATACTAAAACTAAATCCTAAAAAATATTTATTATTATTAATTAACTTCGAGTATGATCTTGATCTATGTGAATCTTGATGGTTAGTTCATGGACTGAAATACTACGGCTTGACCCTGCGGGTACAACACACACGAGTGGAAGTGGCGAGTAGCGACTCTAGGTCCTCTGCATATCTGTCGATGGGAGGACCTGATGTGCTAACACACTGGGCTAGGACAGAGCATTCGCGGCGGCAGTCATCACATTTGAATCTCTATCTCATTTAGGTTTTGCATTCTCTATCGTTTACCTAGGTTGTGTACTTACTATTCTAGATAGATAGCAACAAACTTAGTCATCAAATCTTAGTTGCATATCTAGACATATTACTTTCTTACATAGGTTTTGACAAGTTTAATTCAAGGTCAAGTTTAGAGTAGAAGTTTTAGAAGCCTAATTCACCCCTCTTAGGCATCATGGTTCTTTCAAGTGGGATGAGAGCCGGTGGGCTTAATTTGGACCTTTGGCTTAACCGCCATTGAGTCAACACTATTTAAAGTGGTTGGGATGAATACCCATGGAGTGCTAGAATGGATTTCTTTGTACAAGGAGTTGATCAAGGTGTTTGGAGAGTCACTTGTGATGGGATGAAACCAATCCCCCAAAACTCACAATGAGTGATGAAACATAAATTCATTTATATGTTTAAGCTAAAAGTTGCTTGTTTGAATCAATGAGCATTGACATTTATAACCGTGTTCACTTTAACTAAATCAAATAAAATATGGTTAGATTACATGACCTCCATGACGGATCAAGCAACATCCGTGAGAAAAACACATTGCTTAACTAATTCTTTCACAATGAAATAGAAGTTTGTGAGCAAAAAAGATGAATAGGGGCTCCCCACCCATTTCATTAAGGAACACATCTGAACAAACTTCATATGTATGATCTTTCCAAAATTTTTTTCTTAATTGAGTTGTCAAATTTAGAAATCCTTGACTGCACGTTCTTGGTGATGTTTGATTTGAGTTGGTCATGCTGTAGAACCTGACAGGATAATGCAATAGTAGTAGCATTAGTTTGTAGTTGTTCTATGGCGAAGAACTTCATAAAGCCTTGTTTTTCCAAAATGCAACTGCCTGTTCTGATAAACAAGAGGTAATGATGTTTAGGGTATGACTAAAACACAATAGAATTCTTTAGGGTGCAATGCCTCGTGACAAATGAATACACATGTATAATGCTCAACCTTGCCATCTATAGAATGGGCTAAAAAATCAGTCATTTTATCCCTATTAATTTTTCATTCGTGCAAAGATGAATGCCTATATAAACTACTAGTTAAGTGCCCAATCCTTTTATGAAAGCTATACCATAGTTTACAGGAGATGAATAATTGACAGTTTACAAGAAAGAATTGGCTACAATCAATGTATATTTTACATTGGCAGTGTTGCCTATACGTACACCAATATTTCCTACACATTTCGCATTGCTGATTAGTTTAGTGATACGGATACGGTAGCACCGTTTGGGAGCAGTATTGTCTCTGATTTTTACCCAATGGATCAGCCGATCGTGACTTCCTGGTGCTGAGATGGACCGTGATAAACGACGGTATGATCCAATGAGGCAGTTGCTAGAGTTGTTGCTGCAGGAAGCTGATGGTCAGAGATTCAGTCATGGTCCACGCAAGAGACCGAAATTCAGTTAAATACATATAAAATAATGTCAAAGAAAAACAAATCATAACTGCACATTTTTTATAATCTCGAGCATGAGGAGATGATATTCCCTGGATTAAAGTTATTTAACAATGGGAGTAAATATCTACCAGAACATCTCAAAGTATGAGGATGGAGCAAAGCCATGTTAATCTATGTACCATGCTGTTATTTGTATTAAGAAAAAGGAGGAAAAAGAAAAGAACTTTATTTTTCAAATCTCAACTATGAAAAACGATTCCTTTGATTTACACTATCAAAATTGTCACCTTTGTTTGTTTTTTCTAGTGATGTGGAGACTGGAGCAACGAAATACTTTTTCATCTTAGAGAATGAGTGATCATTTATAGTTGCTGATTTTGTATGCACTTGTACATTGAGATTCTATAACCAAATATTTTATTAACTTACAGTAAAGTATATTTTTCTTCAAGAAAAGAAAATCTGAACTAAAATTTCAAACTGATTTAGGTTTACAATGCACTTAGCCATACTAATCCTTGCATGATTTCCATATTTTAAATACTAATAAATGAATTTACGCAATGTTTGAAAAACACCCATACCCATTGCCCATAGGATTACTCAGAATTTAAATCAGTTTGATATGGACTATGGAGTGGACTAAATCTTAATCAACATGATGAAAATGGCTTATTTTTAATTTTAAATATGTGTATCTTCGTTGCATAGCAGGCTTTATTGAAGTTAAAAATGTTCTGAACCTGAGGAGTTTTTTCAGTTTTTAGAAATTCTTTACAGACTTTTACAATTCAAATCTACTGTTGGCCATATAGCTTATTAGTTAATAGAATAATAATGTCATGTTAACCAGAATAATTTAGTAGTTGAGAGTATTGAAAAATAAATAGTTTCACCGGTTGACTAATGTCAAATGTTTTTTTTTTCTAGAGAAAAAAATTGTATATATTGAAAATGTTTGACAGGAGCTCTAAACTTGTGGTAGCAAATAGATAGTTAAACAAGTTCACATGTGGCAAAACGGACAGTTATGAAAGTAATCATCACTATAAAAGAATGGTTTGTACTTATGTGCACTCACTTGTGCAGATGAAGACTGTTGTTGCTGGTGATGCTGCTGCTGCTGATGGTGGTGATCAAACATGGCCGCGCCACATGCCGCCGCCGACGCCCAGTTCTGGAAGCTGGCCTCGTCGCCAGGCCTGGGCAGCTCGAAGTGGCCGCCGGCAAAGTCCATGCTGGTGCTGCCGTCGTGCAGCCCAACTGCCTCTGGCCTGAACATCCGGTCACTGAAAAGGCTGGGGTGGTCGAAGGGTGCGTACGGGAACTGCGCGCCCAGGTGCATCGACGGCAGGCACTCGGCCTGGCTGAAGTCAGGCGGCGGCAGCGGTGGCTGATGCACCGCCGCCGGCCCGTGTTCTCCGACGCCGCCGGTGTCCATCTCCTGCTTGGCCACGGTGAAGAAGCCTGGTGGGTAACCCGGCAGTGACGCGCTCGTCGAGCAACCAGCAATGTCTCTGCACCAAGACCATATCAGTTTGTTTGTCAGTTTACATAAGATGAGTTTGTTCATCAGAGAGCAATGGGCATTTTGGAGGTTTGAACTTTGAGCTCACCTCTGATGGAGCAGGCTGGCGTCGTCCGCTAGCATCATGGAGTGTTGCCCATCGGCACCGCCATTCTGGAACCACGACGAAGGGCCCGGATCACCGGTCAGTCCTAGAGGCAATTGCATATCGGTCTGGAACTGAAACATGGCAGGAAGAAACATCTTCATCAGATATCCAAGCCTGAAAAACGTCTCACACTGTTACATGGACCTGGAGCTGAGGTTAGTTGGTTACCTGGGCAGCAGCACACTGTAGTCCGATCAGATGTTGCTTTGCAAAGTTCTCCTGGAGAGATCCAAATCGATGAAGAAGTCAGAACTAGTTTGAGTGACATCGTTGACCTTACTGAATTTTGTTACTTACAACTTGACTATCTCACTTGATGGTCAGATCGATTCAGATAAAATATAATGAACTATTGTTGCTAGATAGAGATTATAAACTGTTAATGTATATCGTGATATCATCTGAAGTCAGTTAGAAGGTTATAGGATGTGTACCTTATGGTTTTGGATGCGATTAAGAGATTCTTTGAGAGATTGCTCCATTGCTCTTATATGGTCGATATTCTCAACTTTCTCAGGATCACTCCAATAACTGAAGAACAAATAGCCTTGCTGTTACACTTCACCCATTTTTGGCTCATTATTTCTGTGATATGCTATTATGAATTTTATCATCAATGATATAGATGCATAATGGCGCCACCATTAACAGGATCATTATTTGTCATGAAAGGAAAATCACAGCAGCATTGAATGGAAATATTTCAAAAGAGGTATGCATTCTTATACTTAGCATTTATCAAAATGGATCCAAAAACGGGTGAAGTCCCGGTCGCGAAAAAAAAAAAATGGATCCAGAATTTCTTATGTTGCATGCTCAAGTGAGTTGATGCTATTCACCTGAGACGCTTTTGAACATCTGCCATTTGACACTGCAATGAACCGAGATGGTTTGATAACTCCTGTCGAATTATTGAGATCCAACATCATTAGAAACATGAAAAAGGAAAAAATAAATAACATGACTTAGCTGTCGATTCATTATACTCTACCTCGACAGTCTGACCCCTGCAATGGATTCAGAAATAGTAGCATGTCAGTGATTTCTTTGTAATTGGCATTTCTGTTTGCTATGAACATTCTTCTAAATAAAAAAAATGGCAGAATTACCCAGAGCCTAAGAAGTCCTGAATATTTACATCGTGGTCTAGCTTCTTGAAAGTCTTCTTTAGGGCCTTTTGAGCACAACAAAGGGAGATCATTGAGGTCACGCATTCTGAAAAGCGGTAAGGTAAGAGAGTAACCGTGTCGATAAATCTGTTGGTTGAGATAACTTACTTCCAAGCTCTCGAGCTTCCTGTTGATCGATAGAAAAAGAATACTAGTTAGTATATGTTTTCATGAACATAATAGTTAGTATATATTTTCATGAACATATATGTTTAATTTTGAAGATCAAATATGTAGGACCTGCAGAATTACCTTTTAGCTCTCTCTTGAGGGGTTAGCTGCGCATACTTTGCTATGACTTCCTCAATGTTGCTGCAGAAACAACAATGTGTAAAGGACACATATAATGCAAATTAATAATTCAAATTATTACCATCCGATTTTTTTGACAAATCATTGAAGGAGCTACTTAGGTAAGGACTAGTTGAATAGAATAATGAAAAAAATCATAAAATGGAATGAAATCTGAAATCAAAAAGGGAAAAATAAACATCTATAATTTGGAATGGTTATCTCAATTTCGCCACAGAATTCACCAATTGTCAAATTCAGTAAGAAAAAGTCAATCCATGTCCACAGAACTTGTAAATGAAACACGTACCACGAACATGCGTGATTCTGTAGTCAATCAATGTGATCGAGGAAATAAATTAAGGAATGCATGGATGATGATGCATGCACGATATAATCTACCTTTTTTCGCCGATGCAGATGGTGGGTTTCCCCGTGGGCGAGAACATGAGGAGGATGAGATCGATGTCACACAGGATGGACAACTCCTTGGCCTTCTTGAGGATCCCCGACCGCCGCTTCGAGTAGGTCACCTGCCGCCCGCTGCTGTTCTCCAGCCTCTTGATCTTGAGCTTCACCCTCCCCATTGCCGCCGCCCGTCCTCAGCTTCAAGGCACCGCCGCCGGCCGCCGAAAAGATTGGTGTCGTCGTCACAGGCGCCGCCGCCGCCGTCTGCTGTGTGTTCCACTCCCAACAACGGATCGAGGCGTTGTTCCTGAAGGAAGAAGGACGCGGGAGGAGTGCCAGCAGCAGCAGGCAATTCTTGGATTGCGCGGCGAGCTGAACACCAATTGATCCGTGGAAGCCTAGCATATGTGCATATGCTTGTCGATCTCTTCGATCGTTCTGCGATGTGAAATTAAAGAAATCGGACGGACAGACCGCCGGCCGGCAGACGACGGTTGCGATGGCGGGGAAGAGGAGGATCGATCGGAAGAATTTAATGGCGACGAGAGGATGAGGGAGCTGCTGGTCGATGATCCCAGGCACGGCCAAGAAGGAGGAGGGGAAGGGGAAGGAGATGGAGGAGGAGGAGGGATCGGGCCAAGAACGAGCCGGCCGGCGAAATCGGCAGTCGACCGGGGCGGGGGAGAGAGAAATGTGGGGGAGAGAGAGCGGCTGTGCGTGGAGAGAGGGAAACGCAAACGCGCGCGGGGAGAAGCGCGCGGAATTGCCCTACTTGTTCCTGACGTCTCCTCCTCCTTATATACTGCCTTACAAATGTACAAAGGTACCACACTACTACTCCAGTTCTTGGTGAAAGAATCGTTTGTGGAACTCTAAGGAGAGACCGAGTATTTTGGGGCCGTTCAACAACTTGGTAAAACCGTGTGATGAAACTGAACTACCAGAATGTTCTGGTTCTTTACCTGATCGACAGGCTGGTTTTGACCGGGCAATAGATCACTTGGGAAATGTTCAAGGCGACCCTAATGACTTGGGAAATGTTCTTCGGTGGTGATGGGGCATACATATAAGCTTTCGAAACTACATTTGAGTGGGATAGAACATTTTTCGATAATATGCTTTTGCACGTGTTTTTATTAAGAGAAATTAGAAGGCCCAATACATTCTGGTTGTCCTAATGGCGAGTTTTTTTTTGACAAGGAAACCATGATATATTAACTAGCAGTAAATCACTGCAATATGAGTACAAAGTTCAATTGATACACCATTGAGGGCCATTGCCAATGGGCAAGCTGATACATGAGCAACATTGTTGCAAGTTACATGTAAGGCATCTGCTACATTTCCAGAGTGCCTAAAGGCAAGTGAAGCCAGCCGGTGAGCAGCAGAGTTGTTAGCTCTGTTTATTTTGAGAACCTTGAAGGAGGTACCCCTGACATGATTAACGAAGCGCTGGGTGAATGGTTTAATTCTCCAGTCCGGGGGAACTCAAAATCACCTGTATTAATGAAGTCTGACAATATTTGATTGTCAGTGTGAAAGGTAATCAGCTGAGGCCTCAGCTTGACAACAATCAGAGCCGCCGCCATCAAGGCAGTTGCTTCTGCCATGAGTACAGAAGCACAATTTGGGACCTGTAGTTGAATCTTGAGGTTGTGATTGCTTGAAGGATCAATGATGTGAATGCCTAGGCCGGCCTTTCTGGGTTCCTGAGCTCCGTCATCAGGTTGAATGGAGGCATCGTGTAGCACTGAATGCTTTCGAATCACCCGGGTCACCTGCGAGAGGAGGAAGCACATGCACCAACATTTGGTTCTGGTGCTGATTAGTGTTATCTTTGTTTGCATCGTTGGGTTCTCTCTCCAGCGCCAGATTCATGGTACTGATGTACGCACGAACTGCATAGTGTACATGCAAGATAGACCATTTTTGTTTTCGAAAACGAAGCTCATTACGAGCTTTCCAAATGTACCACAGCGTGGTGAATATATGAGTCACCATATCATCAGTGGAGTTGTCTGGTAGAATTTTCTCCAGACATTGTTGTACTCCATCAGTCTCATTGGGCAGATTTGTTGTTCTGATGGAGGAATTACCTGCAAACCAAACCGCTCTAGCAAAGTCACAATGAAAGAAAAGATGAGCATCATTTTCTATCTGGCCACAGTAGGCACAGTGTTTGTCAATTCTAGAAGAAAGATTCCCTGCTCTGAAGCCTGTTGCAATAGCTCTTCTGATGAGCCTCCAAGCGAAAACTTTAACATTGGGAGCCAATGTTTTCATTCTCCAACTCCTCTTAAGAATTTTCAAGGCAGCATCAGTAAGGCTTCTTGGTCCCTGAACAGGCATCACAACCTGCATAGAGCTATTATAGAACCTGAAAGCATCTTTTGTTGAGCAATCCCCTTTTTTGATGGAGACCATCTCGATAACATCATTATTGCCATTGATGACCCGGGGATTTTTGTTATTTCCTGAGAGGCAGCTGTATCAAAAATCTTATTAATAGCCAGTAGTGTTAGAGTAAAAAAGATCACGTACATTGTTTGGCAAATTGTGAGCATTATCGGGGTCTTTGATATGATTATGAATCTCCTTCCAAAAGGAGACCCAGGGAGTGTTCCAGATGCAAGAGTTGCCCTTGTGAATTTGAATAGAACAATTGTTCATCAGAGCGGTTCTAACTTGGAGAAGGGAAGACCAAAAAACAGATCTAACTTTGCTATGGACACAGTTCCAAAAGCTGGAGTAGGGGAAGTATTTTGATTTAATAACCTGGGAGAGGAAGGGGTCCTTACCTGTGACAATTTTCCAAGCAGTGTTGAGAAGAAGGCTTTTGTTAACAGTAAAGAGATCTCTGATGCCAAGCCCTCCTTCCACTTTGGGCCTGCAAATGTCTCTCCAAGACCTGAAACTAAAGCTTGAGGAGGAGTTCTCTTCTTGGGGACCAGCCCACCAGAAACGCCTGATAATTTTGGTAATTTTGCCAATAAAAGTTTTGGAGAAGAGAACGGTGCTCATATAATAGATGGGGATCGAGGCAAGGATAGAGTTGATGTAAACAAGCCTACCAGCATGATTAAGTTTAGTAGCTTTAAGTTTAGTGAGCTTGGATCTAAATTTATTAATAATGAAATGATAGGCTTTGTTTCTGTCTTTATGATTAAAAATTAAAGGATGACCTAGATAAAAAGAATTAGGCTTCATATCCGGGACGGGGAAAATACTTCTTACCTGGTGCTTGTCTTAGTCACTTACCTTTTTACTGAAGATAATAGAGGACTTGTCAAGGTTTGGGGTTTGACCTGAGGCAAGACAGAAAGTGTTGAGGATATCTCTGATTTTACCTGCTTCCTCTTTGGTGGCCTGGCCACAAACAATGAGGTCATCTGCAAACAAGATGGAATGTATAGGAGGGCAGTTTGGCCCTAGAGTGATGCCCTGGATCTGGTGATTAGAGGCATTGTTCTGAAGGCAAATGGAAAGCTCATTAATGGCAAGGATAAAAAGATAAGGGGATAGGGGACAACCTTGCCTTATGCCTCTTCTGGGGTGAAAGGCAGGAGAAGGTTCTCCATTGATGATAACAGACATAGTAGAAGTTGAAATACAAGTGCGAATAAGTTCAACAAAATTAGCAGAGAAACCTTGTCTGTACATGGCAGAAACTATAAAACTCCACTCTATTCTATCAAAAGCTTTGGCTAAATCAACCTTTAATAAGAAAGCTTTCTGGTTCCAGGAATTAAGATTGAAGCTGTGAATGATCTCCTGGACTAAAATAATGTTAGAAGCAATGTGCCTGCCCTGAATAAAAGCAGATTGAGTAGGACTAATCAGGTGAGGCAAATGAGCTTTAATCCTGTCAGCAAGAGATTTGGCAATAATCTTATAAGCAACATTACAGAGACTGATAGGTCTATAGTCTTTAGGAGATTGGGGATTGATGATTTTAGGGATCATAGCAATGTGAGTCCTGTTGATATCACTGTGCAAAAAACCATTATCATAAAAGTTTTAAACCAGAGAGCAGATATCCTTACCTGTCCATTCCCATGAAGATTTGTAGAAACCAGCACTAAAGCCATCAGGACCTGGAGCTGCATTACTTCTCATGTTTTTTATTATATTGTGAATTTCTTCTTCACCTGGAATAGAGTTAGTATAGAGATCATTCTGAATAGAGATGTTAGGATTTGAATTAATAGCCCAATCTTCGTTGTTGTTGCTTTGCTAGCATCGAAGAGAAAAGATTAATGAAATAATTATTAGCACAATCGGTCGGTGAGAGGGGTGGTAGCATAACGCCATCGGGATTGACAAAGTGAGTGATGGTGTTTCTTCCGGCTCTCTTGATGATAGACTGGTGGAAAAAAGTGGTGTTTCGTCTCCAACGGTAGTCCACCTTTTTTTGTATCTCTCGCCCTCGTGGTAAGCTTCCTCTTTAGCAAGGAGGCTTTCATGCGGCTAATCGATGATTTTGAAGCCGAGGGTTTTGCTGATTTGGAGGTTTGCTTTGAAGGTCAAGGAGCTTGGCTTCAATCTGTTTCAAGGTGTCAGAGTTTCTAGATTTGGATTTTTGCCATCTGGCGAGGTCTTTGGCTAGATAAAGGGTCTTTTGATGAAAAGGTCTGGAAGAGGATTTGACCCAACTTTCCTTAGCAATTCTATTGTAGTCTTCCGTGAGCAACCACCAATTTTCAAACTTGAAGTGCTTTTTGGATCTGCAACGATTAGAGTCCAAAACTGCAAGAATAGGACAATGATCACTTTTAAGCATAGGCAAATGATAAACCACCGTTCTCGGAAATTCAGCATACCAATCTGCATTAGCCAAAAACCTGTCAAGGCGCTCATAAGTAGGATTAGTATCAAATCGTTTATTTGTCCACGTGTAGGCAGGACCATTATAGCCAAGGTCAAACAAACCACAATCTTTAACAAGATGACGGAAAGAAGAAATCCTGCGACAATTAGCCGGTTTAGGACCAAGCTTTTCATTAGCATTCATAATATTATTGAAGTCCCCCATACAAATAAAAGGTAAGTTCGGATAAGAAAAAACAAAGTGGCAAACTTGTTTCCAGATCCATCTAGTCTTAAGATGATGAGGGTCACCATACACACAAATCAAACCAAATTTTTTACGAACATGCTTGTGAAAACAAACAGCAAAAATAAAGAAATGACTCGAATCTACTACATCTAGATCAACATCATTCCTGGCCAGAAGCCAGAGACCTCCAGATTGACCTTCGGATGGCACAATATGAACATAGTCTACGGTAAACTTGTTTTTAAGATCATTTTTATTGAAGCGAGAGTTCCTGGTTTCTGAAATGAAGATTACCTGGGCATTAGTGGACAGAATGAGGCGAGAGAGATGACTCATCTTAGTGCTGTCAAGTCTCCCGCCGGATCCTTGGCAATTCCACGCTAAGAGACTCATGGCGCCTTGAAGGCTGGCGCCAGAGCCTCGGCCTCTTGAATCCCTGCAGACTAGAGGCGACTGGAGAGGATGACTAGCCTGATGATGTCCTCAACGCCGAGGCTTTTCCCTGACCAGCTCTTGCTGCAGGATCTCCTTCTCCCCTTCACAGTAGGAGTCAACGAGCAGAGCTTGGACGGAGATTGCTGCAGCAGGCTGTGCGGACAGTGGTAGGGGTCACAGGCTGCAGTGAGGGCGGATGCAGCGGTCTTGGGGGCCGCGGCGCGGGCGGCGCACCCGGGAGCAGGCGAGGGGCACGATGCAAGTGAGAGAGTGAAATTGGGGGCGGCACAGCGCTGCGGAACACGTCGACGAGCAGATCGACGACGTGGTCAGCAACCTCTGCGAGCATTGCCGCTCCACCGGTCCCGGTCACCCGCAGGAGTTCGCGAGGCCTCCAAGCTGCACAAGATCGACAATGATTCGCGCAGCCACAGGGTGGAACGGTCCCTCGTTCGTCACCTCAGACTCGCACAGCCGGAGCAAGAGCGACGAGAACTCGTGGAGAAAAGCCAGCAAGAACTTGGGAAAAGATAGGTTTCAGGTGGAGAAAATGGGATAGATCGATAGATCAGGAGGAGGGGAATCGATTACTGGAATGGATTGGTTTGGATTGAGGAAGAAAAAGCAGATCAGATTGGTAGGCAAGGTGAAACATCCTCAATTTTTCCACGAAGGGAAATCTCACAGAATGATATACATCAGTCGATAATCAATTCCATACATCGAACTATAAATCTAAAGAGTACAAGTAGAGGGGTTTACATTAATAATTACAACGCCACGAGGCGGAACAAAGTATATCTAGCATCCAGAACAGCTTGAGAAGGCGGAAGTAACGCGGAAGCAGCTTCAAACTCCAACTTGAGCGCAGGCACGAGACCTTCTAATCCATTTGACATCACTGAGAAGCAGGAAAATCTGCACACCGCCAGATGTGTGCAGGCCATGGTCAGCACCGAATGAGCTTTAGTGGAAAAGAGAAATAAAGGGATCTGGCGATCCTATAATTTGGCTATGGTTTGCATCCTAGCGCATGCGAGTAGCAGTAAATAGTAGTAACAATAATAATATAGTCAAGTTTAACACATTCCCATTCCCACACACATCCATCCATCCATCCATCATCACATCCATCCCAAAACCATCATCTCACCTCTACCACCACATCTCACACTCATGTCGGCAGACCAACTCCCTCTCGGTGCTGTCTCGGCCGCCCGCGACCCCCATCTAGGCTCACGACCGGAATGCTCGGGAAGGTAGAACACTCCTCTCCTATCTAGTGAAGCGGAACACGGGACAGTCCATAGGCGACAAGTCGGCATATGTATCGATCGATCAACCAAGAACACTCGCGAGAGGTTTCACACACCACAAGATTGCCATCATCGACATGTACATTGCCTAGGCCAATTCCGATTGCTTGCTATAATAGAACGATGCCACCCTACCTCTCGATCCCGGAATACCCCAAGTACCTCCGGAGTAACCGAAACCGTGAAGTCACGTTCCCGATCCCGAATAGGGGGCCATGATCGTCTCGGGAGGGTGTGAGTCCACCAATGCCCGTACCTCCCTACACATCTCGCCTAGTAGTAGTGGCACCATGCTATCAAGTAGTCCAGCCGTCTCCCCATTATAAGGAACGTGTGGTCTGTAAAGGAGTCCTGAAGAAACTGAGTACTAGTAAGTCCTTAGGGATGACCAAACCGGGATGTCTCCAACAGGGTTACCGTTCGGGTGCCATCCTGACACCACGTGCCACCACAGCACCTTCTCCCTGAGCGGCCCACGACAAGCCCACACTTAGGGGTTTCCCCAACCACAAGTATACCCGCCACGGTATCCGCACAGAATGTCCAGTCCATCCCGGCAAGACTCGCTCCATAAGCTCGTCGTATATCCCGGCTCGATCGACTCAACCCTCACCCTCCACACACCCAAGTCACACTCGCGAACCACCGGAATCTCACCAAGTCCACCAAGGCCGGCATCCCAAGCCAAAACCATTCCCGGGGTTCACCACCCGCATCACATCACGATCCAATGCGAAGTGGAGTAATAAGTATGGTGATATATAGTGCAAGCAAGCAGAAGGGTGGCAATAATAGTATAAGTGCGAGCGCAAAGCTGGGTAACATGGTGAAGGGTTTTCAATCAAGGTATAAATGGCTCAGGCAATAGCATGCATCATATACTAGCAAAGGAATAAATATAAAAGCGCTAGCAATTCTATAAATTATGCAATGTCTAAATAGGATTCTCTAAAATAAGGTGCTGCCATGACACCTGCGATGTCGAGGTAGTAGTGGTACAAATCCAACCATAGTCGTACAAGTCCTCCTCCGACGGATGTAGTCGATCGGCGGGGCTCCTCCTCCTAAGTCGACTCACGTAATCGAAACATAATAGTCGCGTTAGCGACTCCTATAGAATCCACAAAGAACCAAATGAATATCAAAAAGATTCAAATGCACTCAAACATAGGCTCATGATATAAAGCTCGATTTTAGATGAATTTCGATATATAGATCACCATTTTTGGAGCTCGTATGAATTAGTTATGAATTTCCGAAGTTTAATATATATTCTGAAAAAGAAAAATGGCAGATTAGTCTAAGGCTGACACGTGTCGAAGTCTAACTGGTCCACGTGGTGTCTGCATGGCTGCTGATGTGTCAAGGCCGCTGATGTGGCAGTGGCGTCATCACTGACAGGTGGGGTCCACGATGACGTCAGCATGACGTCACCTTGACCGGGTCAACTCAAATGGGCCGAACGTGGGCCGCGCAGGGCCGAGTCAGGGCCGGGCCATGGGCCGGGCCGGGCCGCCACGTGTCTGTCTCTGGTGGCGCCACGTCGCGCGCCTGGGTCTGGTACTGGGCTCTGGTCCACGCCAGCGGTCCATGGTGGACATCAGTTTGTAGTCCATGATCTGCAACATGGTTCATCATGAGCCCAGTCCATCCAGTCTTCTTCGTCTCACGGTTCACATGGTCCAAGTTCACAGGATGCACACCGAGGTGGGGGCTTGGTCTACCGCGGCGGTGTATTGCGGACGGGGCGCGTGTGGGGTCCCGCGCGGCTCGGGTCTATGTGGACCACGCCCACGGTCATTTTCTCCACTCCATCTTCTTCTCATCCCCATTCCCCGAGCTCGGCTCTTGCCATGGCACGGCCGGCGGTGGCATAGCAGCGCGTCTGGGCACCGGAGTGAGGCTCCGACCTAGACGGCGAGCGCATCGGCTCCGCGTCGTCCGAGCGAGCATGGCAAGGTGCTTTCTTGGCGCGCGGCGTACGGCGCGAGATCGGCCCACGGCGACGGCGGCATGGCCGCGACGGCGGGCGGCGGCGCAGGCACCCGGCTCACCCCGATTCCAAATTGGCGGTCCTCGAGTTCGATTCACATCTCAAGGAAACCGTAGGGCTTGCCGGCGACGACCAAGAGTTGCGGTGGAGTCTGTGGCGGCATGGTGCGCGCGGAGGAGCTCCGGCAAGATGGCGGCGCACAGCTCGGGCACCAAGGTGAGGTCTCTAGGTCCCATCTTCTATGCGGTCAGGTGAATCGGCTCAGGATGGAGCTCTACGGCCCGTCCTCGCGGCGCGAGGTAGCTGGAGATGACCATGGCGGTCGCGCCACGGCGGCGCTCCGGCACGAGCTCCGCGGTGGCAAGGTCTCAACTGGGGTTTCCCGGGGTCATCCTCTCCGTCTTGCACGCGCACACGGTGTGCTCCATGTCAAGGTGGGTCACAACCGAGGTCCAAGGCGTCGTGAGGCGGCCGGGGCGGCGCACTAGGGCGTGTAAGGTCCTAGATGGCTAGAGGGGGGGGGGGTGAATAGCCTATAAAAATTTCTACAAACTCACTAAGCAAACTTCGTTAGATACACAAACGGCGGAAAACAAGTTATGCTTAGCCTACTAGATGTTGCAAGCCTCCTATCCAAGCAATTCTAGTAGGTGATCACTAGTACACACAAAAGTTACCACTAGTGATCAAGAGTTCTACCCACGGGATTTAGTCTACACAAGGAGTGGTTCCCGACCGACCACACAAGCAATTCTACCTTGCAAGAATGTAATCAAAGTAATACAAGAGAGGATGAGACTTGTTATACCGACGCGTCGAGTCGAGGTTGCCAATCACCAAGAGAATGAGCAATCGATCACAATCGGCAACACACAATCGATGACAACCAATCACCGGGAGACAAGGATGAACACAATTGTTTTTGTTCACCCGGTGTTCACTTGGGCACCGCCAAGCTACGTCACCGGTTGTGTCGACCAACACCTAGATGGTTCCTCGGTGTGACCCTCAAGTCACTAGCCCCTCAAGGCTCGCCCCGCAAGGCACCGCAAGACACCACTCTCAGGCGAGGTACTCAACGACACGCGCAATCCACTAGGATGCTCTTCGTGATCCCCACGAGGTGAGCTCAAACCTTTCACAATCAACCGGAGGTGGCCAAGAACAATCACCTTCTCTTGCCAACGCCTCCAACAATCTCCAAGCCGGCTAGGAGCGGTACTCTCCAAGAGTAACAAGAAATCCACCGGCTAAACCACCCACAAGTGCCACTAGATGCCCTCAAGCAATGCAATGCACTAGGTGATCTCTCAATCTCACTTTGGATTCACAATCAAGCAAGAGAGATGAGAGGGAGAGTGTTTTTTCTCGCTCACAAAGATGAATGAATGAGTTGGGAAGTCAAGAGAGAGAGCCAAGCCCGGCCACCCATCTATTTATAGCCCAAACTCTTCAAACTAGCCGTTGCCCTCGGCCGCAACCGTCCGGCGCTCGGCGCCGGGCGGACGCGTCCGCCGCTCGGCGTCGCGCCACGTCGCCCGACCGTTGCTTCGTCTTCGTTTGAATCCACCGAGCGCCGGACGATGAACGAGAACCGCCGAGTCCGACGCGTGCGTCCGGCGCGCGTCGCCGGCTTCGACTTCGAGCCCTCGCGAGACCACGCCGGACGCGTCGCGGTCGCGTCCGCCGCGCGTCCGGCCGAGCACTGGGCTGCAGCGCCCGAGACCGAAACTTTCGGTCGGCGTCGGCCCGCCGCCCGGACGCGTCCGTCGCCGCGTCCGCTCTTCGCGTCCGGCCAGCCACCTCGCGCCATGCCACAATGCGCCGGACGCGTCCGCGCACGCTGCGCGTCCCGGCGCCTCCTGCAGAGCTGCCTTCCGCCGTGTCGTCGATCCAAGTTCTCCAACATGCTATCCAACAAGTATACCAACTTGATCAACAGAGATAGCATGATTTCAACCAAATTTTGCATCCGGCGTAATGGAAAATATGCATCCATTTTCCTCGAAAGCGCCGAATCCCGCCTCACAGGCTCGGCGGGAGGAAGAGAGGGACCCAAACCCATCTCTACCCTGCAAACCACAGCGCGCCCAAACGCCACCTTTGTAAATGTGCCAACACCATCAAGTGTACATCTCCATGTGCTTGTGTGTTAGCTTTTCACAATCATTTCCCAAAGGTTAGGTTAGCTCACTAGGCCCTACATGCAATGCACTACATGAATTCACCTAGTGGCACCCGTGCGTCAAATAGCCGATAAGACTTCCCCTCTTAATAGTGCGGCTATCGATCCTAAACCACTCACACCCTCTATGGTGTCTTGAGTGCAAAACAAAATGGCCCTATCGGTTATACCTTTGCCTTGAGCCCATTTTGTTCCTCCAAATGATATGAACACTTCACACCATCATGTGACCGTCTCGATCCATCGACCTCGACTTCACTTGCCCTTCACCGTGCATCGGTCCATCGGCGCCTAGTCTTGCCCGAGCTTCACCATCGCATGGTCCTTCACTCCGAAGCCTCGACTAGCCCTTCACCTTCAACACCGGTCCATGGAGCCAAGCATCGTCTTGATCTTCATCTTTGATCACATGACATGTGTCATGCTTCATATGCGATAAGCTCATCATGTGGACAACCTTTCTCTAAATCAACCACTTAGATAAACAAGGTTAGTCCTAGGTTTCATCAATTAGCCAAAACCAAACTAGGGACTTTCAATCTCCCCTTTTTGGTAATTGATGACAACCTCAACAAAGATGATGTTATAATAAAGATTTTGAACTTGTCATACTTGTCCAATCATTATGCTCACAAGAGAAATTTGGACAATTATAGCAAGTTCGGTTTTGGTAGTATTGCTCCCCTACATATGTGCATAGAGTTTGGATTTGAAGCTTTGCACATATGCATGGATAGAAGTGTGGGGAGAGTAATTCTACCAAAATGATGCTAAGGTGTAAGAAATGGACCTTTGAAGCGTGATACCAATCGGAGTTGCAATAAACACCATCCTTAGCACCATGAAGTAACTAGACATCCATCAAAAACTCAAGAATCCCGTGAGATCAACATTATAAGCAAAGTTCTTGAACCACTTGTAAAGCAAGGGGAGTCTAGTTACAACCTATGCATGCTAGTAGATCATTACACCAATCAAGTTCTATACTAGCATTGCATCACACAAGCAAGGAGACACCACTTGTATAAAACTTTGAAACTAGGTGCCATGAGCAAGTCATATGAGAATGCACAAACAAATGCAACAACTTTGTTCATGAGCTTGCTCCCCCTTCTTGTGTGCATCAAAATTTTATTTACCCCTTTATCATGTTCAATCATCTTTTTCTCTCCCCCTGTTAACACCAGAATTTGGTCAGGAATATGACAGGTGGGCCCGCAAGGAGCAGAGAGAGCAGTTCGGCAAATGCGTATGCGGTCGGCTAATTTCCATGTGTTCGGCAAATGATCAAGCGGTCGGTAAACGGCTTCGTTTGAAGGCAAAAGAAGGAAAGGTGAAGCTGGCCAGAAAGGGAAGGAGTCGTGATGGTCAAGGACTCTGATTATGGATAGAGTTAGCGTGTCTGGTCTTTCCAATTTTGTTTAAAATAGTTCGTAAGTGCTTAGGACTCATGTTCTGTCCAGGGTATAAATATAAACCCTCGACCATTGTAATAAGGGTTCACAACCAAATCAATACAACCGGCCCCGTGCCACCTTTTCGAGTTCTTTAGTCGAGTCGTCGAGTTCTTCGAGAGGGCCAATCGATCCGTCGACCTCCATAAGTCCCGGCAACCTTGTTATCATGTCTAGTATCATGCGGTGGATTTAGATAATGATGCAAGAAGTCTTGTTGCAATGCTTAGTATCATGCGGTGGATTTCAGCATTGAACCAAGAGGGTTCCGTGTTAGTCATGAGTCGTGCGCGGAGGCTAAGATTAGCTAGGAGCTAGTTACCAAAGTTTCTCGATTAGGTCATGAGTCGTGCGGCAGGCTAAGATCTAAGCTTAGAGGCTAGTTATCGGCTCTTTTAGATTTGGCATGATCTAATAGATTCATTAAGTTATCATGTGTTGCATGTTTATTTAATGTTTAATTATTTTGCAACACTCTTTTGCCCAATTTAGATTGATACTCTTTCGGCTTGTTGATTGTTCCTTTCATGCTTATTCAATATCGAATAGATCAAACTCATATAGCCGAATTAGATCAATCTAGGTTGTTACGTGTTGCGGGTTCATCCACGTCATATGTAGATAAGCCTTGACGGACCGGGTACCGTGCGGCGGATACTGGGTCTTTGGGTTACTCTAGAGCTAGTCATCCGGTGGACTAGAGATCGGTTTAATCGATAGGTTCCATTTACATGTCACTTGTTTGTTCCTTCTTCATGGACCCCGATTCGGCAATCTTGCCGATACGGTTATGCTTATACATGTAGCGAGTATCTATGGATCTGTTAGACAATCACGTGCTTTTAGCTCTCTATTGCTAGATTGTATCATGCGGTGGATTGATCTAGTAGTAAGGAGTGGTGTAAATTCATAGTGAGTGGTATCATGCGGTGGATTAGCTTGCTTGAGTTTATGCTTGACGGGTTTATGAAGGCTAGACGTGCGCGAGACTAGTTGAAGTAGCCTATGCATGTATTTGTTTAAGTAGATTTATATTTATAAGATACTTATTCTTAATTATTAAGTGCTTGATGATGCTTTAAACCCGAGAAGTAGTTTGATATGTGTTTCACGATTCAATCTTGTTCAAACATGTCTTCATCTATCGTATTCGGCAATTTCGTTACTTTTACATCGGTTATGTACTTTAGCCGAATGAACCAATCTGTTGGCGAGATAGCTTCTATAGCTATATGTCGTTGTAAGTGGCTTCGGGGCCGTAAAGATGGAACTCGTCTGTCTCACCCAAAGACGTTCCGCTTATGATCTTATCTTGTTTTATCCCTTGTCGATTTTCGAGTCAAATCGATCGCACGCCACCTATTCGGCCGGGCACCCGATTGAAGCTAGGCTTTCCGGCTTGGCTGTGTGTGAGACGCTTGGGTGGTCACATTTTGCGTCAACACACTTTTTGGCACGCCTGGGACAAATTCTCAATCCAAGATGGGATCGAAATTGACAACGATCACGTTCGAACGTGACCATGGACGAGCCGCCACGAGAACAACGCCGGGTGGTGGAGCAAGCTATGGAACAGTTTCGACGAAATGTCGATGTCTTTTTCCAAGAACAAGAGTGGCGAGTGATGATCAAACAAGCACGCCACGAGTTCTTCTCGGTCGGTCGATCGTTACTTGACGAAGAGGAGATGCGAGGGGTAGTTGGAGCCATCTACAAAGCAGTAGGAGACACTATGTTGAATCACAACACGCTTTTCGGGCACTTTTGCAAGATCATGGCTGAAACTTTTGGTCCAAGGCGTTGACAAGCGATTTGAAGCAAGATTTGGAGAGCTTGCTGGACCGGTGTACTTCAACACTCGAATCTTCGGGAAAGTCAAATGGAGGAGAAGAGATAATCGGTACAAGCAAGGATGGGGCTATCTGTAATGAAAAAGAAAAGCTTCCCGTGACCGAACAAAGAAACTTATGGCCAAGTAGCTTTTGGTGCCACAACAGATATACCTGAATCTGCTTACAAGATCTCCCCAGTGGCAAATAGATTGCAGAAGAGTGTCTATGGAGATGGGTACACTGAATTCACTGATTACAGTGCTCTGAGTGCTTTGCCAAATCCGGGATACAAGAGTGCATCAGGAGTACCTTCTAGAAGACAGGGAGCGAAAGATGCAAATGATGAGCTCCTAAAGCGGGAATGGCGATATGATGCGTAATCAATTCGGCACGAAACCAAAGCATCGACATATGCATACAAATCTCCTTTCCCGAATGGTACAACGGGGTAGCTCTTCCACCAAGAGTTAAGCCACCAACGGATTTGACCAAATTCTCGGTCAAGATGACACCGCACCATTGAGCATGTCGACAGATATCGATGCAACTTGGAGAAGCAACAACTGATGAAGCTTGGAGGATCGAGATATTTTCCTATGTCACTGACGGGCGGCTTTCACATGGTTTGCTTCGCGGCCGGCCAATTCCATTGGTACATGGGCGAACTGGAGCAAAAGTTCCATTCATACTTTTATACGGGGACCAATGAGAAGAAGATGGTTGATCTATGGGCTATGAGGACGAAGACTACTGAGACACCAATAGAGTATCTTCGTAGATTCAGAGAAGCGAAGAACATGTGCTATTCTCTGACTATTCCTGATGATCAACTTGCACAATTGGTCATTGCAGGCATGCTGCCACATATCAGAGACAAGCTATTCGGCATGGAGTTTGAAGACCTTGGACAACTTGCACAAAAATTGACAGCAATGAGCAATCAAGCTCAAGGATTCAGGAGAGATGCTCGTTTTCAGAAGAACAGTGCAACTGTTGACATGTATCAGGGATTTCTAGAAGAAGCATCTGAATATGAAGATGAAGATGAAGTAGCTGCTGCAGAGTTGAACTGGACTAAAGAGCCTACTTTGGTCAATCATCGATGGGTGAAGCAGCAAAAGGGATCTTATGATTTTGATGTCAGTAAAGCGGATAAGCTCTTTTTGTTTTTAATTCAAGAAGGACGCATCAAGCTGCCAGAAGGACATCCTATGCTGCGCCCTGAAGGGGTAAAGGATAAGAAGTAATTGCGGGTTCCATGATACGAGCTCTCATCATATCAATGATTGCCGAGTGTTCGAGTGAAGATTCAGAAAGCTATTCAAGATGGACACTTGAGGTTTGATGGCAAAATGAAAGTAGACAAAAACCCATTCCCTCAGAATATGGTCTCTTTCTCTATAGGCATGGTTGATGCCAGTGAATCCAAGGAAAAAGGAAAGATGAAGGTTCTGACCTCTGAAAGAGCCAAGGAGAGTGGTGCTGTTGACCCTAGTCGGCAAGTTACCAAAGAGGAAGTGCAACAAGTACAGTTCAGAAATAGCCGAACAGAGAAGGGTCAGACTTCAGATGCAGCTAAGGGAGATTGCCGAATACATGCTGAGTCGAAACGCAGAGTTACAGCACGACACTTGTTAAATAAATGGCAGTGGGAAAAGAAGATGGAGTATGATGAAGAACAAAAGTACATTGAAGAAGAGCGCGAGTTCGTGGCGAACGTAGGAGATATGAAGCGAAGTGCGCCAAAGAGAACAAGAAGAGTATAGGAGAGAGCAAGAGCAATCTCATTGGAATTGCTCCTTCTTCTTAAATTTCTTGTTGGAATGAAGGCTTGAAGTTGCCTCGGGAACAATTGCCCCGAATGCGTGATCAATATTCGTAGTACGGGCAATCTCGAGTCAACCGCCGTCCCGTTCATGATAGACTTGGAATGAAAGTTCCGAGAACGATCGGCGCCTAAAAATAAAACGGTTTTAATGAATATCGAGAGGAAAAGATTTGCGAGACCAAGCTTGGGCTCACAAAGGTGCTTATAATACGAGAAGAAAGATCCTACGAGGTGGCAAAGAGGTCAATGGTGCCCTCCCGGTGCGGAAAAAGCCGAAGAGAAGAGTTCGGCGTTTGAGGAATCAAGAGCCGAAGCAAGAATTAGCCGAAAAGAAGCCGGTGTGGCGTCCTAAGAAAAAGGATGATGGACGAGTCCTTCGGCTGATACTAACATGGTATTCTTTATTCCATTGGAGTTCAAAGCTCCTCAAGATCAAGAAGTTCAAGATGAAGTGTACTCAGACTTTGATGAAACTGAATGCCGAGATCTGATGGCTCAACTTATATTGACTCGGCAAGCAGTCTTTGACAAGCCAGTTAAAAATCGTCATCTGAAACCATTATACCTAAAAGGATATGTCAATGGCAAGCCTTTAACCAAGATGCTTGTTGATGGAGGGGCTGCTATCAATATTATGCCCTATGCTACTTTCAGAAAGCTTGGTATGACAAGTGAGGATTTGTTGCAAACTGACATGATCCTTAGAGATTTTGCTGGCAATGCTTCTGATACTCGTGGAGCAGTACATGTTGAACTGATGATTGGATCCAAGACTTTGATCACTACTTTCTTTGTCATTGATGGCAAGGGGGCATATAGCATGCTTCTTGGAAGGGATTGGATCCATGCTAATTGCTGTATACCCTCAACTATGCATCAAATTCTCATTCAGTGGGTAGGAGATGATGTAGAGGTTGTTCAAGCTGATGATTCAGTGAGTGTTGCTACCTCCGAGCCTGCTTATTGGGAATATGATGGACTAGACTGCCTTTCGGGAAAGGTATGGAAGGAAGGTCCTGTCAATGTGTTCGACAGAGATCAACAGCCGATCCAAGCAGTCGGCTCTGACAGTAACTTTTAATGGTCAACCCAATCGATGGCAACAAAGGCAAACTGGGTCGTGGTTTTATGTCGGCCGACAAGTTAGAAGAAATCGATGTTGGTGATAACACAAAGTCAAGGCCGATGTTTATCAGTGCAGATTTAGACCCAAAATATAAATTAAAATTGATAGAGTTGCTGAAGGAGTTCAAAGATTGTTTTGCTTGAGATTATACAGAGATGCCTGGATTGGATCGGTCAATTGTTGAACATAAGTTGCCTATAAAACCTGGGTTTCGTCCTTTCAAACAACCTCCGCGTAAGATATATAAAGAGGAGGTATTGGCCGATGTAAAGAAAGAAGTTGAAAGACTGATTGAAGCGAACTTTATTCGGCCATGCAGGTATGCAGAGTGGATTTCAAACATAGTACCTGTCTACAAAAAGAATGGGAAGATGAGAGTATGCATAGATTTCAGAGATCTCAACAAAGCTACTCCCATGGATAGTTATCCAATGCCAGTTGCCGATTTACTAGTGGATGCGGCAGCAGGGTATGAAGTCATCAGCTTTATGGATGGTAATGCTGGCTATAATCAGATTTTCATGGCAGTTGAAGATATTGCAAAGACTGCATTCAGATGTCCTGGCCACATTGGGTTGTTTGAATGGATAGTAATGACATTTGGATTGAAGAATGCTGGTGCAACTTATCAGAGAGCCATGAATTATATCTTTCATGAGTTGATCGGCAAAATTGTGGAAATTTATATTGATGATGTGGTAGTCAAATCCGAGAGACCATGAAGGACATTTAACCGATTTGAGGAAGACTCGGAGTGCACAAGGAGACATGGCTTAAAGATGAATCCAAATAAGTGTGCTTTTGGAGTCTCGGGCGGTGAGTTCTTGGGGTTCTTGATACACAAAGGAGGGATAGAAGTTGGGAAAAAGAGCATGGAAGCAATAGACAAAGTTGTGCCCCCAACTAACCTTACAGAGTTGCAATCATTGCTGGGCAAGATTAATTTCGTGAGGAGATTCATATCCAATTTATCAGAAAGAGTATTGCCTTTCTCTCCATTGTTGAAGCTCAAGAAGGATCAAAAATTTGTGCAGGGGTGACATACGGAAAAGGCTTTTGATGAGATCAAGCAATATATGAAGGCACCGCCATGTTGGTACCTCCACAACTTGAGAAGCCTTTCAAGTCAGTATGTGGCGGCCGATAACCTAACAATAGGATCGGCCCTTATGCAAGAGTTTGATGGAAAAGAGAGAGTAATAGCTTACATTAGCCGAAAATTGTTAGATCCTGAAACAAGGTATTCGGCTATAGAAAAGCTCGTTTGTGTGTTTATTACTCATGCACCAAATTTCGGCACTATTTGTTAAATGCCGAATGTGTGGTGATATCTAGTTTTGATGTAATTAAACACATGCTATCAATGCCGATTTTAAGTGGCGGGAGATCGGCAAATGGGTATTAGCACCGTCGAGTTTAATTTAAGGTATGAGTCGGCAAAAGCAAAGTGAAAGGACAGGCAATTGCCGATTTTATTACTCAAAGATCGTGATTTATCTCGTTGATGTGATTAACATTGCCCCATGGGCATTATTTTTTGATGGATCGTCATGTGATAAAGGCGGTGGTGCTTTGGTATTCTTTTGATATCCCCACGTGGAAGGACATTTGAGTTTGCTTTTTCAATTGAATATCCCGTCACTAACAATCAAGCGAGTATGAGGCTTTGCTTAGAGGGCTCCTAGGCTATTGATAGAAGTAAAGGCATTTCTTTGTCGAGGTATTTGGTGATTCGAGTTGGTAATCAATCGGTTGACAGGACAATATGAATGCAAAAATGATGTACTACAAGGGTACCATGAACAATGTAGGGAACTTCGAAAAGCTTTTCAATAGTTACTTTGCAACATATACCCGAGAGCACAATGGAAAAGCAAACAAATTAGCTCAAGCCGCTTGGATATCGGGAAAATCATGAAGTTTATGCAGAGGAAAGTGATTTCAATGGTGATCGATAAAAGATGATTGGAGAAGAGACATTATCGGTTATCCGAAAGATCCATCTCGAAAGTTTCCCGAAGGCTCGTGTATAAGGCACTTAAATTTGTGCTTCTTGATGATCAATTGTACCACAAGTCTATAGATGGAGTGTTGCTCAAATGCTTGAACCAAGAAGAAGCTAAGAAGATTATGTTTGAAGTCCATGAAGGAGCTTGTGGTGCACATCAGTCGGCTTACCGAATGAAGTGGATAATAAGAAGGACGAGGGTACTTTTGGCCGACCATGTTGGAGGATTGCTTTGAATATTACAAAGGGTGTCGAGATTGTCGATATTTGGTAATGTTCAAAGAGCACCCGCATCTGCTTCCGAATCCAATAATTAAACCTTGGCCGTTCGTGAGGATGGGGTATAGATTTAATTGGACAGATCAATCCTCCATCTAGCAAGGGACACAAATTTGTGTTGCTGGCAACAGATTATTTCACCAAGTGGGTTGAAGCTATCCCTTTGAAGAAGGTCACATCAGAAAATATGATTAGTTTTGTCAAAGAGCATATAATTCATAGGTTTGGGATTCCACAGACCATTACAACTGATCAAGGGACTCAGTTCACTTCTTCAGAGTTTTGTGACTTTGCCGAAAGCATGGGGATAAGATTATATAATTCTTCTCCTTATTATGCACAAGCTAATGGCCAAGCAGAGGCATCAAATAAGATCATGATCAAGATTATCCAGAAGAAGATCGATGAAAAGCCAAGGAGATGGCACTTGGTCCTTAATGAAGCATTATGGGCTTACCGAATGGCTTGCCATGGATCCACACAAGCATCTCCATATGAGTTGGTTTATGGACATAATGCTATAATGCCTTGGGAGTTGCAATCGGATCAAGGAGAGTTGAGTTACAAAAGGACTGACGAGAAAAGATTATAAGGATTTGATGATGGATGAATTGGAAGATTTACATTTGATTCGTCTTAAAGCTTTAGAGAACATTGAAAAGAATAAGATGCGTGTTGCCAAATACTACAACAAGAAAGTTAAAGTTAAACAATTTGCAGAAGGAGATTTGGTTTGGAAGACGATATTGCCGATTGGTACCAAGGACAGAATATTCGGCAAATGGTCTCCGAATTGGGAAGGACCTTTTTGGGTTGTCAGTTGTGCACCTGGTAATGCGTATATATTGAAAACATTATTTGGAGAAGAACTTACTAGAGCCATCAATGGCAGATATCTTAAGAAGTTTTATCCAAGTATCGAAGTTGGATCTTAACTTTGATTCTGACGTGAATGTGGCATAGCCGATTGAATAAAATCGCCTTCAGAGCAAAAGGAAGAAGTTGGAGAAAGATAGCCGATATTTTTATATCGCCTCTAGTACAAAATAGCCGATATCGTGTGTATCGTCTTGAAACAAAAATAGCCGATACAGTTGTATCGCCTTTAGTCGAGATTTTTAAAGTATGAGTGAACAACGATTTTATCTCTCGAGTGGTAGGTTTATCGGGAGAAGATAAAGAGAATTGAAGAGCTACGCTACGTAGCGTCAAGTCGCGGGACAGACCGAGATCTAATCGGCTAAGGCAACGTTGTGCGTTCGGAAGATTTTCGTTCGGAAAGAATGTTGCAAGCAAGTTCTAGCTAAGGAAAAATTTGCAAAAAGGCAATTGTGACGGATGAACGTCGTCACGAGACAAGCAAGAACAGGAGGAGGCCAACATTCTTCATTAACATTTTTTATTTACAACCCGTGCCAATCCTATTACAAGCTACTCCTCTTCCTCGGCGAAGAGCTTGTTGAGGACGGACTCCGGGTTGGTGGCGTTGGCCATGGCATCGCCGTGGGCGTCGTACCCCGTCAGGATGCCCTCGATGCCGTCGACCTCGTGAGGAGCCCGTCACGGAAGCCGGTCGGCATTCGAGCGTAGTCGCTCCGGTCCAGACGACATCCCCGCCCGGTGCCGAGCGCAAGGCCGAGGCGCACGCCATGAAGGGCAACCCGGTCGACCCGACCGGCACCGCCTCGAGGCGCTCCACCGCGTCGCCGTGGGCGTTCACGTGGTTGGCCGCCGCCGTCGCCGCCACCTTCAAGCGGTCCAGCTCCACGGTGAGGTCTGCAAAGAAAAAGTAAGATGGATCAGTGAGCGGATGAATCGGAAAGAACATGGGTTAAAGGCGATTGGCGAAGAACAAATACTGGTGATGGCCTCGCTCATCTGCCGGCAGTTGTCCTCCAACTCCAGCTGGGCAATCCCAAACTTCTTGGTTTCTTCACCAAGAAGCTCCATCGCCTCATCCCGCTCGCGGCGGTACGCGGCGGCGTCGTAACGGCTGTACGGCGGGATCTCTTCGTCGTTCCTCTCCCATATGGGAACGTACGAAGCCGACCCCGATGAGGCCGAAGCGGAAGCCGGTGCCGGAGCAGGAGCAGGAGCCGGGGCTGGAGCTGGAGCCGGCGCGGGGGCAGAGGCGTCGAACGCCGCAGCCGGCGCCAGGAAGCGCCATTGGCCGGTGCTGATCCTCGCCGTCCTACAAACGAGGTACCGTCAAGATCGGCTAATTTAGAAAAACCACAGACAAGATGGGGAGATTATTTCTTACTGCAGACGGCGACCACCACGGCTGCTTCCCTCCGCCGCGTCCACCGCAGGAGCAGGAGCGGAAGTGGAAGAGGGAGCGTGGGTGCCGGCCCGGGCGACCCGCCTCCGGACATTGGCGATGTAGTCGCCGGTGTTCCCAGTAGCCCTGAAACGGATCAAGAAGATAAGCAACCGCAAAGGGCGAGATTCGATCGGGTAAAGACTATCGAATAGCACAACTCAAGGGATTAGAGATCTCACCGCCGGCGCCGGTTGCTTAAGCCCGCTCCCGCCTCGTCCCGGGCGGGACGCTTATTACGATCTCCGCCGCTCGCCATTGGTGATGGTGGGGGTTTTTGGGCTTGAAGGCAAGGAGGAAGTGGAAGAGATTGAAGTAGATAGCAACTGCTTGTGTTTGATGTGATGATGGTGGGAGCCGACTGGTCCTATTTATGAACGTGGGAGCCGTGGAGACTGAGGGAAAGCCAAGCGACGAAATAGGGTTTCCACGTTTATGGGCCGATGTTGAGTTGGGCCGAGCCCATCACCACCGGCGATTCGGGCTTACCATACGCTCGGTCGGCTAAATAGCCGATGAGAGCTCTTCGCCTAAATGAGCACTTGAGGCGTGCGGTTCCATTCGGTTAAAACACACAGAGTACAGATTGTGATTGAAGGAACCGAATGGAAGAATAAAGCAGAGAAGAAAGAGAAAATGAAGATTATCTACTTTTCAAGAGAAAAGAAATTGTTTTCAAGTATGACGGGGCCAAGCCTAAGTGTCTACATCTTCAAGTACAAGCCAAGCATCTATACATTTAAGAAAGAATTGATAACGGCAAGAGCATCAATCTTGATTCGGTTGGCCTCGTCAAGAGCTCTTTGGTCCTCTTCTTCGAATCTTGGATATTGGACAGTTTGCTTTTGATTTGCCGCGTCTCCTTGATGACCGATTGTATTTTGGATTTAGCCGAATCAAGAGATGGCAGATTTGCGAGCTTAGTTTCATGAGACTGAATATTGGCATTCGGTTGAGCCAATTGAGCTTCAAGTTTGGCTTTTTCTTCTCTCATGACTGCCGGCTACTGGTTCTAAGGTGCTCAAGAGGTGCTCGGTTGACTTGATGCTAGAATAGAGCTCCTTGGCCTGCTTGTTCCTTGGCCACCTTTCTTTTCTCCGATCAACTTTGGTGGACATATTCTTGCGAGCTCTCTTGATAGCAAAAAAGTGATCATCAAGGTGTGATAAAGCATCTATGGCAGCCTTGAGATTAGAGGAAGCTCTTGATCGATAAGCTCGCTATTTCCCTTATTTTGTCCGAATCTTGGGTCAAAGCGACAATATCCTTTTTCGAAATAAGATTATATCCTTTAGCTTGGCTTGACTCTCTCGATGATAGCCGCTGGTTGGAAGAAACTTCATCGTCTTTGTCCCCAAATACTCTTCGACGATAAGGGAAAAGCCGCTTGAGGGTGAGTATCCCGTTGATGAACAAGGAGGTAATTTAGCCGAATGACTCGGTTGGAAGTAAAAATAATCAAGTGGAGTAAAATAATACCTCCTCGGCGAAAGACTCGATCAATGGCATCCCGGGTAGCATCAAGACTCGAGTGACTAGTGCAGTTGCCGCTTCGGAGATAGCGGTGTCATGGCTTGTTGATGCATCTTGGATTGCCGAAGGAGTTAAATTTGTAATCTGGTGAGAGGGATTTTCTCTCGCTACTTCTCCCCGATCACCCGTTTGTTCATCAACCCGATGAGAGGGAATTTCTTCGCTATATCTCCTTGTTCACCTACTTGATCGTCTGGCCGATGCATATCAAGATCACTTTGGTGAGCTCATTGTTTGCTTGACCGAGGCTCCGGGAGAGTTGTCCAAGATCACTACCCTATCGATTTTGAGGGTTGGCCTGCACCTGTTGAAAGAAAGTGATAAGTGCAAAACACATTTGCAGATGGAAAATAAAGGATCAAAAACATTCATACCTGAGGGAGTGGCTTAGCTTTCTTAGATCTTGTTTTCTTGGGAATTGCAGTGTCCTTGATAGGGGAAGAAGGAGTTTTTCTTTTGAGATCTTTCGAGCACTCGTATCGTCGCCAGGTATCTTGTTGAACACCGTCGACTTGGAGCGTCATGCCCCAAAGCGGCAACGGGGCCGGGTTGCCAATATTGAACCTCGGAGGACTTGGAGGAGCAATGTCCTATTCAAAGGAGATGTTTTAGAAACAACGAGACATAAAGTAAAAATGGTCTGTAAGTGTGTACCTCATCATCGAAGAAAATGAAGGCATCAAGACTTGGCATAAGGGATGGACTTGTGCTCAAGATATGAGAATGCCATTCTTGCCACCGAGGTTGAAGGAAGAATGAGTAGCTTCAATTATCACCAGAGGATTGGGCTCATATGTTGGAAGCTTGCATCCAAGATTGAAGACTTTATTGACCTCGGTTATATTCAGCAGTGTCTCCCGGGTCGATGATGCTTGAGAAATATGGCCTTGGGGGCAAACACCAAGTCCAAAGCATGCAGCAACCATGTTTGGGTTGTAAAATTCATAAGTTGAATTTATCAACCGACCATGATGAAATTCTCACGGCGGAGCGCGGGGCTTGATGAAAGAATTGAAAATGTCCCTGGAATCATCATCTATGCAGCCCACTCATAGCTAAATCTGCAAGGGAGGGTTAAATTTTCATTTTCTCGTAGGGGAACCAGATCACATGGTTGAATCCCTTGTAGAAGATCTTAAAAAGATGGCCCAGTCCAAATCAATGATAATTGAGGATGCAGCCTCTCCATATGTCCGATGCCTTGTATCCGGGATCTTCACCTTCAAAGATAGTTGATTGAAGGAAAGTTCAGGTTGTGAATATCAACAGAAACAATCTGATGCATATATAATTGCAACCACATCTGGAGAAGCCACCATGGTCCATTGACACAGGAGATTTCGCCCTGATTCCTCATTTGGGCAGTAATCTGATGCATCATATGGTAGAATGCCCCCAGCAGATATTTCCCCAAAGGAATCAACTTGCCTGTAGCCAGTTCCTCAGCCATCACTATGTGATTCAGGGTTGGCTCATTGGATTTGCCACAGAATATAAATCCGCATAGCCACATGTTCATAAAAGCCCTATACTCTTTATCAGACACAGGGCCAGTTGAAGCATAAGTCCGAACATACTTGGCCCACCTCCTCTCCCGATTTGACGCATTCTGTGAGCTGGTACTTTTATATTTAGAGGGATAGGTTGGCTTGGTGATATTCAGACCAGTCATCATGAAGATATCTGACAGAGTAATTGACATTAGGCCATGGCCGAAGACAAATGCATTGATAGCATCAGACCAGAAGTGAGAGGCGGCTATCAGCAGGGAGTCATTCCTAGGCATTTCGGCTAAGGAAAGCTCCAAACAGTGCTGGATATCTTGAGATTCCCAAAAATCGCTGTTCTTGGTCTCGCATCTCGCGGTACCAATCACGCCATCCCGTGATTGAAGGAAGGGCCGGTCTTGAAAGTGTTTGGCCATCTATTTGAGGGGAAATCCTAGATTTAAATGGGATCCTCAAAGTTTCCCTTTCGATGAAATCCCTCGGATTAGGGTCTCCCATCGGACCAAGAAAAACGATCCAGGGACACGCAAGATTGGAGATCAAGATCTCATTCTTCATCTCCTTTGAGAAAAAATTGAAGCGAATGGATCAAAGAAGTTCATCCGAAAACCGATTCAAGAAAATTGCCGAATGGGTAAAGCGAGATAGGGTTACCTCTAGAAACTCTTCTTGGGTTCCTTGCCATGATGGAGCCGGTTGAAGTCTCCGTCGCCATTGAGGATAGCAACGAGTGCGGGTCTTAGGTGGCGGCTGCGGTGTTGGCGGTGATGACCTAGGCGAAAAGCGGCGATCAATTTCGAAATAAAATCCTTTTATCTCGAAATTGAGGGGGCATGTGTTAACACCGGAATTTGGTCGGGAATATGACAGGGTGGGCCCGCAAGGAGCGAGAGAGAGCAGTTCGGCAAATGCGTATGCGGTCGGCTAATTTCCATGTGTTCGGCAAATGATCAAGCGGTCGGTAAACGGTTTCGTTTGAAGGCAAAAGAAGGAAAGGTGAAGCTGGCCAGAAAGGGAAGGAGTCGTGATGGTCAAGGACTCTGATTATGGATAGAGCTAGCGTGTCTGGTCTTTCCAATTTTGTTTAAAATAGTTCGTAAGTGCTTAGGACTCATGTTCTGTCCAGGGTATAAATATAAACCCTCGACCATTGTAATAAGGGTTCACAACCAAATCAATACAACCGGCCCCGTGCCACCTTTTCGAGTCCTTTAGTCGAGTCGTCGAGTTCTTCGAGAGGGCCAATCGATCCGTCGACCTCCGTAAGTCCCGGCAACCTTGTTATCATGTCTAGTATCATGCGGTGGATTTAGATAATGATGCAAGAAGTCTTGTTGCAATGCTTAGTATCATGCGGTGGATTTAAGCATTGAACCAAGAGGATTCCGTGTTAGTCATGAGTCGTGCGGCAGGCTAAGATTAGCTAGGAGCTAGTTACCAAAGTTTCTCCGATTAGGTCATGAGTCGTGCGGCAAAGCTAAGATCTAAGCTTAGAGGCTAGTTATCGGCTCTTTTAGATTTGGCATGATCTAATAGATTCATTAAGTTATCATGTGTTGCATGTTTATTTAATGTTTAATTATTTTGCAACACTCTTTTGCCCAATTTAGATTGATACTCTTTCGGCTTGTTGATTGTTCCTTTCATGCTTATTCAATATCGAATAGATCAAACTCATATAGCCGAATTAGATCAATCTAGGTTGTTACGTGTTGCGGGTTCATCCACGTCATATGTAGATAAGCCTTGACAGGACCGGGTACCGTGCGGCAGATACGTCTTTGGGTTACTCTAGAGCTAGTCATCCGGTGGACTAGAGATCGGTTTAATCGATAGGTTCCTTTTACATGTCACTTGTTTGTTCCTTCTTCATGGACCCCGATTCGGCAATCTTGCCGATACGGTTATGCTTATACATGTAGCGAGTATCTATGGATCTGTTAGACAATCACGTGCTTTTAGCTCTCTATTGCTAGATTGTATCATGCGGTGGATTGATCTAGTAGTAAGGAGTGGTGTAAATTCATAGTGAGTGGTATCATGCGGTGGATTAGCTTGCTTGAGTTTATGCTTGACGGGTTTATGAAGGCTAGACGTGCGGCAGACTAGTTGAAGTAGCCTATGCATGTATTTGTTTAAGTAGATTTATATTTATAAGATACTTATTCTTAATTATTAAGTGCTTGATGATGCTTTAAACCCGAGAAGTAGTTTGATATGTGTTTCACGATTCAATCTTGTTCAAACATGTCTTCATCTATCGTATTCGGCAATTTCGTTCGTTTACATCGCTTATGTACTTTAGCCGAATGAACGCAATCTGTGGCGATAGCTTCTATAGCTATATGTCGTCGTAAGTGGCTTCGGGGCCGTAAAGATGGAACTGTCCTGGTCTCACCCGGCACGTTCCGGCTTATGATCTTACTGTTTTATCCCTTGTCGATTTTCAGTCAAATCGATCGGCACGCCACCGGATTCGGGACGCCGGCACCCGATTGAAGCTAGGCTTTCCGGCTTGCCGTGTGTGAGACGCAGGTGGTCACATTTTGCGTCAACACCCCCTTTGTCAACAATTGCCCAAAAATGGGATCAAATTGTGGAGAGAAAAGGACTTTGATGGAGTAAACAAAACTTTAGTCAAATTTGGTTCAATCTAGATCACTTGCCAAAGACATTTAATTCGGTTTGAACCAAAGACAAGCTTCTTCACACCTCATGACAAGGGTTATCTTGCCTATGTTGAATTAAACACTTGTAGCAAATATTCTAGATTCAACACTAGGATTGCAAGCCCACAAACATGTCATATGTCACCACTAGATCAAGCAAAGCATAGAAGCAATAGTGGTAAACATATATACATTAAACACATTTGATTTATCATGAATGCTCCAAATGCACCTTGTATGTCTACATGTGCTACCATAAGTATAATCCTAAGCATGAATGACATGTCACACAATGATACCTTGCATTGTCGAAGGAGAGGCATGTCAAGTAGTGGTGGGGTGCATTCAACACATGTTTGAGAAATCAAGAATGTTCAACTCATTCCTTAGCTTGCAAAACCTTCTTTCATCAAGTGGCTTGGTGAGGATGTCGGCAAGTTGATCATCGGTGCCCACACTTTCAATGGAAATGTCACCCTTTTGTTGATGATCTCTTATGAAGTGATGCCTTATGTCAATGTGCTTTGTTCTTCCATGTTGAACCGGTTTTGTGTCATCTTGATTGCACTTTCATTGTCACAAAACAATGGCACATTCTTGAAGTTGATGCCATAATCCTTCAAAGTTGACTTCATCCAAAGCAATTGTGCACAACAACTCCCCGCACTAACATATTCGGCTTCGGCGGTAGAAATTGCCACACTATTTTGTTTCTTTGAGGACCATGACACAAGTGATCTTCCAAGAAGTTGACATGTACCACTTGTGCTCTTTCTATTGATCTTGCAACCACCATAGTCGGAGTCCGAATATCCAATCAATTCAAACTTTGACCCCTTGGGATACCACAATCCAACATCTCTTGTTTGCTTCAAGTACCTCAATATTCTTTTTGCGGCCGTGAGATGACTCTCTCTAGGTGAGGCTTGATATCTAGCACACATGCAAACACTAAACATGACATCCGGCCTTGATGCGGTGACATAGAGTAGGCTTCCAATCAATGACCGATAATCCTTTGATTCACCATATTGCCATCAAAATCACTATCAAGATTCCCATTGGTGCCCATTGGAGTTGAGATTGGCTTTGCATCTTGCATCCCAAACTTCTTCAACATGTCCCTTATGTATTTCCCTTGACTCACAAATGTCCCATTCTTCAATTGCTTGACTTGAAGACCAAGGAAATAGCTAAGTTCACCAATCATGGACATCTCAAACTCTTTTGCCATCATTTCACCAAATTCTTCACAATATGCTTGATTGGTTGATCCAAAGATGATATCATCAACATAGATTTGCACAATGAAGAGATCATTACCAATCTTCTTGGTGAATAGAGTAGTATCAACCTTGCCCATAATGAACCCCTTGGAGTGAAGAAAAGTCTTCAATCTCTCATACCATGCTCTAGGTGCTTGCTTCAAGCCATACAAAGCTTTCTTCAACTTGTACACATGGTTGGGCTTCTTCTCATCTTCAAAACCGGAGGTTGCTCAACATATACTAGCTCATTGATGATCCCATTGAGAAATGCACTCTTGACATCCATTTGATATAACTTGATATTGTGGGCACATGCATAAGCCAATAGTATCCTTATTGCTTCTAATCTTGCCACCGGAGCATATGTTTCATCATAGTCAAGACCTTCAACTTGAGTATAGCCTTGTGCAACTAGTCTTGCTTTGTTTCTAATCACAACACCATCTTGATCTTGCTTGTTCTTGAAAACCCATTTAGTTCCAATGACATTGTGGTCCTCCGGCCTCTCAACTAACTCCCACACATCATTTCTTGTGAAGTTATTGAGCTCTTCTTGCATTGCCATGATCCAATCGGCATCATCCAAGGCTTCCTCAACTTTCTTTGGCTCTTTGGTTGACACAAATGATGCATACTCACAAATCATAGCCACTCTTGATCTTGTTTGCACACCACTTCTAACATCACCAATAACACTATCAATTGGGTGATCTCTTGCAACATGTTGTGGTTGTATCACTTGCACTTGATTGCTTGAGCTTGGTTGATCACTTGACTTGTCCTCATTGGATGAACTAGCACCATGATCTTGCACTTGAGCATTGCTAGCTTGCTTCAATGGAGAATTGAGCACTTCATCTTTATCATCTTGCACATCAATCACTTGCTTTGCTCTAATGTCCCCGGTGTCCATGTTCTTCATAGCTTCAACCAATTGAGTTCCACCAACATCTTCTAGATTCTCATCTTCATCTTGTGACCCATTGGTTTCATCAAATTGCACATCATGGACTTCCTCTCTAATGCCACTTGAATTGTTCCAAACTCTATAAGCTTTGCTTGTAGTTGAATAACCGAGTAGGAACCCTTCATCACATCTCTTTTCAAATTTCCCCAATCTAGTGCCCTTCCTCAAGATATAGCATTTGCAACCAAAAACTCTAAAATAGCCAATGTTGGGCTTTCTTCCATGAAGTAACTCATATGGGGTCTTCTCTAGCAAAGTATGACAATAGAGCCTATTGATATAGTAGCATGCCGTGTTGATTGCTTCATCCCAAAATGATTGACTAACATTGTACTCATGAAGCATTGATCTAGCCATATCAAGCAATGTTCTATTCTTCCTCTCAACTAGGCCATTTGATTGTGGAGTGTACTTGGCCGAGAATTGATGACCAATGCCATAGTGATCACACAATTCTTCCATTCTTGTATTTTTGAACTCACTCCCATTGTCACTTCTCACTTTCTTGATTCTCATGTCAAACTCATTGTGAACTCTAGTGAGAAAGGTCTTGAAGGTGTCATACACTTCACTCTTGTCACTAAGAAAGAATACCCATGTGAATCTTGTGAAGTCATCCACTATGACAAATCCATACTTGTTGCCACCAATACTTGTGTATGTAGTTGGGCCAAATAGATCCATGTGCAACAACTCAAATGCCTTGCATGTGCTCATTATGCTCTTCTTTGGATGTGAGTTTCCAACTTGCTTCCCGGCTTGACATGCACTACACAACTTGTCCTTCTCAAATACAACATCTTTCAAGCCTTCAACAAGATTGTGTTGTGTGAGCTTCTTCAATTGTTTCATGCCAACATGCCCAAGCCTTCTATGCCAAAGCCAACCCAAACTTGATTTTGATATCAAACATGTTGTCAAAGAAGCTTCACTAGTGTTGAAATCAACAAGATAGAGATTCTCATATCTAAAGCCTTTGAACACCAAGTTGGAGCCATCAAGAGAAACTACCTCAACATCATTTGCCCCAAAAATGCACTTGTAGCCTCGATCACAGACTTGTGCCACGGAGAGAAGATTGAAATCCAAGCTTTCAACTAGCATCACATTAGAGATACTCATGTCATTTGATATTGCAATCTTGCCCAAACCAACAACCTTGCCTTTCTTGTTATTGCCAAAAGTAATTGACTCAATGCCACTATCATTCTTCTCAATTGAATCAAACATTCTTGATGTGCCGGTCATGTGTTGAGAACACCCACTATCAATAATCCAATGCCTTCCTCCGGCTTTATAATTCACCTACAAGCAAATCAATGAAGCTTAGGTACCCATTTTTGCTTGGGTCCTTGTAGGTTAGTGACTAAGCTCTTTGGTACCCAAATTGCCTTCTTCTTTGGGCCAACAATGGGTGTACCAACAAACTTAGCTTGTACACCTTTCACACCCTTGGTAAGCACATAACAAGAATCAAAAGATATAGCATTGTCAAGTTTCTTGTTTTGTTGCTTCTTGTTGCAATTTTGCTCTAGGTGCCCAACTTGCTTGCATCTATAGCAAAACCGACCATTGCTCTTCACAAAGCTAGGCTTTGGAGTTGCAAAGGCCGACTTGCCCTTCTTGGGGGTATAGCCCAATCCCTCTTTGTTAAGAGAGAACCTTTGGCTACCCAAGCACTTTAGCAAGCGGGCCTCACCACCATAGGCTTTGCCTAAGGCATGAGTGAGCTCATCCACCTCCTTCTTGAGAGTCTCATTCTCAACCATAAGTGTAGCATCACAAGTGAAACCATCACTAGTAGTGGAGATAGAGTCGGTGGTGGTGGTGGATGTTGAGCTACAAGAAGGGTTAGCATTTGTCATGATGATAGGTTGATAAAAGGACTCATCAATGATGTCACAAGTAAGGCCTATATCACATGATGCAACCACCACTTTCTTTGCTTGTTGCTCAAGTAGAAGTGAGTGAGCCTTTTCAAGCTTAGAGTGAGCATCACCAAGTTTCTCATGGTCTACCACTAGACACTCATGAGTGGTCATAAGCTCACCTAGGGCTTTCTCAAGTATTGCTACTTTCATTGAAAGTTTCTTGCACTCCTTTTCCTTGCCAATAGCTATGTCTCTAGTTTCTTGCATCAAGTCATATAGTTGATCCTTAGAAGGTTCATCATCATCATCAACATTATCAACATCGTGAGCATATTCCATCTCACTATCATCATCACTATCATCATATTGTACCTTGGTTTCCTTGGCCATGAAGCACGATGGTGATGAAGAAAATAATGAAGGCTTCTTGTTGATGGCGATGGAAGCCATAGCCTTGTTGCTTGTATCTTCATCTTCATCATCATTGTCACTTTCCCAAGTGACCACAAATGCACCATTCTTGCCCTTCTTGAGTGTCATCTTGGCCTCATGCTTCTTCTTCTCAAACTTGCCCTTGTTGTAGTTTTTCTTCTTCTCATATGGGCATTCGGCTTGTAGATGCTCGGTGCTATCACAATTGAAGCACTTTCTTGGTTGCTCTTGCTTCTTGAAGTTGTTCCTCTTGAAGCCTCTTCTCTTGATGAACATGTGTTCCATCTTCTTCACTACAAGAGCAAGTGCCTCATCATCAATCTCAAAGTCACAATCTTCCTCATTGTTTTCTTCTTCTTCAAAGATTGGTGCTTTGCCCTTGGAGGATGTGGCTTGGAATGCCACGGTCTTCTTCTTCTTCTCTTCCTCCACCCTCTCATCATCTTGATCAAACTTGTCATATGTCAAGACTTCACCAAGCAAATCATTTGGCTTCTTATTCTCAAGCCCATCTCTTTGTAGCATTAGCTTCAACATCTTGAAACTCTTCGGCAAGCAAATCAAGAACTTGTGACAAAAGTCTTCATCTTTTGTCTTGTGCCCCAAACTCTTGAGATCATTCACAATCACTTGTAGACGATGAAACATTTCAATGATTGTTTCATCCTCCTTCTTCTTGAAGTTCTCGAACTCACTCTTGAGTCCATATAGCTTGGCACTCTTCACAACCTTGGTGCCCTCATAGGTCTCACCCAACCTAGTCCACACTTCACTTGCAAGCTCCAAATCCTTGATTCCCTCAAACACCTTTGTATCAATGCCATTGTATAGGGTGTTGAGAGCCATCCTATTGCATGTGATGTTGGCTTTGTCTTCATCGGTGAGATGATCATTATCAAGTATGGCATAATCATGCAATGTAACTTGCAACACTCTCTCTTGTATCGAACCAAGATACATGATCATCTTTCTCTTCCAATGGTCAAATGAGCTAACTCCATCAAACATAGGCGGTTTGCCCCCAACATGGTTGAACACAATTTGAGCCATCTTAACACCGTAGGATGTTAAGCCTTGCACTAAAACGGTGACCTCGGCTCCGATACCACTTGTAAGGTCCTAGATGGCTAGAGGGGGGGGTGAATAGCCTATAAAAATTTCTACAAACTCACTAAGCAAACTTCGTTAGATACACAAACGGCGGAAAGCAAGTTATGCTTAGCCTACTAGATGTTGCAAGCCTCCTATCCAAGCAATTGTAGTAGGTGATCACTAGTACACACAAAAGTTACCACTAGTGATCAAGAGTTCTACCCACGGGATTTAGTCTACACAAGGAGTGGTTCCCGACCGACCACACAAGCAATTCTACCTTGCAAGAATGTAATCAAAGTAATACAAGAGAGGATGAGACTTGTTATACCGACGCGTCGAGTCGAGGTTGCCAATCACCAAGAGAATGAGCAATCGATCACAATCGGCAACACACAATCGATGACAACCAATCACCGGGAGACAAGGATGAACACAATTGTTTTTGTTCACCCGGTGTTCACTTGGGCACCGCCAAGCTACGTCACCCGGTTGTGTCGACCAACACCTAGATGGTTCCTCGGTGTGACCCTCAAGTCACTAGCCCCTCAAGGCTCGCCCCGCAAGGCACCGCAAGACACCACTCTCAGGCGAGGTACTCAACGACACGCGCAATCCACTAGGATGCTCTTCGTGATCCCCACGAGGTGAGCTCAAACCTTTCACAATCAACCGGAGGTGGCCAAGAACAATCACCTTCTCTTGCCAACGCCTCCAACAATCTCCAAGCCGGCTAGGAGCGGTACTCTCCAAGAGTAACAAGAAATCCACCGGCTAAACCACCCACAAGTGCCACTAGATGCCCTCAAGCAATGCAATGCACAAGGTGATCTCTCAATCTCACTTTGGATTCACAATCAAGCAAGAGAGATGAGAGGGAGAGTGTTTTTCTGCTCACAAAGATGAATGAATGAGTTGGGAAGTCAAGAGAGAGAGCCAAGCCCGGCCACCCATCTATTTATAGCCCAAACTCTTCAAACTAGCCGTTGCCCTCGGGCGCAACCGTCAAGCGCCGGACGCGTCCCGGCCCGGCCAGCCGGGGACGCGTCCGCCGCTCGGCTGCCGCGCCACGTCGCCCGACCGTTGCTTCGTCTTCGTTTGAATCCACCGAGCGCGGACGATGAACGAGAGAACCGCCCGAGTCCGACGCGTGCGTCCGGCGCGCGTCAGCGGCTCGACCGAGCCCTCGCGAGACCACGCGGACAGCGTCGCGGTCGCGTCCGCCGCGCGTCCGGCCCGGGAGCACTGCTGCGGCGCCCGAGACCGAAACTTTCGGTCGGCGTCCGGCCGCCGCCCCGGACGCGTCCGTCGCCCAGCGTCCGACGCTCTGCGTCCGGCCGGCCACCTCGCGCCATGCCACAATGCGCCGGGACCGCGTCCGGCGCGCACGCCCCCAGCGCGTCCGGCGCCTCTGCGAGGCGCAGCTTCCGCCGTGTCGTCGATCCAAGTTCTCCAACATGCTATCCAACAAGTATACCAACTTGATCAACGGCGATAGCATGATTTCAACCCAAATTTTGCATCCGGCGTAATGGAAAATATGCATCCATTTTCCTCGAAAGCGCCGAATCCCGCCTCACGGGCTCGGCGGGAGGAAGAGAGGGACCCAAACCCATCTCTACCACCGCAAACCACGGCGCGCCCAAACGCCACCTTTGTAAATGTGCCAACACCATCAAGTGTACATCTCCATGTGCTTGTGTGTTAGCTTTTCACAATCATTTCCCAAAGGTTAGGTTAGCTCACTAGGCCCTACATGCAATGCACTACATGAATTCACCTAGTGGCACCCGTGCGTCAAATAGCCGATAAGACTTCCCCTCTTAATAGTGCGGCTATCGATCCTAAACCACTCACACCCTCTATGGTGTCTTGAGTGCAAAACAAAATGGCCCTATCGGTTATACCTTTGCCTTGAGCCCATTTTGTTCCTCCAAATGATATGAACACTTCACACCATCATGTGACCGTCTCGATCCATCGACCTCGACTTCACTTGCCCTTCACCGTGCATCGGTCCATCGGCGCCTAGTCTTGCCCGAGCTTCACCATCGCATGGTCCTTCACTCCGAAGCCTCGACTAGCCCTTCACCTTCAACACCGGTCCATGGAGCCAAGCATCGTCTTGATCTTCATCTTTGATCACATGACATGTGTCATGCTTCATATGCGATAAGCTCATCATGTGGACAACCTTTCTCTAAATCAACCACTTAGATAAACAAGGTTAGTCCTAGGTTTCATCAATTAGCCAAAACCAAACTAGGGACTTTCAGGGCGGCGACACGGCGGTGCTCCGTGGAGCTCATCGTCGGCATGGTCACGGGTACAAGGGCTTTCGGGGGTCATCTCTAAAGACCAACGCGCGCATGGTGTCTACCATGACGCCGCGGGCACGGTCTAGTCGCTACTGGGGCCTCGGTGTTCGTGGATCGTCGGAGTACGATTTCGCCATGACTGCTCTCGGCCATGGCGACGCGTGGGGGCAGGGCATGTCCGGCGCCCTCCTGGCGCCGTGGTCCGGTTGGCAGGGGCTTGTACAGTGCGTGTGCATGTATAAACGTGTCCAGAGCCGGGATTGGCTCGGCCAGCGCGTCCCGGTGCGGAACGGCGGCGTTCATGGCGGGTCCGGCGAGAAACAAGAAACGGCGGGGAAACGGCGTTTGCTCACCGTGGTGCGGTGTGGACGAGACGGCTTGGTGTTGCGGTACGGCGAGGTGGCGAGACGGCGAAGTAGAGGTACGGCTCGCGGTACAGCTTGGCGGTGCTCGCTCCTCTCCTTCCCGACGAGCTTCTTCTCCAAGTCCGGCGGGGTAGCTTCCGGCGGCGGCGGCTTCCTCTTCTCACCGCCTCCTTCTTCTCCTTCCTTCTTTTCTTCCTTCCTCTTCCTTTGCTTGGTGTGGTGTGGTTGGTTGCCACAAGGCGGCGGCGCGAGGAGGAGATGGCTAGGGCTTCTCCAAGCTTCGGCTTTTATAGCCGGCGCCCGGTCATGGCGAAGGCGGACGGTGATCATAGGGACGGGCGCGATCGGGCGGCCCTCGGTGTCCGTGATGTCGGCTGCCGAGCTCATCGTGGGCTCCGGCCGTCGGTGGAAGCGCCAATTGGCTTCGCGACCAAGAAAGAGGGGAGAGCCGGGGCGGAAAAGTGGCGCGGCATGTGCGTGGGCGTGCGCGGCGGAGATCCCACGCCGTGGGTGTCTTGTGCGCCGGGCTCGGGGCCGGAGTGGCGCGCGTGTGCCCGTGGATGAGTCCGGGGCGCGGATCGGGCGGTGGAAGACGGTGGCGTGGTGGCTATGCGGGCGACGGCGCGACGGCACGGTCATGGAAGGGGGACCTCGGAGGGGAACTGGCTTATGACATGTAGGCCCCGCGTGTAAGTGGCCGAGCGGGGAGAAAGCTCCATGGGCCGGCACATGGCCGCTGCTCGCGGCGAGTTTGTTGGTCGGGCCGCGGCGAATAAGAGAAAGAGAGGAGAGTGGATGGCGGCTGGGCCGGCGGTTTGCGAGAAAAAGAAAGGGAGAAGGGTTTCTGTGGTGGGCTGGGCTCGGGGTCTTGGGCCAAATGTCCTTTGCCATTACCATTTCTTTTCCCATTCCTTTTCTTTTTCTGTTTTGACTTCTCTTACATATGTGTAGGTATTTGTTTGATGCTATGTCACATGCATTGTTGTAGGGGTGGTCTTAGGTGGTCATAGGCTAGATTAGGGCATTATTCCCCACATCATATATAAGTATGTTTATCCATTTATTGTATAAATAAATGGACAATAACAAATCTGTAATTGTTGACTTAATTTCAAATCAAAAGTCCAATAACTCCAAATCACACATATTAGTTGAGATGCAACGGTGCATGCTTATGTACTAATTATTGGGTCCAAAAGAAATGGGTGTTGGTTGCTATGCTAGTGTGTTCTCATAAGTTACTATCGAGCTATAGGTGATCACTAATTGATGGTAGGGTTTAGGGTGTAACTTATATGAGCATGTAACTCCTTGGTCCCATCTATTCTAGTAGTATTCCAACAAGGTCTTAGGGTCATGATCTAGGATCTACTACTAAGACATATCATGGCTATAGATGCCACTTTGGTTAAGGCATAGGTTTACTCGGATCCTAGTCACATGTGGCTTAAGAAAGATATTAAGACACATGTGATGATAGTATAACGTGGTGCTTAGCAACTAAGCCTGTATGCTAGGTGTGTGACTAGGTAGGGTTTCCTACATGACAAACAACAAACATAGGTTTGTTTAGAAAAAAAAAATTGTAGTTGGGATTTTTATGTTTTGGTGAATTTTCCGGGTTGTTACAGTCCTACCCCCTTATCAGAATCTCGTCCCCGAGATTTAAGATGTGTAGTACTATGTGAGTGGTAAAGTGAAGTCTAATCGTCATCTGACTACATGTTCCATGTAGCCTGTCGAAGTTACTCCAGGTGGATCTTAGGATTTCCAAAGGACCACTTCAACAATACTTCGGTATTTGTACTGGTAGGGAGTGTGGTTGATGTATGGAAGGATTACAGATTAGTTTAAACTAGATCAGGCTCTACTAGTTTAGGAGGTGTGCTTTAGGCTCCTGATTTCGATCCAGGGTCTAGTGGGTTATGGGTCCACCACGCTTCCGCTGCGCCTCTCTGATAGGCATGGTTGCTATCATTTCTTTTAGTCGGTGTAGATGCTTCCGAGGATCTTGCAAAAGAAATTGTCATCCTTCGCTTCAGTTTGGTAACTCAATCCAAATTTTCTACGCAAGGTATCCAAGGTTCTTAAGTAGATCGTTTAGCTCAAGGATTAATGGTGGATGTCGTCAATTGAGGGTCTCTAGTTGTGGTTATTTTCAAAATCTCGTTTGAAAATAGGTTAGTGATTTTGTAAACTTTGAAGTTCAAGGGGATTTTGAAAAGGGTTCAATGCAATGCGAGTTTTAAAAATCAAACTCTTTTGAATGGCTTTGTTTTCAAACCAAATACACCTTTTTATCATTTCAAATTAAATATCTTTTAATAATGATTTTCATAATCAAATTTGGTTTTCAAAACCAGATTTTGAAAAAGTTATCTTTGGAGAAGTTGAAAACAAATTCTTTTGCAATTATTTTGTTTAGTAAACACATTGCAATCCATTTAGAAGATAAGGTTTTGTGAAAAAGTTTTGGCTCATTTTTGTAATCAAAAGCTTTTAAATAAAATTGGAGCCAATGTTCTTTGGTTTGCAAACATTTTAGTAAAAGTTGGTGTGCAAAGCAAAAACATTTTTTTAACTTTTGGAAAATAGATTTTCAAAATGTTTTCTTTGAAATTTTTAGGTATCCCAAAATCATTTTTATTTTATAATGAAAATCTTTTTGCAAGGAAAGAAAATTTTTAGATAAGAGATGAGGGTGTTTTGAAAATGCATAGTGAGAATCTAAATCATTTTTTTAAAAATAGTTAAAAAGATATGTCGTGTTGGCCTAATACTTTTCAATTAGTGGTTAGTCATAAGGCAACTATCTTGATGATTCGAGATAATATTCCAAACAACTTTAGGAGTTCCAACATTATTAAACCAAATTCTCGTACAAACTTGATGCTAAACATCTTAAGCAAGATACATGAAATAATCTCTGCCGAAATCTAGATAATAGATATGATTTGTGCCGTACTCCACGTTGAGTACATTCTAGGTAGTTGATTGAGTGAGACGCTAGCGAGCAGCTCTACGAGCACCGTAGTTCATAGTACTCGATCTTGCTTGGGTAGAGGCTTCAAATCGGTCAATCTTCTCTTCGGGACGATCAACAATCTTGTGGGTAAGGCGAAAGTGGGCAGCTCGAGTAGCACTTCGAATCTTCTTGGGTGAACCTTGATCGGCTTGATCGGATCTCGGTCTTCTCCTCGGGGCAATCAACAATCTTGTGGCCTTCTTTGAGACATCCAAAGCATCTTACTTGCCTCACACTTGAACTTGTAGCGGGCCGCTTCACACCACGATTCGACTAGGTGGAGTGGTTTCCTTCCTCGGGCATTTGGCGACTTTATGGCCGATTTGCCACATCCATAGCACTCGGGGTTGTACTATCTGCGGGAGTAGGTGCGGTGGCATTCCGTATGTCATAGCTCGGGCTTGGTGGTTCTGCAGAGATCGGTCTTCCTCAGGGTGAGGGTACTTGAGGGTGTTGATGCTTTCTCCCGGGTTCGGAGTTGGTGTGACTGCTTGAGTATCTTTCTTGCACTTCTTCAGATGTGTTGAACTGAGAGATGGCTCATTGATTCTCAGCTCCTTGTATTTGTAGCTTTCTTCATAGCCTAGGTCTTGTTCGATTCCTTTGCCTTGCTAATCACTTCTTTGAGGGTGTGGTAAGTGCCTCCTTTGCGATATCATTGCGGTTCCTCGATAGGTCTCTAGGAGTTGAGTTTGTTGGGACAACACCTTAGCTAGAGTTTGTGAGGACGGTGTGAGACTTCCATTAGCAAGGGTTCTAGTGAATAGCTGAGTGTGACCATAAGGTTCTTCCTCAAAGCTGTGATCAGAGGGTGATATGGGACCACCACGTCCGTGGCCCATGGCAAGTCTTGTAGAGGGTGAGCGGCTGCTCAGACGACCAGAGTGATGGGTGTTCATCCTGTTGCAGGTGTCGTAAAAAGGTCAGATATACTGTGTAAGTGACATGTTTTATTGTCAACTTTGTGTAATAATTAGATGATTTAAGCAATTTAAAACATTTAAATCTATCCTACACTCATACAAAGAAGCATGAAGAACCATGAAAATGCAATAAGAACCAAGCACTCATTACATAGGGTTTATTACATGGCGATATCTTTGGTAGTTATACCAAAAGATTCACGAAAAAAACGTGCTACGCGTAGGTAGTTCATGATGGTAGACATTCTACTCTACACATGGTATGACTGGTAGCTAAATGGGGTTCATCTTCATTTCTCTACCTACCCCCTTATCATGATGAGTCTCGTCCGTAGAGTGAAACTGGTGGGGTAGAGGGACTTTCTCCAAATTTTTCCTATCAGACTCTTGGGTCTAGGTGTGCTCGGCTTAATCCCATTACCCTATGGCACTATCGGAGGCATCGAGGGTATGGGTAATAGACGTTAGGAGGCCATGCTTGAGGAGTTTGTACGCATCTTGCGTCACAAATTGAAGAGTTGCATGTGCGGCAAGTTGCACAGCAGTAAAGATAGTGGTTTCTGATACAGGAATTAGTTTGGACCTTCGCTGTGGCACCTCTTCACTTGGGAGAATCTGTAGAGTCACCATGTAGTAGACTTCGTCTCCTCTAGGCACTACCCATTTGTGGCACGTCTATTGTTTCTTGTCTTCTGAGACTCCTTACTCTTGAAGCACTTCTTGCAGAACTTGGGCGTATCCATCGTTGTACTTGAGATAGAACGACATGCTCTTGAAGGTTGTCATTTGAATAAGAGGCCAAGAACTTGGTTAGCAAGTCCAATATAAGAGGTAAGCCATGCACAAAGTGGTGCAAGGTCGGTAATATAACCGAAAAGAAGGGCTGGTTCAACCTATTCTATCGTCCAATCCTGAGGGTCTCGTCCTAGGGTCAAGCTAGGAGCTGATACCAACTGAAACATCCTCAATTTTTCCACGAAGGGAAATCTCACAGAATGATATACATCAGTCGATAATCAATTCCATACATCGAACTATAAATCTAAAGAGTACAAGTAGAGGGGTTTACATTAATAATTACAACGCCACAAGGCGGAACAAAGTATATCTAGCATCCGAGAACAGCTTGAGAAGGCGGAAGTAACGCGGAAGCAACTTCAAACTCCAACTTGAGCGCGAGGCACGAGACCTTCTAATCCATTTGACATCACCGAGAAGCGGGAAAATCTGCACACCGCCGGATGTGTGCGGGCCATGGTCAAGACCGAATGAGCTTTAGTGGAAAAGAGAAATAAAGGGATCGCGATCCTATAATTTGGCCGTGGTTTGCATCCTAGCGCATGCGAAATAGCGATAAATAGTAGTAACAATAATAATATAGTCAAGTTTAACACATTCCCATTCCCACACACATCCATCCATCCATCCATCATCACATCCATCCCAAAACCATCATCTCACCTCTACCACCACATCTCACACTCATGTCGGCAGACCAACTCCCTCTCGGTCTGTCTCAGCGGCCCGCAGCCCCCATCTAGGCTCACGACCGGAATGCTCGGGGAAGGTAGAACACTCCTCTCCTATCTAGTGAAGCAGAACACAGGACAGGTCCATAGCTGACAAGTCAGCATATGTATCGATCGATCAACCAAGAACACTCTGCAGAGGTTTCACACACCACAAGATTGCCATCATCGACATGTACATTGCCTAGGCCAATTCCGACTGCTTGCTATAATAGAACGATGCCACCCTACCTCTCAGTCCTGGAATACCCCAAGTACCTCGGAGTAACCGAAACCGTGAAGTCATGTTCCCGATCCCGAATAGGGGGCCATGATCGTCTCGGGAGGGTGTGAGTCCACCAATGCCCGTACCTCCCTACACATCTCGCCTAGTAGTAGTGGCACCATGCTATCAAGTAGTCCAGCCGTCTCCCCATTATAAGGAACGTGTGGTCTGTAAAGGAGTCCTGAAGAAACTGAGTACTAGTAAGTCCTTAGGGATGACCAAACCGGGATGTCTCCAACAGGGTTACCGTTCGGGTGCCATCCTGACACCACGTGCCACCACAGCACCTTCTCCCTGAGCGGCCCACGACAAGCCCACACTCAGGGGTTTCCCCAACCACAAGTATACCCGCCACGGTATCCGCACGAATGTCCAGTCCATCCCCCGGGCAAGACTCGCTCCATAAGCTCGTCGTATATCCCGGCTCGATCGACTCAACCCTCACCCTCCACACACCCAAGTCACACTCGCAGAACCACCGAATCTCACCAAGTCCACCAAGGCTGGCATCCCAAGCCAAAACCATTCCCAGGGGTTCACCACCCGCATCACATCACAGATCCAATGCGAAGTGGAGTAATAAGTATGGTGATATATAGTGCAAGCAAGCGAGGGGTGGCAATAATAGTATAAGTGCGAGCGCAAAGCCGGGTAACATGGTGAAGGGTTTTCAATCAAGGTATAAATGGCTCAGGCAATAGCATGCATCATATACTAGCAAAGGAATAAATATAAAAGCGCTAGCAATTCTATAAATTATGCAATGTCTAAATAGAATTCTCTAAAATAAGGTGCTGCCATGACACCTGCGATGTCGAGGTAGTAGTGGTACAAATCCAACCGTAGTCGTACAAGTCCTCCTCCGACAGATGTAGTCGATCAGCGGGGCTCCTCCTCCTAAGTCGACTCTGTAATCGAAACATAATAGTCGCGTTAGCGACTCCTATAGAATCCACAAAGAACCAAATGAATATCAAAAAGATTCAAATGCACTCAAACATAGGCTCATGATATAAAGCTCGATTTTAGATGAATTTCGATATATAGATCACCATTTTTGGAGCTCGTATGAATTAGTTATGAATTTCCAAAGTTTAATATATATTCTAAAAGAAAAAATGGCAGATTAGTCTAAGGCCGACACGTGTCGAAGTCTAACCGGTCCACGTGGTGTCCGGGTCATGGCTGCGATGTGTCAAGGCGCTGATGTGCGGTGGCGTCATCAGCGACGAGTGGGGTCCACGATGACGTCATGATGACGTCACCTTGACCGGTCAACTCAAATGGGCCGAACGTGGGCCGCGCGGGGCCGAGTCGGGGGCCGGGCCATGGGCCGGGCCGGGCCGCCACGTGTCGCCCGTGTCTCTCGGTGGCGCCACGTCGTCGTATGGGTGCGTGCGGGCTCGGTCCACGCCAGCGGTCCATGGTGGACATCAGTTTGTAGTCCATGATCTGCAACATGGTTCATCATGAGCCCAGTCCATCCAGTCTTCTTCGTCTCACGGTTCACATGGTCCAAGTTCACAGGATGCACACCGGTGGGGCTTGGTCTACCGCGGTGTATTGCGGACGAGGCGCGTGTGGGGTCCTGCGCAGCGGCTCGGGTCTATGTGGACCACGCCCACGGTCATTTTCTCCACTCCATCTTCTTCTCATCCCCATTCCCCGAGCTCGCTCTTGCCATGGCATGGCCGGCGGCGGCATAGCGCGCGTGCGGGTGCCGGGTGACGCTCCGAACTAGACGGCGAGCGCATCGGCTCCGCGTCGTCCAGGCGAGCATGGCAAGGTGCTTTCTTGGCCGCAGCGGCGTCGGCGAGACGGCCCACGGCGACGCGGCATGGCCGCAACGGCGGGCGGCGCGGGGCACCAGCTCACCCCGATTCCAAATTGGCAGTCCTCGAGTTCGATTCACATCTCAAGGAAACTGTAGGGCTTGCCGGCGACGACCAAGAGTTGCGGTGGAGTCTGTGGCGGCATGGTGCGCGCGGAGGAGCTCCGGCAAGATGGCGGCGCACAGCTCGGGCACCAAGGTGAGGTCTCTAGGTCCCATCTTCTACGCGGTCAGGTGAATCGGCTCAGGATGGAGCTCTACGGCCCGTCCGCGGCGCGAGGTAGCCGGAGATGACCATGGCGGTCGCGACACGGCGGCGCTCCGGCACGAGCTCCGCGGTGGCAAGGTCTCAACCGGGTTTCCGGGGTCATCCTCTCCGTCTTGCACGCGCACACGGTGTGCGCCATGTCAAGGTGGGTCACAACCGAGGTCCAAGGCGTCGTGAGGCGGCCGGGCGGCGCACTAGGGCGGCGACACGGCGGTGCTCCGTGGAGCTCATCGTCGGCATGGTCACGGGTACAAGGGCTTTCGGGGTCATCTCTAAAGACCAACGCGCGCATGGTGTCTACCATGACGCCGCGGGCACGGTCTAGTCGCTACTGGGGCCTCGGTGTTCGTGGATCGTCGGAGTACGATTTCGCCATGACTGCTCTTGGCCATGGCGACGCGTGGGGGCAGGGCATGTCCGGCGCCCTCCTGGCGCCGTGGTCCGGTTGGCAGGGGCTTGTACAGTGCGTGTGCATGTATAAACGTGTCCAGAGCCGGGATTGGCTCGGCCAGCGCGTCCCGGTGCGGAACGGCGGCGTTCATGGCGGGTCCGGCGAGAAACAAGAAACGGCGGGGAAACGGCGTTTGCTCACCGTGGTGCGGTGTGGACGAGACGGCTTGGTGTTGCGGTACGGCGAGGTGGCGAGACGGCGAAGTAGAGGTACGGCTCGCGGTACGGCTTGGCGGTGCTCGCTCCTCTCCTTCCCGACGAGCTTCTTCTCCAAGTCCGGCGGGGTAGCTTCCGGCGGCGGCGGCTTCCTCTTCTCACCGCCTCCTTCTTCTCCTTCCTTCTTTTCTTCCTTCCTCTTCCTTTGCTTGGTGTGGTGTGGTTGGTTGCCACAAGGCGGCGGCGCGAGGGAGGAGATGGCTAGGGCTTCTCAAGGCTTCGGCTTTTATAGCCGGCGCCCGGTCATGGCAAGAGCGGACGGTGATCATAGGGACGGGCGCGATCAGGCGGCCCTCGGTGTCCGTGATGTCGCTGTCGAGCTCATCGTGGGCTCCAGCCGTCAGTGGAAGCGCCAATTGGCTTCGCGACCAAGAAAGAGGGGGAGAGCCGGGGCGCGACAGCGGCATGTGCGTGGGCGTGCGCGCTGGAGATTCCCACGCCGTGGGTGTCTTGTGCGCAGGGCTGTCGGGGCCAGGTGGCGCGCGTGTGCCCGTGGATGAGTCCGGGGCGCGGATCGAACGGTGGAAGACGGTGGCGTGGTGGCTATGCGGGGCGACAGCGCCTGACAGCACGACGTCATGGAAGGGGGACCTCGGAGCTGGCTTATGACATGTAGGCCCCGCGTGTAAGTGGCCGCGGCATCTCCCGGTTGGCGTCTTGCGGGGGAGGCCGAGCCGGGCGGGCTCCATGGGCCGGCCTGGCTGCTTGCTGGGCCGAGTTTGTTGGTCGGGCCGCAGAATAAGAGAAAGAGAGGAGAGTGGATGGCGGCTGGGCCGGCTGGTTTGCGAGAAAAAGAAAGGGAGAAGGGGTTTGCTGGTGGGCTGGCTCGGGGTCTTGGGCCAAATGGCCTTTGCCATTACCATTTCTTTTCCCATTCCTTTTCTTTTTCTGTTTTGACTTCTCTTACATATGTGTAGGTATTTGTTTGATGCTATGTCACATGCATTGTTGTAGGGGTGGTCTTAGGTGGTCATAGGCTAGATTAGGGCATTATTCCCCACATCAGTATATAAGTATGTTTATCCATTTATTGTATAAATAAATGGACAGATAACAAATGTGTAATTGTTGACTTAATTTCAAATCAAAAGTCCAATAACTCCAAATCACACATATTAGTTGAGATGCAACAGTGCATGCTTATGTACTAATTATTGGGTCCAAAAGAAATGGGTGTTGGTTGCTATGCTAGTGTGTTCTCATAAGTTACTATCGAGCTATAGGTGATCACTAATTGATGGTAGGGTTTAGGGTGTAACTTATATGAGCATGTAACTCCTTGGTCCCATCTATTCTAGTAGTATTCCAACAAGGTCTTAGGGTCATGATCTAGGATCTACTACTAAGACATATCATGGCTATAGATGCCACTGGTTAAGGCATAGGTTTACTCGGATCCTAGTCACATGTGGCTTAAGAAAGATATTAAGACACATGCGATGATAGTATAACGTGGTGCTTAGCAACTAAGCCTGTGTGCTAGGTGTGTGACTAGGTAGGGTTTCCTACATGACAAACAACAAACATAGGTTTGTTTAGAAAAAAAAAAATTTGTAGTTGGGATTTTTATGTTTTGGTGAATTTTCCGGGTTGTTACACAAGGTACGGCTACAGGAGCCAAAGACGCCGGCATTCCGCCCAGTTCGCGAGACTTCGGTTTGTGGTGCTGTCCTAATGACGAGTTGACATGAGGATAAGCGGACAACACACAACAAAAGGTGCCGGCACGAAACGACGGACTTTCGGAGGTCGTTTACTGAGGACGTGGACGTGGACGCAGCCTATTCCGACCTTAGGGCGTAGTCCGTCCGGCGGTCACCGCGTTGAGAAAATAGAACCCGCATGGTCTGCTTCCTGGCGGACAGGAGTGGGAGAGAACATATAACGGTGTTGTATTGTTATAAGGGCATCTCTGGAGTCGAAACGTACAATCGAACGAAAGCAAAGTTGGGTGTCTCTAGAGTGTGCGTCGATCCTTTGCGTACGGATGGTATTAAAAGTGTTGTATTGTTACAAGGGCACCTCCGGCGTTCAAGTCGAGACGTGAAATACTGAAATCGAACGAGAGCAAAGTTTGGTAGGTGTCTCTAGCTTACGTCGTTCGAGTAGCTCCCATGAGAGATCAACACGGTGCTAAGGGAGACAAAAAAACAATTTTGTATTCTCCACGGTTCAACCCATCTGGAAACGGACGATTGTCGCTCTAACATTGAACGTCTGAATGTTCCAATGTCCCTAGTTTGTTTTTCTGCATCTCTCGATTCATCTTTTGCCAGCACCGGAGCTAGTACAGACAATCGGATTTATACCGTGGTGAGCATGGCTTGGCTCATGCGAGCGATATATGCAGATGCCTCATTTCTTAAGGGTGTACGTCACTACGTGTTTGGTTGAGTCCATGTATCGACACATGCCTTGTGGAACCATATTTTTGAAAAATAGCATTGGGTGGGCTTGTATGAACGGATGCAAAAAAAAAAAAAAAAAAAAAAAAAAAAAAAAAAGGCCAAGTCTGACATGTGGGGTCCGTAGCAGCAGCTTGCATCTTGCTCAGCTTGGCTTTTTTTTTTTTTTTTTTTTTTTTTTTTGAGGAAATCTTGCTCAGCTTGGCTGGCTGGAGGGTGGCGCACTGGAGGGCGGCCCAGCCCATGGTAACGCTCGGGCCGGGCGTACCCAAATTCCTGGGCTCGGCCACTCAGATGGTTAAAGCACAAGTAGGTCTATACCAATGGGCAGCCTCAAACTAATTTTGGGTTAGCTGGCCCAACAAGAAGTATGATCAGCTCATTTTTTTTTTATTTTATTTAAAGAAACGCTCACTTCAGCGTTAGTATATATCCATTGACCGCTACAGAGAATAATCGCGGCCCTCCGGCACTTCGGTCCAAGTTCTTTTTATTTCCTCCCTCTCATAAAAGCTTAATTTTATTTTTTTATTAGTTCCTTCAAAAATATTATTGTGAGCATCTTCAAGGGTTTCCTAGGCGCGGAGAGATTGGGTAATTTTGCACTTAACCGCCCGCTCTTAATCATATTTTGACAAATCCCTCCTTCCACCTCTCTCATGTGCCCCCTTAAATCAACATCCTGCGGTTCAGATTAGAGTTTGCACAGTTTGCACGGAAAATGAGTTTGCAGTAAATCCGTTGCCTTGCTATCTTAACTTGGCATTCATATAATTTTGGCAAAATAAGAAAAAAATAGCCTCTCACACTTTGGCAAAATAACTTGGCATATCTTCCCTTCACGGGTGCAAATGTACGCGCACGTATACACCTTGGCATCCGGGGCTCTTCATTCGCTTAGCGGTCCTCTTCGTTTCGTTAACGGGGCTCTTTGTTTCGTTAGCGGGCTTTTTCGTTTTCTTAGTGTGTCTTTTTTTATTTTACCAAGTCAAAAATGCCAAACCCTTGGAGAGGACTGTTTTTTAACTTCATATGGTTTTAGGAGTTGGCAAATCATAAGATTTATTAGGAAGTAAAATTTGACAAACTATTGAAGATGCTCAGTTCCTTCACAAAACCATATTTTTTTTATATAACCATGGAAATACAATAATTTTATATAAAAAATATATAGATTGATGAGATCTTCAACCTTTGACTCACAACTTTTTTGTTTGAACAGGCTGAAATTTTTTTTACGATTAGTGGTTTAACTTTTCAGCACCTGAATTGGTGGAATCCTGCTGAATTAATTGGTGTGCATGATAGCCGTGTAATAACCCATGCTATGACAATGCGCAAATCTTAACATTTTCGTTGAAATTATTTTTTTGAACGAGTGATGCTAATACCTCACTAATAAAATTCAAATACAAATTTCATGACTTTAAATCATAGTGATATAATTACAGTTTATCATGACTTTTATTTATACAGTTTATCAAATATTTTCATTTATTTTTATGATTATAGTGATATAATTACAAACAAGTAGGGCTACCAATGGGCTGGCTCAACTAATTTTTGGCTCGTTGGCCCAACCAGAAATATGGTTAGCCCACTTCAACGGTAGTATAGGTTGCCATTAACCAACGACTACCGGGAATAATCGCGGCCCTTCTACACCATTCAGCCCAAGTTTGTTTTTGTTTCCCTCTCAAAAAAGTTTAGTTTTATATTTTTTTATTTCACAAAAGTATTGTTGTCCAATTAATTTTTACACAAATTTTCTTCCATGGAAAATCGAGAAAATAACGAGACTTAGATTTGCAGCACTTGAATTGGTGGAATTTCGCTTTTTTTTCTGCATAGCATAACTCAAAAACATATATTTTATTGTGATCATGAAAATATAAATTTAATCCAAAATTGTAAATATTGATTTTTTTATATAATAAATAAAATATCCGGTTTCATCTATCCTAGGATAGAATCAGGCTAATTATTACAAACTCCAAACACGGGCGATATGTCTAGCTATATTAAACTTACAACTACTCACAAAAATAACAGAACAAAGAAAAAGTTGTTGACTAAATAAAACCAATATGTCTCTGCGATAGCAATCCATAAGAACCGAAGAACTCTAAAGTTGACGTTCAAGGTGTTGTGCCACAGAGGTCATTTGATCTTGAAGCTCTTCATGCCGCTGTAAGGTTGACCATTTACGTAGCGAGTGTGTTCCTCTGAACAATACCTGCAAAAGAGATTTAGGTCTGCATTTGTCAAAAACTACCTCATTCCTTGTTATACAAATTGCCCAAAGTAATGCTGAGACTACTGTTAATAACAATGTATTATACTTTTTGTTATTCAATTTAGACCAATGATAGAATAAATCATCCATATTCTTAGGGGGTGATATTCCAAAAAGTATATGTATAGAGCGCTACAAAAGTTTGACATAAAACCAATAAAAAAAGAGATGGTGAATTGTCTTTGAGAAATGGCAGAAACAACGGTTTAGTCTCCAAGCCAATTTCTTCTAACCAAGTTGTCTTTAGTTAGAATCACTCCTCTTTTTAAATACCACATGAAAAATTTTATTTTCATTGGAAGCTTCGTTTGCCAAATATCTTGCGACACTCTCACCCCATTGTTAATTAAAGCACATACATACAGATGAAAATTATAGATATTGACGAGATTGTCTTTTTTTTTTCACTTGATTTCGGATAATATGGAATGAGAAACAAGCATATGTGTGCATGCATGACATAGCCGGTGTAACAACCCACGCTATGAAAAATATTCTGAGTCTTGGTAATATTTTTGAGTGGGGCTGTGCTTCGAACCAGACTCCTCTGTTGCTTTTTTCAGTGGAACTAGAAGCCTCTGCCGTATAATATGCCACGGCTATTCGACACATATAAATTGCTGGTGCTTCTCATTCTCATATTCCCAACTCTACAACAATCCCGCATCTCTGCTTATGCATTCCTATTCCTATACAAGCTGCAAGTTATAATGAGCTCTGTGCCAGTCAGTGTATATATGGAGCACCGATGAACAACGTGCAGAGCAATCTGATCTATAACTATTATAAAGATAAACCCACTAGAGGATTTCTCTTCTCATACAAGGTGTCCACATCATTTCCCACTAAGTGCTAAAGGCTTCATCTTTTCATGCAAGGTGTCCACATTGTTCTCAACTAAGTTCATATCATCCCTTATTAATTACAAAAAAAAATATGTATTTTATCTCTATCATGTGAAATATTTTAAATCTTTAATCTATTAACATACAAGTCATCTACATACCTATAGAAATGCTATATAACAGATTTATTTTTAAGAAACTTCTGCAACAATGCGCGGGGTATACTCCTAGTTATATATACGTGAATGCAATGTGATGTGTCTAGCTATGATTTACATCGTCTGTTCTTTTCTTTTTAGAGTCGTGAGGCCTACCTAGAATCTCAGTGCAGTGCTGCAACCTAGAACATTTATTGTCACTATAGACAACTTCTGTTAATTTGCATAATTAGAGTGGCGGCCAGTAGGATTTCCAATCAATTTGTTCGCGTTAATGCGCATAACATGCTGGATGCGGTTCCAGAGTTAAGTAGTTAACTGGAGATTGGAGCTGAAAATGGTTTCCCCTTCTGAAATTCGGCCAAAAATCAAATTTAATTAATCCAAGCATATGAGAAATCTGTTTAATCCAAACTTCAAATATGAGTTGAAATTCAAGAGTCTAACTGATGACTAAAATTAAATGGTTGGTAGACATCGAAAACAGGAGTTCTGTTTTGGCCGGTAAAATCAGTTTACACTAGGTGATTCCCCGCGCATTGCTGTGGGAGTTTTTTAACTACTCGGTGAATACTTCTACTTCTATTTTAGACTTGTAGTTGACTTAATGCTTTAATTGGAGAGAAGTTTCTGGTGGAAGTGGAGGTAGGGTGGGTTATGGTGTAGTGGGGTCAACTGGTGATGTGGCACCCTGAAAAGTTAAAAAAATACTCTAGTGGACATTAACTTTATAGGAGTAGTAGATATCTTACTGCATTCATTGCTCATCATTGTGCTTCACGGAAGACTGAAATCTTCACGGAAGACTGAAATGGTGATATGACTACAAGCCGGTCTTTGAATGTGAGAATACGAGGTTGCAGCCAACTCGGAAGCGGGAAGATTAGACACACGGCTGCATACGTGGTTGCAGCCAGGAAGAACCTTATAAGAGCTAACCTGCGCAGCATGGCATTGGGCCTCATAGAGCATTGCTGAGCAGTACGATGCTGTCAACACCATACATCTCTCGATGGACGCCTGATGCCCCTCACACCGAGTGGTAACGTATCCAATCGCATGCCCGTCTCAGACTAGCTAGTTTACCTGTTACAACCTGTGGAAAAGAATTATGTATTTACAGGATAGCAGTACGAATTGAAGTAATGGTAACTGGAAAAACAACTGACCTCCTTACAAATCCTGTTTTTGTAATAGATCATCCTAGAGCATCTCCAACAACTCCCAATATCAACTTGGTATTCTATTTTTTTTTTACCAAAATCACAAAAACACATCTCCAACAACTCCCAATATGCACTTGGTATTTTGTCAAGAGTGAATTATGAAAATGGCTCTGGAAACGAAACTGTTGAGGAAACTAGCCCTTTTTTTTGAAGTTAGGAAATCGGACTCGACGCAAATTTTTTTTTGGAAAATGACCTTCTGTTAGTTTAAAAAATCATATCTGGAATTTGGCACGTCCATCTTGGGTGAGCCAAATTTTGTTGTGTTCATTAGGATGCCTAGTTTTTATTAAAAATATTAAACACGCCATGTTTAGTAATAAAATAATTAGTTATGATTTATGCCTTTTAAAAGAGGAAAATTAATATCTTGTTCGTATAACTCCAATTGACTTGAAACAGTTAGGGTAGGTTCCGATGTAATGTGTGTGCTATGGTAGAAATTTCATGTTCAATGGATTTAATATGACCGAGTTATTAAGTTATTTTGACTGAGTTATTAAGTTATCTTAATAACTTAATAACTCAATCATATTAAACTCAATGAACATGAAATTTCTACCATAACACACACATTGCCTCAGAACGTACCCTAAAAGTTTCAAATAAATTTGAGTTATATAGAACGAGATATGAATTTTTCTCTCTCTAAAAGTCATAAATCATGACTAATTAATTTATTGCTAAAAACGGTACGTTTAATATTTTTAATAAAAACTAGCCATCATAATGAACATAACAAAATTTGGTTCAACCAAAATAGATTTGCCAAACTCAAGATATGATTTTTTAAAATAACAAGACCATTATCTTAAGAAAGTTTGATTTCGAGGCCAATTTCCAAAGTTCAAAATAAAAAGGGCCATTTTCCTCAACACTTACGTTTCCAGGGCCATTTTCATAATTCTCTGTTTTGTCAACTTGGAAAAAATCTCCCTCCGCGCGCGTAGAGACTGCGAATCGGTGTTTTCGGCCTCGTGTCCTCCCTCCCGCGCCCGCTTTTTATTTCCCGCGCCGCACCGCCGCGCCCGCCGCCGGCCACGCTCGCCACGCCGCACCGCCGCGCCCCGCCCCGCGCGCGCCGCGCCGCTGCGCCTGCAAGGACTTAATTTATGATAGATTTTCTTTTCTGGACTTTTCTGAAAAATACTAGACACAAAGAGTTATAGATACGTCCTTGGTTGATTTCAGAAAAGTTCAGGGACTAATCTACAAAGTGGTCATCACGGGATTTACCAAGTGGGAATAAGGAGTTGTTGGAGAGAGATCTTTTTTTCACTTGGGAAATAAAATACCAAGTTGCTATAACACAAGATATACCAAGTGAATTATGGCGAGTTGTTAAAGATGCTCAACTATCCGATCTAGTTAAATGAATGATTCACGGTCGTTTGAAAGTACCTCAACAAAATCTTATGGTCAACCGTAGAATCATGGGTGCGCATATTGTAATCTTCTGAGTATGTAGAAAGCTTAAGATGTGCCAAGTGGAAGCAAAAAAAATTGGGATAGTAATTTGGCTGAGCTCCGGTGGCTCCAGGTTTTCAGCATCTCGCACTGTTCAATACTGTATAACACGATTCACATGGGTTACTTTGAACTGGTCAGGTAGGAGTTTCAAGGCAATAGTTTTTGCAAATAAAGAAAATTACAAAAAAAATTACAGTCATGCCATTGTTTTCAGCTCCTCTGAAGATGCCAAGCTGATTAGCACGTGTGCATCGCTTATTTGAAGGTTTGAAGCATATTGAGGACATGTCTGCTTCTGAGGCCTGTTCTGGTGAATGGCCTGTTGAAGACCTTGATTTTAGCTCAATCTTCTTTTGTGGCTTGCGTGGCTGCTTGCTTGACGAGCTCATCAGCTTCGTGATTATTTTAGTGGGGCTGTACTTCGAATTAGACTCCTCTGAAGCACTGCTGCTTCCTCCTGTAGGAACCCCTGCATTTGACACATACAAATTCCAGATGCTCCTCATACCTAACTCTAACTGGTCCAACTCTCCAACCCATCACGCATCTCTGCATATGCATGCCTACACACGGTGCAAGTTACAACAAGCTCTGCGACATTCACATTCAGTATATATAATAATAATCAGGCACTAGTGTTCATGCTAATTAATAACGTGGAGAGGGGCAATACTATGGTACATATACTACCTACTAGAAGGTAATAGTTCAAAACAATCTGAGTCATTGATTTATTAAATTTTATAAATTAATTAAATAAATAAATACCAAATAGAAACAAAGAAAAATCTGACAAAATCCCGTAAACAGCGGGAAGGGGACCCCTGCAGCCGTGATTTTACACAGGAGTATATCATATTGCAAGTTTTTTTTTTCTTTTCGGCACAACGCCATGTACATTACCACAAGGCACATAAAGTTATTGTATATATTATAGTATATTTTGGCAAATAATTACGTAGAAAACATCATGTTACATAATAAATTAAAAAAATATGTTACACGCAAGCAGCGGTATTTATTTACTAAATTTTACCAAGTAAAAATTAATTCAATATTTATTTTCATCTAATATGTTGTCATAACCGTCCGATCAAATAAATGGACGGCTCAGAATTACTTAAGTGTGTACCGTAGCAAAGGCCAATTCACATAACTTTACTTATACAACTTCTACTAATTTGCATAATCAGAGTGAAGGCCGGTTGAATTCCAATAAAGTTATATGCATTGACCCGGACTAGCATGGTGGTGCCGCTTTCTAGGTTGCTGCACCACCATACTCTTTTGGCACAGGAAGAGGACACACAACTTCAGGTAGTTGGACAGCTCGCCATTCACCTATCATCTCAAGCACATCCATTGCGCTTGCTAGTGGATAGTGTGTCCAGCATCCACCTAGATGTCAGTGGCTAGTGGATAATATGGTATGCCTGCGTTTCCTATAATATTTGGGACAAGGTTTCCACCACAAGAACGTGACACCTGAGTTCCCAGCATCTCCCATTTCCAACACAATAGAGAGTAAGGTAGTTTGATCATTTGCATGGGCAGATTATGCTGGAGGGAGCTTAGCAGGACATAGTTCCATGAACTGCAATATAAATTATACGAGGCACAACAATGCTATGGTGTATTGTCTATGAATGTTTATTTACTACAAAAGAAATGGTATGTAGCAAATACCTAAGGATGAACTAGTACTACAAGGGAATTCGTTCCTTTTATTTGGCCCTTTCCTCTGTGGTAGGTTTGGCTCCTAACATAGTCGAATCCCCACATATGCACACAAGAATGTTCAGAATAGAACGCTGCTCTATGTCTGAGTATATATGTGGGTCTGCTACTAGATGGAATTATTTTTCTTCATGATCGAACCATACCCTCATAGTTGGTACAATTTTCTAGCTCTGGACATTAATGTCAATTAGTTGATAAAATGAAAACGCAAGGCGGTCTTCTTTTTTGAGGACTCCAACAATTAAACCTTGAGAGATTTTACAATCCTTGTGTAGATTTTCGACGGCTCACAACGACCGATCCGACGGCCGAAAGGCCGTAGGCGATGGGAGGCGATGGAAGGGAGGCGATGGGAGGCGATTGCTGTGTCTATGACGGTGGGCCATATGCGCTAAATCGCTTCTCATCGCCTCCAAAACTGAGGTGGGAAGCGATGCCAAATAAAGGAAGGGTAATTGCATTTTTGTAATTCCTTTTTGTAATCAAGGGTATTAAGGTAACTTTATAAATATAATATTTTGTGTTTTGAGTACACTAATTAAGGATATTACTTGTTGTTATTAGTTTTTTTGAGGCGATACTATTTTTTTTTTGAGTACGATACTATTGTTATTAGAAACAGCGACGTTGGCGTCTAGGGTTCCTTGGGCCGCCGGCGGCTAGGGTTCCGGCGGCGATCACGCTTATCTGGAGGAGCCGCGCCATGCCTGGACGCCGCCGGGGCGTGCATATGGAGGAGTCGCGCGGTGGTGGCGGCTGGGCGGCCGGGCGCGGCGGTGGCGGCGCGTTGGGGCGGGCCGGAAGTGGCAGCGCGTGGCGGCGCTGTGGTCAGGCGGCGCCGGGTCTACGCCGCGGGCTTCGCCACATCCGCACGCGGCATCGAGGCCCGTGCAAAGGCGATGGCGGTGCTGCGGGACGACCACGCTACGGGGGCTCCATCTCCGGCCTCTCGCTGCGCGGCGAGTTCCTCCTCGCGCGTCCACGAGCGGCGACATCGCGGCGTGGCGGTAGCCCGACCTGCGCCGCTCGCGCGGTTCGGCCACGGCGAGGGCGGCGGCGGGTCCGTCAAGCGGCGCGGCGGCCGGCGGGCGCGTCTTCTCCGCGCACCAGGACGGGCAGGTCCGCGTGTGGCGCGTGTCCCGCCGCGCCCGCCGCGACGAGAACGCGTTCAAGCTCGTCGCCACGCTGCCCACTGCCAGGGACTACCTCGGCCGCGTCTACTGCTAGGCCAGCTACGTGCAGACCACGGCGCGGAGGTCCCAGCGCCGCCTCTGGATCGAGCACGCCGACAACATCTCCTGCCTCGCCGTCGCAGCCGCCGCCTCGCAGGACGCCGCGCCGCTGCTCTACTCCGGGTCCTGGGACCGCACGCTCAAGGTCTGGCGCATCGCCAACCTCAGGTGCCTCGAGTCCATCCGCGTGCACGACGACGCCGTCGCCGCCGACGCCGGCGTCGTCTACTCCGCGTCCGCCGACGGCCGTGTCAAGGCGTGGGAGAAGGGAAAGGCACTACGTGAAAATCCTTCAAAGGGAGCGCTTGGCATTTTGTAGTAGGGGCGTCTTGTGATGCAGCCGCCCCTACGGTGGGCGCCCCGGGTGGGCGGCGGCCGGATCACCGGCCCCCCTCTAATGCAGTAGGGGCGGGCGGTGATCCGGCCGCCCCTACTACATAAAGCCACTGTAAGGGCGGCGGTGATCCGGCCGCCCCTACGAAGGTTTTTTGAATACAAGATAGTTACATCTCATCAAGACACTCATTTCATACATAGAACACTTTTGCATTTGGAAAAGTTTTAGTAAACTCTTGTCACATGGTTTGAAAATCCAAGGCGAGACTTGGTCAACCCTTGTTAAACGAGGTACCAAATGACCTCAAATGAAAAACTTTTGAATACAAGATAGTTTTGTCTCATCAAGATACATATTTCATACATAGACCATTTTTGCATTTGAGGAAGTGTTGGTAAACTCTAGTCACAAATTCTTGAATCCCACACAGACTTAATGAAGCTTTATGCGGGACGAGTGGATTTAGAACTACACTTTCGCATCGCTTCGTCGAATGCAAAAATGACCTTGTATGAATTGTTCGTCTTGATGAGTGGATCAAACTTTATGTTCATGACTTTTCGAGGTGGGCCCGTCTAGGGGGTCGAAAACCCGCGTGTAGCCGCGAAAAACTGAAGTTTCAAAGTTTGAGTGGTCCAAACAATCTCAGATCAAAAGGTGACCATTGAAAAAAATATGTATCTTGATGAGTGGATCAAACTTGCTGTTCATCACTTTTGCATCTGAGGCCATCTAGGGTCCGGTCAACGTGTATTTTTTGAAAAACAGAGGTTTGACTTGGTCAACCTAGATCAAACGAGGCCCTGAATGACCACAAATGAAAAACTTTTGAATACAAGATAGTTACATCTCATCAAGACACTCATTTCATACATAGAACACTTTTGCATTTGAAAAAGTTTTAGTAAACTCTTGTCACATGGTTTGAAAATCCAAGGCGAGACTTGGTCAACCCTAGTCAAACGAGGTACCAAATGACCTCAAATCAAAAACTTTTGAATACAAGATAGTTTTGTCTCGTCAAGATACATATTTCATACATAGACCATTTTTGTATTTGAGGAAGTGTTGGTAAACTCTAGTCACAAATTCTTGAATCCCACACAGACTTAATGAAACTTCATGCGGGACGAGTGGATTTAGAACTACACTTTCGCATCGCTTCGTCGAATGCAAAAATGACCTTTGTATGAATTGTTCGTCTTGACGAGTGGATCAAACTTGATGCTCATGACTTTTCGAGGTGGGCCCGTCTAGGGGTCGAAAACCAGCGTGTAGCCGCGAAAAACTGAAGTTTCAAAGTTTGAGTGGTCCAAACAATCCCAGATGAAAAGGTGACCATTGGAGAAAATATGTATCTTGATGAGTGGATCAAACTTGCTGTTCATCACTTTTGCATCGAGGCCATCTAGGGTCCGGTCAACGTGTATTTTCCGAAAAAAACGAGAGGTTTGACTTGGTCAACCTAGGTTAAACAAGGTCCCGAATGACCTCAAATGAAAAACTTTTGAATACAAGATAGTTACATGTCATCAAGATACTCATTTCATACATAGAACATTTTTGCATTTGGAAAAGTTTTAGTAAACTCTTGTCACGGGGTTTGAAGATCCAAGGCGAGTCTTGGTCAACCTAGTCAAACGAGGTACCAAATGACCTCAAATGAAAAAGTTTTGAATACAATATAGTTTCATCTCATCAAGATACACATTTTATACATAGCACATTTTTACATTTGAGAAAGTGTTGGTAAACTCTAGTCACAAATTCTTGAATCCCACACGAGACTTAATGAAACTTCATGGAGGACGTGCGATTTAGAATTACACTTTAAATGTAACGCTTCGTCAAATTCAAAAATATTCTTTATATAATGTTTGTAATGATTAAAACTTTTTATATAAACATTTATAGAATTTTAAACTTATATATAAATTTATTTTTGTATAAAAAGGTCATTAAGTCTCCTAAAATTAGAATTTGGAGGTATCTAAACAAGGCCCCAACCAGCTGCAATTTTGCCCCTCCAAGCCATGTCGGCCCATTATAGGCAGGCCCATTACATCACATTATATAAACTTGTCGCCCCCCACCCCCAAACCCTAATCAGCACACCCAGCCGCAACTCTGCCGCCCCACACCCGACCCGATCTAGATCGGGGACGCGACCTCCTCGCCGACGGCGCGGCGGCGCCCGCCGGATCCTCGAGAAGCTGCCGCCCGACACCGACTCCAGGCTGTGCTTCGCGCAGGTTCCCGCGTCGGACGGGCCGCTCGGCGCCGCCTACCGCGCTGCGGATCCGCCGTCCCGAGCTGCAGAGGCGCTGGCCTCGCCCTGCTGACCTCGCGCGCAGTTGCGCCGGGCTCTGTCCTGGGTGTGGCTGTGCTCTGTGCAGCGCCCCCACGGAGCTTGCCCGCACAGCTGCGCTGCCGGGCTCGGTCGCGCCGTCGTCCTCCAAGGGAGCTTCGCCGTGGCGGCCTCGTGTGCTGCTGCTGCCGCACCACCATGGGGCCTCGTGTGCTGCTGCTGCCGACCACGACGCCCGCGACGGCGTCTCCTGGAACGCGCTCGCCGTCGCCGCCGAGGACCGCCGGGTCTACACCGCGGGCTCCGACGGACATGTCGCCGGCTGGGACCGGCTCGGCGGCAGGACCGCCGCGCGCTGGAGCCTCGCGTACGATGTCAAGGCGCACGACATGGCCGTGCTCTGCCTCTGCGTCGTCAGGGACATGCTCTGCACCGGCTCCGCCGACAAGACCATCGGCCTGTGGCGCCGGCAGAGCGGCGGCGAGCTGGCCAAGGTGGGCGTGGTTGCTGGCCATGAGGGCCCCGTCAAATGCATCCAGGCGTCCTGGTGCAGGCTCAGCAATGGCTGCATGGTCTACAGCGGGAGCCTTGACAAGACCATCAGAGTCTGGTGGGTGCCCGGTGATTTGCAGGATGGCAATGGCAATGACCAGAAGCAGCAGCAGGAAGAAAAGAGCTTCAAGGATCAGAATCAGAATGAGAAGGCTTCCCTGTTCTTGAGATGAAACGTGTCTGTTCCGAATTTCAAAACCAATTGATTGAGATTGCTCAGGACCCCTTAGTAGTCTGTATTTAGGATTGTTTCATTCATGGTGCCGGACTTTGTGGTTTTCTATATTAGATTAGATGGAAGGGGAGAACAAACATACAACGATAAATGGATAACACACAATGGTAGCCATAGAGTGGGTGTATAATTCTGTAAATGGCTGTATACTTTGTTCTGATTCTTAATGACCTTATTTGTGAGTTATGATGTGAATTCCTCAATCAAAACTACTAGTATTTGCTATGGATGATGATGAACATTTCAAGTTTGTAATCAGAAAAAACAGCAAGGAAATAGCTTCAAGGACCAGAATCAGAATGAGAAGGCTTCTCTGTCCTTAAGATGAAACGACTCTGTTTCAAATTTCAAAATGGATAGATTGAGTGTCCACAAGTACTTGGCGTGCTAGATGGAGTTTCATTCTTAACTCAAACATGGCAAATACCTTATAATCTGATTCCATGCATGTACTGTGATCTCATGTCTTGTGGCAACTCATTCAATTCAAATGAAAAAAATAACAGCATGACATTGTCGTTGGCATGCTCGTATCATAAAACGTGCTAAGTAGCATCAAATGACAAACAAATGTCTGATATCCGGACAACAGGAAGCAAAAACAGCAAATATGTTAATTATTTCACCCAAAGGGTATCATAGGTTCAACACAAGATACGAAGGTTCACATAAGACACTGTATTACCCAGAGACACTTGAAATTCATGTTCCACAAAGCAAAATAATAAGACAGACTAAAGCACAACGTCTGGATCCGCATTCCACAGCCGACCTAAATCAAAATAATTGTAGAGTTGTTCATGGATTGCTTTTCACTACCCCTTTGGAAAGGATGATCGTCTGAAGCAGTTTCTCTGGCCTGCAACATCAAATAATGTAATCATTAAAATTTGTTCAAGTGAGTGCAACAGGGAACTACGAAGGTACTCAGATTCGTCATACATATAGCAAGGCTCACCTGCATATGCAAATTTGGCCAGCCACCTATATGCCTGGTAGCACATCAGCATTAGACGTTTCGGGAGCCTCCTCATCGGACTCTTCCATAGGGTATGGTTCCATGTGATAATCCTGAATTACAAGTACATTAGATGTTAGATCATCATTACCTAGTGGTTGGTCAATATGGTTGGGTTTAGTATATATTCGTCAAGAGGAATCAATACTTACCTTAGCGGATGGGGCTTCGTGTCGGCTCACTAGGTAGACAAGACAAATTTTAGTCCCCTGTTCAGCATGAGCACGAACCATTTCATTTACATCATCTTCCCCGACAATCTCCACTAGTCCAGTTGGCGGCTGACTCCCAGGAACAGGATTGAGGTAATATACCTGTGAGTCGTACTTGTGACCCTGATAGAACAAACCATTCATGAAAGCATGCATGAACTTGGGAAACTTAACAGAAGTGCCTTTAATTCCAAACGTTCCCCAAATTGCTCGATGGTCATATTTCTATAGGTCAGGATAAACTTGCTTCAATTTGAATAACTTAAAATGCATCGCTATACCCTGCAAGTAGGCATTACACGATTAAGGCATTGCAGCACAACGGTGTGGCAGAACCTCCTAAGTAATATGGCCCACATGCACTAATCCTTGTCTTAACAGACCTCAGATTACTATGCATGTGTTCCACACAACTTAACAAGCTCTGTCGGGTGTCCTCGGGAAACCCGAATCATCCACGAATCTTTCGAACTGGATCGATCATTATAAGAGACATTGCGTATTACAACAATTTTGTATAAATAAATTATATCGAGTAAAAGTGCGGAAGTATTATGATAACATAAGTTTACAAATCATTTATAAATAAAACTTTTCAAATAATAAGTTGTTTTGATTACAACCATAGTAGTGGAATATCATTACTTAACTTTATGATTCACCAAAACGTAGTGCTCGCCCGAGAGCCAAACAAACTACTCGCCGTCCTCACTTGACGGACACACACGCAACAAGGGTAGAACAAACCCCGAGTACAAAAGTACTCCGCAAGACTTACCCGACGAAAAAGAGGGAGAAGACTCGGGAATGAAGGCCGATAGGACAAGGTAAGGCTTAGCAAAGAATCAAAGTATTTTTGCGAAAAGCACTAACCTAGTTTCAACCTCAAGTTTTACTTTCCAGATTAGTCATTAGATTCTAAGGTGAGCCTAGTCTAGCTTGAATACGGAGATCAAGATAATTCACGGAGATCACATTCTTAGTCTTCCAACAAAATTCCTTCAAGTTCCATCGGTTACTACGATGCGGGTCGGGTGATCGAGTCTCCATAACCGAGGAGCAACGACGATTCGAATCGATTATACCCAGCTGGGGATCCCTAATCACACGATATATGTAGAATCAAATCTTGCATATATCAACCTTCACTCAGATCTTCCAAAACCAACCCGGGTCTGCGCCACCCGAGAATACTGTACGCCTCAAATCCAGGACCAAGCCCACGAGGGTAACTCGTATTCCCGCCATCTCTCCACTCCCAGTGCGCAGTTATCCGTTCTGATGATGGAATAGCTGGGGTCTTAGGCTTACCATAGTATATGATTAGTTGCAAGGCTCGAACCACAGGCGGCCCTACAACGATACGGTCCTTAATCGACACAGTCGGAAACACTACATCCCTAACCCAGATGCAAGTTACCCGACCGGTCTCCACTTCAATAAAAGATGTAACAGATCCAGAACAAAGGATTACATCGAGACGTCATTCGATGAAACCCAATATTCTGATCAACGATTTCATTGCGAAGAAAAATTAAACTTACCGACAGGGTAAGCACATCCTTTTGAAAATATTTTCGAAATCCGAACTAAATTAGCAAGACTAAGCATTGTTACGTATTTTTCAATCAAAACGGTTTCAAGGATGATATTAGAATAATCAAGGAAGTTAATGCGTCAAGTAGGTTATCACTCAACTCCTATTACTTAATGCAACAATACATACTCAAGTGATAAAACTTTTGCAAAATCAAGGAATTGGTTGATGGATCCGGGGCTTGCCTCGAAAGTCGGTGTAGACGTTCTTCAACGACGTATCTGGAAGATGACCAATCACCAAAGATGGATTGACTTCCTCAGGAACTAGGATTGTCTCGACAACTATTCCTCGGAAACGGAATCGACAGGTCTCTCCTCGATCACGGGGACTACACGAGATAATTAAAATGCTTCAACATGATGGAATATAAAATATGATGCTCAACGGATGCTAAACAAGATTATAGACAAGCGCAAACAATTAATTAAAGTGCCAAAGGTCATTAGGGTTGATGACCTAGGGTCTTCACTCAAATCCAAAGTCAAACAATTAATTAATTAACTAAGAAAATTAAATCCTAAAACAAAAGTTGTCAAATTGATTTCAAAAATTAATTTTAAGTAGCTTATATCAAAAACAGTGCACCAATAAATTTTCATGATTTTTGGATAAATAAATAAATTACTAAAAATCGAGAAAGACTCACTTTTTAATTAAAAGAGCTAATTTTTGAACATATCAAAACTACTCAAAATTGGCATTTTAAATTTTTCCTAGGCAGAGAATACCATAAAGAGCTTTCACAAAAATTTTCAGAATTTTTGGAGCTACCAATAATTACTTATGAAATAAACAAAAAGCAATACTATTCACCAATCCTGGAAAAGAATAAAACAAAGAAAAAGAAGAAGATCAGCTTGGGCCGATTCTGGCCCAAGTCGGCCCAGCACTGTGGGAAAGTCGGCCCAGAGCATAAACAGGCCGGCCCAGCGGCGGAAACAGGCCGGCCCAGCGGCGGCCTGCCGGGCCTGGCCTGGCTTGGCAGCTTTGCAAAAGAAGCCTTGAGTTTTCACCAAATTACAGATAGGTCCAAAACGATATCAGCCACTATTCATATGTGTCATGCATGTTTGCAACTAGGCCCCTGGGGTTTTACTAATTCTTGCTGACTGGTCCCCGCGTGGTTCTACAGAGGAGCAATGGCCCGGCCGGCTCGATCCCGCCGGCGGCGAGGTCCTGGACGGCGGCAAGAGCACGGACGTGACCTACATGGCAAGGCGATCTGGCTGGGGTGGCTATTACGACGGCGGAGACTCGGCGCCATGCTCGTCGTCGGCGGCGGCGAACATGGTGGCGCGGCGCGCGGCTAGCTGGAGACTGCGGTGCGCCCGAGGCAAAATTGACGACATGGGTGGCACCGGTGAGTCGAGGCGAAACCGGTGCTCACCTTGGTTGAGGTAGAGGCAAAGCGGAGCGGGAGGCCGGACGGCAATGGCGGCTCGGCGGCGAGTTCCGACGGCGGCAACGTCGACGTTCCGCGCTACCCGGAGACCGGGGAGTGAACCAAGAGGCGCATAAGAGGAAGTAGAGCATGGTGAGCATGAAGGTGCATTCAAAGATGAAAAATGACTGACGACGAAGGCTACCAACGGTGGCGCGGCTTCGGCGGAGCGGTTGCCGGACGGGAAGAAGATAACGGCGCACGGGTTCGCTAGGCGGTGCGAGGCGGCGCTATAAGGCTCGTGGGTTCGCGCGGCGAGGCGGAACCGGTGGCGGTGAAAATGGAAGTCGAAGCAACCGACGGCGACGAATTTGGCGGCGGAGCTCAAGGCGACGATGGCGTCGGCGCGCGAAGAAAAGCGGAGAGGAGAGGAGAAAAGGGGCTTGGCCGGCCGCTTTAAGGCGCGAGACGGCGAATGGAGAGGCGACACGAGGGCGGCGAAGCTTCTAGCGCGGCTATGCGGCGGCGGCCGGCGGCGACAAGCCGGCATGGCGGCGGTGACCAAGAACGAGGAGGGAGGAGGAGGACGATGATGACGTCGGCGACACCGTAGCATGGACAGATCTTTCTGAATTTTGCAAATTACTCCCAAAAATTGAACTGTACTCGAAAAATTCCAAAAACAACCTTGGCCTAATTTTTCATTCTCTACAACTTTCTCAACTGGCACATTTTCAAATTTTGCAAGGAAAATTGAATTTGAATCAAATTTTGAAAAGGGGACAAAAACCCTAGGATGAAATATTTGAAATTACTTTGGATTTTTCTAAAGAACTTGAAAAACTCCAAAACTATGGAATACTCAACTTTTCAAACTGCACACTTTCTCCAAAAGATGTTTTTCCAAAATATGCATAATTTTTGAATTATGGTTTGAAATTGAAAAGGGGACAACTGTCGAAAAACCGTATTTTCAAATTTATTTGAAATTCTTTTTGAAAACTTGAAAAACTTTGTTCACCAACATTGTAGGTCTCATCAAGCACTACAACTTTGCTTTTGGGACCAACTCCAAATTCTTTGTAGATTTTGAATTAGGGAAAAGGGGGTAAAACGGAGTTTCTTTGGAAAACGGGGTTTTGAAACGAAATCGAATTTGATCTAGCCGACACACCTCCGGACTATGAAAAGCAATAACAAGCATCATCTCGGGAGCACAATCAACCTAGAATATAAATTTATTTTAGTTGATGCACATCGGGTTAACCTAACATGAATGCTTTGCAACTAAATATGATGACATGTCGGGTTTTAGGTAATATAACATCAGAGATGTTACAGCCTTTCCCCCTTAAAGAAATCTCGTCCCGAGATTTAAAGCCTTGGGTTAGGTAATGGAAAAGGAAATGTGTCAAGCAAACACATCTCGAACAAGTACATAAGGAAAGGGGTTTTTACAACTAACACTAGACCAGTTACAACTCATAGAGGGAATTATAACTTAGATAGAAGCATAGAATTCCGGAAAATTTTAAAACAAATATTCCTCGAGACTCCCAAGTAGCTTCTTCTTCGAGTGACGTTCCCACTTTGTATCTTGTACCACTTGATTGTTTTGCTTCGGGTGACACGATCTTTCGATCTAGAACCACGATAGGATACTCGAATAAGTCAAATCGGGTTCAAGTTCAATCCCTTCAACATCAACAATTTTGTCGGGTGGTCGAAGACACTTCTTGAGTTGTGACACATGAAATACATTGTGTACCGGCGACAACCGTTTGTTCGCAACAGCGCAAACGGTATGCTACCTTCCTATATTTTGCCAAAATTTGAAAGGGACCAATGTAACGAGGTGCTAATTTGCCTTTAACTCCAAAGCGACTAACTCCCTTCATGGGTGATACTTTCGAGATATACATAATCTCCTTTGGCAAACATTAGAGGTCGACGCCTCTTATCTCGCATAACTTTTACGTCGAGATTGAGCTACTTTCAAATTGTTACGTATCTGTCTAACCTTTTCTTCTGTCTCTTTCACAAGATCAACCCCGAAAAACCATCTCTCTCGGGTTCGACCAATTCGGTGGAGTCCGACATCTGCGACCATATAGTGCTTCAAATGGTGCCATCTTGATACTTTCTTGATAACTTGTTGTTGTAAGAGAGCTCGCTAATGGTAAACATTCATCCCACTTTTCCGGAAAATTCAATACACAAGACCTCAACATGTCTTCAAGAATCGATTGACTCTTTACGTCGACCATCGATCGTGGATGATAGGCCGAGCTATAAAGAGATTTGGTGCCCATTGCCTTATGGAATTGCTTCCAAAACTGTGAGACAAATTGTGTACCCCTATCGGAAACAATAGTCCTTGGTACCCCATGAAGGCTTAAGATTCGTGTAATATATAACTTAGCATATGTCAAAGCCGAATGATCTGTCTTGACTTTGGAATAAAATGAGCTGACTTTGTGAGTCGATCCACAATAACCCGAGATGGAATCAAATCCTCTTGATGTCTTGGGTAAGCCCATTATGAAATCCATACGATATCTTCCCACTTCCAAGCGGGAATAGGCAATGGTTGCAATTCTCCAGCGAGACTTTAAGTGCACGGCTTTCACCTTTTGACAAGTGTCACATCTAGCGACATATCGAGCAATTTCTATCTTCATTTTAGTCCACCAGAATCTCTGTTTCAAATCATGGTACATCTTATTGCTTCCTGGATGAATAGAGAATCTTGAAAGATGTGCTTCATCGAGGATCTTTTGACGTAACTCAGGAATTTTTGGTACGACCAGACGATTCTTGAACCATATAACATCTGCTTCATCAATTCTGAAACAGGATATTTTTCCCTCTCTAACTTTCTCCTTGATATGTTCCATACCTTTATTATCTCTCTGAGCAATGATAATTTGATCTCGAATAGTTGACTCAATAGAAATGTTAGTCGATCCTTGTTGTATCATCTCTATGCCCAACTTTTCTATCTCATGACATAAAGAAATATCCGGGGCTTCACCATCAAACGGTTGCAATGAATTTTTCGACTAAGTGCATCGGCAACCACATTTGCCTTACCGGGATGGTAATGCACTTCGAGATCATAATCTTTAATCGAGTTCTAACCATCTTCTTTGCCTCATATTCAATTCTTCTTGAGTGAAGATATACTTCAAACTCTTATGATCGTATAGATATGACGGTTTTACCCGGCGAGATAATGACGCCAAATCTTCAAGGCATGAACAACTGCTGCTAACTCTAGATCATGAGTTGGATAATGTTCTTCATGACGCTTGAGCTGTCTTGATGCATAAGCAATAACTCTGCCCTCTTGCATCAGTACACAACCAAGACCAATGCCAGAAGCATCACAATAAACATCAAACTGCTTCTCCATATCCGGTTGAACTAAAATCGGAGCAGTAGTCAATGACTTCTTTAAGGACTGAAATGCCTCCTCACACTTAGGTGACCAAACAAACTTGGTTTGATTCTTCAACAACTCCATTATAGGCTTAGCTACCTTTGAAAAGTTAGCAATAAATCTGCGATAATAACCGGCCATTCCAAGGAAACTGCGAACCTCGGAAATAGTGGTTGGTGTTTTCCAATCTAGAATATCCTTTACTTTACTAGGGTCAACAGTTATGCCCTTAGCAGATAAAACATATCCAAGGAATTGCACTTCCTTAAGCCAAAACTCACACTTGCTGAACCTAGCATATAACTGATGTTCTCTCAGACGTTGCAGAACTATTCTGAGGTGTTCAACATGTTCTTCTTCATTCTTGGAATAAATCAAGATATTATCAGTGAGGACCACTACAAACTGATCAAGTTCTGGCATGAACACTGAGTTCATTAAATATAAGAAATGAGCTGGTGCGTTTGCAAGTCCAAAAGACATAACCAGATACTCATACAGACCATATCTAGTAGTGAATGCCGTCTTTGGAATATCTTCGAGTCGAATCTTAATTTGATGATAGCCGGACACGAGATCTATCTTTGAAAATACCTTTGCTCCCGCCAACCGATCTAAGAGCGAGATCAATACGAGGCCGAGGATACTTATTTTTGATAGTCACTTCATTCAATGGACGATAATCAACACACAACCTCAAGGTTTTATCCTTCTTCTTTACAAAGATGGTGGGCAACCCCAAGATGAACTACGTAATCGATAAAACCTTTATTAAGCAATTCTTTCAACCGAGCTTTAAGTTACGCTAATTCTGTGGTGCCATTCTATATGCTCTTCTGGATATTGGGGCAGTACCGGGCTTCAACTCAATTGCAAACTCTACATCTCTATCTGGAGGTATACCAGGTAACTCATCAGAAAATACATCTGGGAAATCTTTAACTACAAGGATATCTCGAATCTCCTTCATAGAGGTTGCACAAATTCTCTTGACTGCCCTCTTAGGAGTTGGGAATTGAATAAGCAACTGCGACTTGCCATCAGATAAATTCACTTTTATAGTCCGGTTCAGAGTATCAATAATAGCTCCTCGCTGATTCATCCAGTTCATACCTAGGATCACATCTATATCCTGATCCTTTAGAACAATCATTGATGTGGGAAAGATATGCCCACCCAATTCTATGGGTACCTGATGTACCATTTCCTTAGTACACGTACGTCCTCCGGTGACTGGATAAAGAAGTTTTCTTTTGTTTCTCCAATTGGAATCTCATGCTTGAGAACAAATGTCCGATTGATGAAGGTATGGGATGCTCCGAGTCAAAAAGTATAAATGCTTTGAGTGATTGGCAACTTGGAACATACCCATCAAAATAGGCTCTCCCTTAGGAATATTACACCTTTGCGTGTAAAAGACACGCCCAATTTTCTTCTTAATTTGGCTCTTCTTGATTCGATGTGACACGAAGTACTTAGAACATTGGAATTGTGCTTGGTTTGGATGTGGACAGTCCCTTGTAGAATGACCAGACTTTCCACAATTGTAACATGGGTAGTTACGTATTTGTAAAGTGGGTTTTCGAACGCTAGGAGCATTCGGTGGCGTGGATAAGAAAGAGCTACAGCGGGACGGACAAGTGCCTCTGCGGGGCTTGATACTTGGACGGATGATAAGAAGTATGGAAATGATTTACGGGATGACGGATTATCTTCAGGCGCTTAGGCTTACTGCCTGAGGATTCAGTATTCAGAGCCTTCTTCTTCTTGGCCTTCTGGTGTTTACGATTAACAGCTTCGCAAGTGATAGCAATATCAACTGTCTCGTAAAATGTAGTATTAAGAGTAGCACTAGAAATCATCATACGAGATCTTACTATCCGGACCCCTCATGAAGTAACCCTTCTTTTTATCATCTCCGTATCAACATACTCGGTGCATACGGGATAAGTGATTAAACTCGCTCACATACGTACGACGGACATATCACCTTGTTGTAAAGATAAAAATTCTTCCTTCTTGACTTTCATAACACCTTGTGAAACATAATGAGTGCGGAAAGCTTCACGAAACTCTGTCCATGTGATACGATGACCGAGTGGGTTGTATGGCAACAAGATTTTCCCACCAAGCCACCGCGGACCTCTCGAGTTTGTTGAGCTGCAAATAGTGGCTTCGAACTTCGTACAAGGAATGAGATCAAACTTTTGCTGCATGGTGCGGAGCCAATAATCGGCTTCAAGAGGTTCATCTCGCTTTGGTGAAGACTGGTGGCCGAGTGGCTGCGAAAATCAAAATACGTGACCTCATTACCATTATTCCGACCATGATTACCCTGAGTGATATTCTGATTCTGAGCTAGAATAGTTGTAACATTGACCAGAGCGGCAAGGGTATCAGTCAAACTGGGTTGAACTGGTGGAGGATTGGAATCATCACCCCCATTTTGAGAAATCCCAGCAGCATCGGATGCTCGGGTATGAACAGGCATCTGTTGCATAACAAGCCAAACTTTAAACTCGAGCTTTCAGCAAAAGATAGGATCAAGATTACAGAATAGATAGGTGGGATCTGAAGGCTAGCAGGAATAGGATTGATACTACCTAACCCAATTCACATTAAGAGGAGAGTATTTATTAACGGGTTAATTAAGCATGATGCATGAACGGACCTACGTTCTAAGTTTAAAAGACTTTAATGTAACACATACTTAAAAGTAAACTTTTTATAAATAGGGCAATATAACATGATATTCCACCACAAGCTTTTAAACATGACTAAAGAGCTATAGGAGTGAGTATAGGTAAGGAATAAGCAATTTGGACCAAAATAGTCAAGTTAAATTTTTATTCGATCCAAAACCTTTTGAAGTTTTCGCAAAGAATACTACAATAGCTCTAGAATAACGATCCGGCTCTGATACCAGCTGTGGCAGAACCTCCTAAGTAATATGGCCCACATGCACTAATCCTTGTCTTAACGGACCTCGAGTTACTATGCATGTGTTCCACACAACTTAACAAGCTACGTCGGGTGTCCTCGGAAAACCCGAATCATCCACGAATCTTTCGAACCGGATCGATCATTATAAGAGACATTGCGGTATTACAACAATTTTGTATAAATAAATTATATCGAGTAAAAGTGCGGAAGTATTATGATAACATAAGTTTACAAATCATTTATAAATAAAACTTTTCAAATAATAAGTTGTTTTGATTACAACCATAGTAGTGGAATATCATTACTTAACTTTATGATTCACCAAGACGTAGTGCTCTGCCCAGGAGCCAAACAAACTACTCGCCGTCCTCACTTGACGGACACACCTGCAACAAGGGTAGAACAAACCCTGAGTACAAAAGTACTCCGCAAGACTTACCCGACGAAAAAGAGGGGAGAAGACTCGGGAATGAAGGCCGAGATAGGACAAGGTAAGGCTTAGCAAAGAATCAAAGTATTTTGCGAAAAGCACTAACCTAGTTTCAACCTCAAGTTTTACTTTCCGGATTAGTCATTAGATTCTAAGGTGAGCCTAGTCTAGCTTGAATACAGCGATCAAGATAATTCACGGAGATCACATTCTTAGTCTTCCAACAAAATTCCTTCAAGTTCCATCGGTTACTACGATGCGGGTCGGGTGATCGAGTCTCCATAACCGAGGAGCAACGACGATTCGAATCGATTATACCCGTGGGGATCCCTAATCACACGATATATGTAGAATCAAATCTTGCATATATCAACCTTCACTCGATCTTCCAAAACCAACCCGGTGCTGCGCCACCCGAGAATCTTGTACGCCTCAAATCCAGGACCAAGCCCACGAGGGTAACTCGTATTCCCGCCATCTCTCCACTCCCGGTGCGCGGTTATCCGTTCGATGATGGAATAGGGGGTCTTAGGCTTACCATAGTATGTGATTAGTTGCAAGGCTCGAACCACGGCGGCCCTACAACGATACGGTCCTTAATCGACACAGTCGGAAACACTACATCCCTAACCCAGATGCAAGTTACCCGACCGGTCTCAACTTCATTAAAAGATGTAACAGATCCAGAACAAAGGATTACATCGAGACGTCATTCGATGAAACCCAATATTCTGATCAACGATTTCATTGCGAACAAAAATTAAACTTACCGACAGGGTAAGCACATCCTTTTGAAAATATTTTCGAAATCCGAACTAAATTAGCAAGACTAAGCATTGTTACGTATTTTTCAATCAAAACGGTTTCAAGGATGATATTAGAATAATCAAGGAAGTTAATGCGTCAAGTAGGTTATCACTCAACTCCTATTACTTAATGCAACAATACATACTCAAGTGATAAAACTTTTGCAAAATCAAGGAATTGGTTGATGGATCCGGGGCTTGCCTCGAAAGTCGGTGTAGACGTTCTTCAACGACGTATCTGGAAGATGACCAATCACCAAAGATGGATTGACTTCCTCAGGAACTAGGATTGTCTCGACAACTATTCCTCGGAAACGGAATCGGCAGTCTCTCCTCGATCACGGGGACTACACGAGATAATTAAAATGCTTCAACATGATGGAATATAAAATATGATGCTCAACGGATGCTAAACAAGATTATAGACAAGCGCAAATAATTAATTAAAGTGCCGAAGGTCATTAGGGTTGATGACCTAGGGTCTTCACTCAAATCCAAAGTCAAACAATTAATTAATTAACTAAGGAAATTAAATCCTAAAACAAAAGTTGTCAAATTGATTTCAAAAATTAATTTTAAGTAGCTTATATCAAAAACAGTGCACCAATAAATTTTCATGATTTTTGGATAAATAAATAAATTACTAAAAATCGAGAAGACTCACTTTTTAATTAAAAGAGCTAATTTTTGAATATATCAAAACTACTCAAAATTGGCATTTTAAATTTTTCCTAGGCAGAGAATACCATAAAGAGCTTTCACAAAAATTTTCAGAATTTTTGGAGCTACCAATAATTACTTATGAAATAAACAAAAAGCAATACTATTCACCAATCCTGGAAAAGAATAAAACAAAGAAAAAGAAGAAGATCAGCTTGGGCCGATTCTGGCCCAAGTCGGCCCAGCACTGTGGGAAAGTCGGCCCAGAGCATAAACAGGCCGGCCCAGCGGCGGAAACAGGCCGGCCCAGCGGCGGCCTGCCGGGCCTGGCCTGGCTTGGCAGCTTTGCAAAAGAAGCCTTGAGTTTTCACCAAATTACAGATAGGTCCAAAACGATATCAGCCACTATTCATATGTGTCATGCATGTTTGCAACTAGGCCCCTGGGGTTTTACTAATTCTTGCCGACTGTCCCCGCGTGGTTCTACGGAGGAGCAATGGCCCGGCCGGCTCGATCCGCCGGCGGCGAGTCTGGACGGCGGCAAGAGCACGGACGTGACCTACATGGCAAGGCGATCGGGCCGGGGTGGCTATTACGACGGCGGAGACTCGGCGCCATGCTCGTCGGCGGCGGCGGCGGGGCATGGTGGCGCGGCGCGCGGCTAGCCGGAGACCGCGGTGCGCCGAGGCAAAATTGACGACATGGGTGGCACCGGTGAGTCGAGGCGAAACCGGTGCTCACCTTGGTTGAGGTAGAGGCAAAGCGGAGCGGGAGGCCGGACGGCAATGGCGGCTCGGCGGCGAGTTCCGACGGCGGCAACGTCGACGTTCGGCGCTACACGGAGACCGGGGAGTGAACCAAGAGGCGCATAAGAGGAAGTAGAGCATGGTGAGCATGAAGGTGCATTCAAAGATGAAAAATGACCGACGACGAAGGCGCCAACGGTGGCGCGGCTTCGAGCGGAGCGGTTGCGGACGGGAAGAAGATAACGTTGCACGGGTTCGCTAGGCGGTGCGGGCGGCGCTATAAGGCTCGTGGGTTCGCAGCGAGCGAGGCGGAACGAGTGGCGGTGAAAATGGAAGTCGAAGCAACCGACGGCGACGAATTTGGCGGCGGAGCTCAAGGCGACGACGGCGTCGGCGCGCGAAGAAAAGCGAGAGGAGAGGAGAAAAGGGGCTTGGCCGGCCGCTTTAAGGCGCGAGAGACGGCGAATGGAGAGGCGACACGAGGGCAGCGAAGCTTCTAGCGCGGCTATGCGGCGCGGCCGGCGGCGACAAGCCGGCATGGCGGCGGTGACCAAGAACGAGAGGGAGGAGGAGGACGATGATGACGTCGCGACACCGTAGCATGGACAGATCTTTCTGAATTTTGCAAATTACTCCCAAAAATTGAACTGTACTCGAAAAATTCCAAAAACAACCTTGGCCTAATTTTTCATTCTCTACAACTTTCTCAACTGGCACATTTTCAAATTTTGCAAGGAAAATTGAATTTGAATCAAATTTTGAAAAGGGGACAAAAACCCTAGGATGAAATATTTGAAATTACTTTGGATTTTTCTAAAGAACTTGAAAAACTCCAAAACTATGGAATACTCAACTTTTCAAACTGCACACTTTCTCCAAAAGATGTTTTTCCAAAATATGCATAATTTTTGAATTATGGTTTGAAATTGAAAAGGGGACAAGCGTCGGAAAACCGTATTTTCAAATTTATTTGAAATTCTTTTTGAAAACTTGAAAAACTTTGTTCACCAACATTGTAGGTCTCATCAAGCACTACAACTTTGCTTTTGGGACCAACTCCAAATTCTTTGTAGATTTTGAATTAGGGAAAAGGGGGTAAAACGGAGTTTGCTGGAAAACAGGGTTTTTGAAACGAAATCGAATTTGATCTAGCCGACACACCTCCAGACTATGAAAAGCAATAACAAGCATCATCTCAGGAGCACAATCAACCTAGAATATAAATTTATTTTAGTTGATGCACATCAGGGTTAACCTAACATGAATGCTTTGCAACTAAATATGATGACATGTCAGGTTTTAGGTAATATAACATCAGAGATGTTACAAACGGTTTGCTATCAAAAATAATATTTATGAAAAAATTCATATACCGGGCCACAGTAGTAGTTCGCTGCTATGTCGAAGTGGCAACGTGGCATACAAATCATACCGTCTGTACCTTGAAGCCCAAAAACAATATATGTGTTAAGATCGATGTATACATAATGAAAATTTGAAACTAATAGTTACCTGGTAATTATTATTGCGAAGGACCTCATTTTGTTGGATCAAGTTTTCAATTATACCCTTCAGCCTTAAGCGTTCATTCTCTAACTCTTCCACTTGGGCCCTTGCCTGATTGTTCAAGGAATCCATTGTCTCTCGCTCTTCCTTTATACTCTTCTCATTTTATTGACGGGTCTCTCGTAAGGCACCCACAACGAGTAATGTTCCGTGGCCTCCGCTGCTTAATCTCCCTATTCAGCTCCTTCGCCCTGCGGAAACCTTCACAACTGCAAACAAACTTGCGAAGAGTCACCGCATTGTTTCCATTGCCCCGCTCGCAGTAATCCTTTCTCACACTAAATCCTTTCTCATAAGCGTAGTGGTTATAAAACTCGCCGCCTTCGTCTTCACTGTCAAACATCTTGCTAACAATTTCATTGTACTCGAACAAAGACTCCACATCCGGCATTTCCTCCTGGAACATGAAGCTCTCATTAGAACAGTCATGAAGTATTGAAGAAAGCAAAAAAAAAAAAAAAAAAAAAAACTGATAATTAATTTGCAATGCGTGACACATAGCCTGGTGTTCTGATGAAAATTTAAATGGTCACAGATGATAGAGGAACAGTTATCCTTGCAAGAAACTGCATGATGGTGCAATACTGAACATACACTAACTGAAACTCAAGCAATATTGCCCATGATAGTTATGGCTGGGTGGGTAGAAGCCTAGTATAATGCACTTGAAATCAGAGAAAAACCAGCTAGCTATTGAAACAAAAGATCAAGCATTGGCATCTATTGAGGCTCTAAATGGGAAGCACAAAATAGAGGTGTCTCAAATGATTGTCTATATATTTTTAGATTACTGAAAGGTAGCACATAGGCTCATAGCTTAGACTGAAATGTTTATTTTGTTTACTGTCCAACGATCTGAAGTTGTCCTGAATTTTACTATCTAGAACTGAATTGTAAGACAAATAATTCTTAATAACGCTGAACTGAAGGTTCAGTTATTGTAAGAGCTTAAACTGTATTTCAATATTCTTTCCTCCAAGGCAAAAATGAGAAGATCCTTTCTTATATTGCTACTCTGAACACCACATCATAATCATAAACATCACTGTATTTGTCTCCCTAAAAACATATTTATATGCATCAGTTCGAGCATGAATCAGCGGTAGCAAAAATTAGGATAGAATCAGGCATACAAATACATAGAATCAGGCATACAAATCAGACATACACAACCAACACAACCCCAATTTGCTTGTGACCAGCAGCAGCTCACATCAACACAGCTATACTGCTTTCAAACCTTAATGCATCAATAGGAAAATGTGACAGTGTGTCTGAAATTGTGATAAGAAGGATCATTCAGGCGAGGCCGGACCTGATCCGCTTGAGCCAAGCGTCGGAGGCAGCGAAGAGCGAGGATAGGTCGGCGTAGTGTTCGACGACGCAGCGGATGTTCTTGTTGAGGTCCCTGATGAGGCCGACGTTGCAGGAGATGGTGCCGACCTTGGCCTAGTGGCTGCCGGATCGGGGAGGGACCTGGTTGCTGGCCTCGGACTGAGGGCAGCGAGGGTGCCGGGGAGATGGCGACGGCGGCGCAGGGCGGGCGACGGCGGGCCGGCGGCGGCGCAAGGGGTGAGGGGCGGCGGCGCAGCTCAGGCAGGGGAGAGTGCGGCGGCGCAGCGCAGGCAGGGGAGAGGGCGGCGGCGCAGCACAGGCAGGGGAGAGGAGGGTGAGGGACGGCGGCGGCTCAGGCAGGGTGAGGGCCGGCGGCGTGCGTCGTCGAGGAAAGACGGGATGCCAGGAAAGACCGATCGGGGAGGGGGATCGGGAGTTCGGGACTGGTGGGGGCGCTGGGTGGGATCAAGGGTATTATTTAGACAAAGACTAAAATACCCTTTATTAATATAATTAGTAATTTGAGGAAGCGATGAGAAGCGATGGGAAGCGATTATAAGGACTGTAAAACGTCTCTTAAACCTTATAATTTTCTCTTTTAAAATAAAATATATATAATAATAAGAAAAATGAAGGAATCTTCTATTTTGAGGACCCAACAATTCGACTTAATTAAAATTCTATTTTAAAATAATAAATTAAACAAAATAAGAATCAAAGTTAACCTTTAGGAATAATAAAATGATTTTTTTTTCATAATTTTATTGCTGTGCAGCTAGCCTGAAGCTCATGTGATCCCTGTCCTCTGTTGCTTCTTTCAGTGGAACTAGAAGCCTCTGCCGTATAATATGCCACGGCCATTCGACACATATAAATTGCTGGTGCTTCTCATTCTCATATTCCGAACTCTACAACTATCCCGCATCTCTGCTTATGCATTCCTACTCCTATACAAGCTGCAAGTTATAATGAGCTCTGTGCCAGTCAGTGTATATATGGAGTACCGGAGAACAACGTGGAGAGCAATCTGAGTATATATACGTGAATGCAATGTGATGTGTCTAGCTATGATTTATATCGTCTGTTCTTTTCTTTTTAGAGTCGTGAGGCCTACATAGAATCTCAGTGCAGTGCTGCAATCGAGAACATTTATTGTCACTATAGACAACTTCTGTTAATTTGCATAATTAGAGTGGTGGCCCTGTAGGATTCCAATCAATTTGTTCGCATTAATGCGCATAACATGCTGGATATGGTTCTAGAGTTAAGTAGTAAACTGGAGATTGGAGCTGAAAATGGTTTCCCCTTCTGAAATTCGGCCAAAAATCAAATTTAATTAATCCAAGCATATGAGTTGAAATTCAAGAGTAACTGATGACTAAAATTAAATGGCTGGTAGACATCGAAAACAGGAGTTCTGTTTTGGCCTTTAAAATCAGTTTACATATCTTAATGCATTCATTGCTCATTGTGCTTCACGGAAGACTGAAATGGTGATATGACTACAAGCCGGTCTTTGAATGTGAGAATACGAGGTTGCAGCCAACTCGGAAGCGGGAAGATTAGACACACGGTTGCATACGTGGTTGCAGCCAGCAAGAAGTTATAAGAGCTAACCTGCGCAGCATGGCATTGGGCCTCATAGAGCATTGCTGAGCAGTACGATGTTGTCAACACCAAGTGGTAACGTATCCAATCGCATGCCCGTCTCAGACTAGCTAGTTTACCTGTTACAACCTGTGGAAAAGAATTATGTATTTACAGGATAGCAGTACGAATTGAAGTAATGGTAACTGAAAAATAATGGTAACTGAAAAACAACTGACCTCCTTATAAATCCTGTTTTTGTTAGATCATCCTAACTATCCGATATAGTTAAATGAATGATTGACGGTCGTTTGGAAGTACCTCAACAAAATCTTATGGTCAACCGTAGAATCATGGGTGCGCATATTGTAATCTTTTGAGTATGTAGAAAGCTTAAGATGTGCCAAGTGGAAGCAAAAAGAATTGGGATAATAATTTGGCTGAGCTCCGGTGGCTCCAGGTTTTCAGCATCTCGCACTGTTCAATACTGTATAACACGATTCACATGGTTACTTTGAACTGGTCAGGTGGTAGGAGTTTCAAGGCAATAAAATTATTTTTGCCAATAAAAAAATTACAACAAAAAAATTACTGTATATATTATAGTATATTTTGGCAAATAATTACGTAGAAACGTCATGTTACATAAGAAATTTTAAAAATATGTTGCATGCAAGCAGCGGTATTTATTTACTAAATTTTACCAAGTAAAAAATTAATTTAATATTTATTTCATCTAATATGTTGTCATAACCGTCCGATCAAATAAATGAATGGCTCATAATTACTTAAGTGTACCGTAGCAAAGCCCAATTCACATAACTTTACTTATACAACTTCTGCTTTTTTCTCAAATACGCAAAAGGTTTGCGCATCATTGTATTAAGTAGAAGAGAGTTTTACAAGTTTTCTAGGGTGTTAACAAATTTGAAACACAGCCGCCACCCCAGAGCGCGTACAAACCGGACTACTCACGCACTAAACATTCTAATTTTCGCGCACCGGCTTCGATCCAAAGGTCGGCGGTGTGCTTGATGGTGTTGAGGATCTGATGCTGTTGGTCTCTGAAGCACCGTGCGTTCCTCTTCTTCCAGATCTCCCAGGCGACGACGGCGAAGAGGGAATCCGCTCCTTCCCGCTTGGTCCCGTGCCATCTCTCCCTCCAGAGGTCCCACCGCCGCTCGATGGACGGGGCTCCAATCCCGGTGGTGTCCGCTCGCAGCGTCACCAGGATGGCCCACCGCACCTGACGGGAGAAGTGTACGACTTCTGCTAATTTGCATAATCAGAGTGAAGGCCGGTTGAATTCCAATAAAATTGTATGCATTAGCCCGCACTAGCAAGGTGGTTCCACTTTGTAGGTTGCTGCACCACCATACTCTTTTGGCACAGGACAGGAGGACACACTACTTCAGGTAGTTGGACAGCTCGCCATTCACCTATCATCTCAAGCACATCCATTGCACTTGCTGTCACCATGCTCCTGGCCTAGGAAGACTGTGCGTGTTCAGCGTCCACCTAGATGTGGCTAGTGGATAGTATGCTATGCCTGGGGTTCCTCTTAGATTTGGGACAAGGCTGCCATCTGAGTTCCCAGTGTCTCCCATTTCCATCACAATAGAGAGTAATGTAGTCTGATCTTTTGCATGGGTTGACTATGCTGGATGGAGGTTAGCAGGACATAGTTCCATGAACTGCAATAGAAATTATACGAGGCACAACAATGCTGTAGTCTATTGTCTATGAATATTTATTTACTACAGAAGACATGGTATGAAGCAAATACCCAAGGGTGACCTAGTACTACAAGGGAATTTGTTCCTTTTTATTTGGCCCTGTCCTCTTTGGCAGGTTTATTGTGCCTCAGATGGTGTTTTATGCACATGTATTCAGCAGGAACGCACACGGTGTTGTGTTCGGGTGGTCTTGAATTTGTTTGAATATTGTTTTCATTCATTTCAAAGGGAAATATATTCTGCTGGTTGCAGTGCAAATATTTCCTCCAGTTCTACTAAATTAACAATGACCTGTCCTAGTCCATGCGACAACTAGCTATTCACTGCTCTAGGTACTATGATGAAATTTCACTGCTCTAGGCCTTGTTTAGTTGTCTCAAAAAACTAGAAATATGACTATCTCTCCATTACATCAAATGTTGTGTCGTATACACGAAACATTAAATATTGATAAAATAAATAACAAATTATACACATTAATTGTAAATTACGAGTCGAATCTTTTGAGCTTAGTGAGGTCATGATTGGATAATATTTGTCAAATACAAACGAAATAGTACGGTATTTTTCGGACTATAAATATGACCATCTAAACAAGGCCCTAGTATTGTTTTAGTACTAATTTATAGTTCATCCGTTCTGCAATCCTTGTCTGACACCATGTGCATTGACCAAAAAGTAAAAGTAAAAATTAGTAGCACGGGTAGTGGCCCTGCTGCAGATCAGGCCAGCGGCAATGTGTGAGGCGGTAGTTCCGTCGAGCAGGGCAGCGCGCGGACTGACTGGCCTGCTGCAGCTTGCGACAACTTTTGTTATATTTTTCAATCATTTTGTAGAGGCGGTCCTTTATGCAACCGCCATTTATAGGCCCCTTTGCAAATCCTATTTTCTTGAAACGGAGAGCGACAGGCAGTTTGGAACAGCCGCCTCTAGAGATGAGTTCTGACCAGATGCGGTTTCGTAGCAGTAAGATGTCAGTCGTTTTTCCATCGTCAGAATCATTGAGACATTGGACGCTGGGGCAGTGGATGGCAGTGTTGTGCATCATTGAGACAAGCACGAAATTGTGTTTTGATGGCTGTTTAGCATGTTGCTGTGTATCCACAAAAAAACATCCATAGTGCAGGTTTGGCTCCTAACATAGTCGTATCCCCACATATGCACACAAGAATGTTCAGAAGAGAACGCTGCTCTATGTCTGAGTATATATGTGGGTCTGCTACTGGATGGAATTATTTTTCTTCATGGTCGAGCCATAACCTCATTAATCGGTACAATTTTCTAGCTCTAGACATTAATGTGAATTAGTTGATAAAATGAAAGCGCAATGCCCTCCAATTAATCTGAGACAAAATAGAGGTAACAATTAGCCATTTTATATATTTGTAGAGCATCGGAAGAAAGAAATGGAAACTGGTGAAGAACATTGTGCAAATAAATTAACCAGTTTGGGAACGAAATTAACATCAACACCTAGCAACGCTCATTCTCAACATGGATTAGTGTTATCATTATGTCTATCGTAAACAACCAATGACAGCATCTAGCAACTTGAGGCTAAGAAGAAACAAGAACGAAGAATTAGTATATACAATGTCACTAACACACAGTCATACATGACACAATAATGGATTTCAGCAAGGCTAGATAGGGAGTGCAGCGTTCAAATAAATGTACACTAGAGAATGTCCTAATAAGATCATGCAAACGTCCTCCCATAATGACAACGGTGCATGACATTTTGTCAACAATTTAAATGCGCGTCATGTTTATTTTGAGGAAGGAGAGCATGGCACGGCCGCTTTCAAAAAAATAAGACTACCACTAGGCGAGATGCGGTGAGTGCTCCCCCTTCCCCCCGACCGCCCTCGCACGGGCGACTTGGGGGGCGCCGTGCCGCCGGCCCAGCTCCTCCCTCCCCGGCTCCCTCCGCCACCATCGCCGTGGTGGCGACGGCGGCCGCGGCGACTCCAAGAGGGGCCCATGTGCACCACTGCTCCTCCCCCTTCCTCCTCCCCCTCCATCTTCTTCTCCGACGATTATGGTGGCCATTAGTGGCGGGCGGGGGCGGGCGGGCGGATCCGGGCCCCTGCGGGACAGATCCGCCATCCGGCACCCCTGTCCACGCCCCTTCCTCCCCCGACGGCCTTGCGGGGGGCCGCCGGCTTCCATGGCGGCCGGTCTCCTGCGGGGGCGTCCAGCGGCCGGGTGGGGTGGTGGCTGGCCGGATCCGGGCTCCGAGACCCTAGGTCTGGCCAGCTGGCCTGCCGTCGCCACCACCCATGCTTGCGCTATGGGGCACCATCCTCCCGGACGGCCACGTTGGGCATCGACCACTCTAGCTACTCCTTCGCCGATGTGGCGTCCTGGGCCAGGTGGGTGCCCTGCTGGCCGGGCCCTGTCGGGACGGGCCTATGCTCGCCGAGGCCAACTTGCCCTCGTGCTGCTGCCAGCACGTTTGGTTTGGCTCCGGCGACGCGTGGCGTGCGGGGCGCGCGACTTCCACTGCGTACGCCGTTCGCACCGTGGTGGTGTGGGCGGCTGCTCCGGTGGCACGTCATCGATGCCATGGTGGCGTAGATGGCATTGTCCGCCGTGCCCTTGTCCGTGACTTGGTTGCAGGTAGCTATGGGCGAAAGCTCAGCCCGACAGTGCTCGGGCGGACGATGGTGACGCCGTTTGGCGCCACATCCTTCCTGAAGGCGTCGTCTTCGAGCTCCTTGCCACTGTCACCGGCTCCAGAACGACCCGCCACTCCTGTTACGTGCTCACCATATCGTTTGTTGCACCTAATTGTGCTTATTGTCTCTCTTCACCAAGGTTCTCTAGCTGGTGATCGTCGTAGCCGTAATTGTGTTCATTCCGGCGGAAGCTTTGCCGCTGATGTGGTTACGCGTATGCTTTGCCGCCAGGTGTGTCTTTAGTTCTCCTCGCCCGTGGTCCTGCGGGCTCTGGCCCTAGTGACTCAGAGGAGCTCTCGGGGGGTTATGTGGTCGCGTTTCCGGCGGGCGCCCTGCCGCTGAGGTCGTGGATGCTTCCGATGGATGCGTTGCCGCCCAGTTATCTTTTGCGGCTCCGATCGCTGCTGGCTACCTAGTTGTTGAGATAGTTTTTGTATTAGGTCTAGCTGTGGGGTTGTCTGGTGGAGGGCCCCTCACCCCTCGTGCTCATTCTTTCCGTTTGTGTTGAGGATCTCGTTGGAATTCTTTTGTATCAACTGTTGACTTCCAAGCTTCGCTTAATGAAAAACGCACCCACGGCGTGATCTAAAAAATAGATGAGATCAACCTAGGAGGAACTAGGTTGTTTTCTCATTAAGAAGTAAACAAATACCAAAATTCAGTCCCACATAGGATTTGAACCTAGGTGGTTGGATGCATCGCCACACACTTAGCCACCAACCAAATGAGCGAGACTCACTTCCTCACTACTAGCTAACTGAGCTTTTGTAACACCAAAATTCGTTGCACTATGTTCAAAAAGCATGGCAGGGATGGCCAATAGTACCGTGATGAAAAGTCTTAGGCCATGATTTTCTTTTGTGATATACGTATTCTAATTTCCACATAATTATGGATTGAATTAGACAATTGTTGGAATTATATAATAATGGTTGTAATCTAAGCTCTATGTGTGCCAATAATTCTTCTGGCAACGAAGTAACAAACAATACTGCATGGTAACATAATAACAAGTGATGTTTCTATCAAAAAGAGAATGTATGGCGACAGGTTGATTTGCAACAAAGTTACTCCTATGGATGGACACAATCGTTGTTTTGATCTTCCCTGTTCTACAAACGATGACAAGATTAGTACGTGTACAGTGCTACTTTAAGGCTTCAAGCATTGGTGAGTTGTGAAGGACCGAAAACGGCGACCGGAGGGGGGGGGGGTGAATGGGAGCCGTAAAAATTCTTTCGAAATATTTAGGCCACTGTCCCAACTTCACCGCGAAACGCACAAAGCAAACTCCGTGATGTCCACGACCCAACTAGTGGGTAGATGTTCCCTAGAAACACAGCGGGACACCACAAACAAGCACGGAAAGCCAATATAAAAAGTGGATTGCAAATCGGAGCTCAAACGAATAAACCACAGACAAAATAGTGAGCTCGAGAAATAAAGCCAATTATAAAACTGAAATTTGGTTGCTCCTGTTTGGCGCTAGAAACGTCACCAACTGCCGGAGTTCAGAGAAATCAAGAAAGGAAGACAAACTGTTGTACTGAACACTTGAGCTCAGGGAAAATCAAAGCATGCAACACTAATGAGAGCTGGACATTACAAGCACTGCAGCTAGCTGAGCGACCTTGACGTTCCTGTAAATTTTCTCTTATCAGGGATGACAAACACCCACGGCTGCAGCTGAATCGAAATCACAGAAACAAAAGGCAGCTAGCAACTTGTGCTCACGAGCAAGTAAATGGACAGTCAATTCTCAATCAGGCAATGCACACACATGCTGCTGCACATGGATTTGCTTGCTGTGAAAACTGAATAATGGACACCTGCAGATCAATCACATAGAGAGAAACGAACAGCTTAGGTGTGGTGCTCGGCTGCTGGTCAGCGTGCTCAGCAGGATTTGCTGCCTGCTGGATAGAAGCTGCAAGGCATGAAAACATGACCTGAAGTCAAGCCGAATGGTCACACCACCTGCATAAAACGCAGCACTCCAAGCACAAAGGAGGATTTTCCTCAACCGTGAAAAATCTTCCAAGCAATAGGTGATGAGCTAATCAAACCAAAGTGGAATTAGCTCTGAATAATTTGATATTGCACTTGCCTCTCGAAGGCCACCTGCTAGCTGTTGAACAACAAGTTCAGAGATATGCTGAGAGGATGAACTGCTGCAGAGAAAAAATCGACACTGGATAGCAATCTCACAACCGTGAAGACATTCCAAAGAATATTAGATATCTCAATGAATAACCAATAATTACTAAACAGTACTTTGGTGATCCACGGATGCAAGAGCAAATCTTTTGACCAATCTCAAACTGAATTGATTGAATGGCAGGGGCACCAACCAGTGCTACTCTGAATGCAAAGGTGCCAGCTGAAATCAATCGCAAGTGCAAGCAAAGAAAGGGAGTGTGAACCTGCTTGCTGCCCGGCCTAGGAAGTGGTGCTCCTGCTGAGAACTTCTGAATGGGAAGCCAGGGCCTCACCACGAGCAGCTGCTCAGGCTGAGCGAGCACGGCGATGGCAGCACACAGCGCCGGCACAGCTCCTGCTGGCTGATGGCCACACCTGACCGGTGATGCGCTCAGGGCTGGGAGCGCTACTGCTGTAGCTGTGCCTCGCCTGCAAACAAGAACACAGAGGAAAGCGACGAACAGAGAAAAGCTGACGCCCAAAAATTCGATGAAGACTAGATCAAATGACCATGATTCGTTCCCAAATTTGGTACAGATAATCACCAAGGAGTTATTGAGCTATCCCTAAAAGATCATCGCCCAATTTAAACTCAGTCTCCAGGAAATCCCAATCTCGGGCAAGAACGCAGTTTTCTCCCCAAAACAAAATCGGCCAAGAACTTGATGCACGAGTGGAATTGATCGAAATCACTTGGTGATCTCGTTCATCACTCAACAAAGCATCAATCAGACCAGAAAAAACAAGCCAAAACGCTCTAAATTCGACGAACGAAAATTCTCCCAAAAATAGCTCCGAAAATAGGAGAAAAAGAAAAAACTTCAGATTTGGAGAGGGGAACAAGTGAGACACGAAATTTGATCCTTAGATTACTTTATGATATCCGGTTATAAGCCAATCTTAGCAAATCAAAACTATGGATGGCAAAAAGTTCAAGAACAAGAGCCACTCCTCTCTCTAACCCTAGCCTCCTCTCAATACAACACAAGTGAGAGTGACCCTCCAAGGATGGCTGCCCCAAACAACCCCTTCACATATATATAGGCGCCCGTCAAAAGACCAAAACGCCCTTACATGAAGCACACAATCCAAATACCCTCTAGGGGTAAAACCGTCCAGGTTTTTCTTCTCGATCCGACGGCCACCGCGCCTTCTCACCGGTAGCCTCGCTTCCACGCGATCTCCCCGATGCCGCCACGTGCCGTCCGTCCGCATCGGGACCTCCGCCCAAGTTTTGAGGCGCAAACTCGGGAAACCCGCCACCGATGGTTTTGAGGCGAAACCACCAAACCGTCCGTGAGTAGCGTAGCCCGTACGCATCCCCCGCCGTGTACACTTGCACTTGTCGATGTCCCAAGTGTCAGCCACCACGGCTGGCCGCCCGGCTTCAAGGTCCCTCGGTCCAAGCCTCACGTCTGCCCTTCACCGCACCCGGTCCGTCAGCACGGCACGCCCTACTTGACCTTCACCGAACCGTCGACCACCGCCTCCGAGCTCGACACCTGTACAACACAAGCCAAGAGACACCGTTGTTTGACACGAAGCCGCGTGCCACGGTTAGTAAGACTCACACACACGCCACTAGTGTTGGCATGTTGACAATCACTCATCACACAAAAGCTACTCAATGGTTATGAGAAAAACCATGTGTCCGCAAGTTGTCAACTTCCGAGGCCTGTTCCGGTAAATGCCTGTGTAAGACCTGCCCTATTCGCCTCTGGACTCGTAAGGAAACAACATGAGCTGGCCTATCAGTCGCGACAAGCATCAACCACACTTCTTTGGAGGTCGGTGCAGCGGCTTTTTTGGCGAGGTCGTCAGCCTCGTGATTGTTTCAGTGTGGCTATGCTTCGAATCAGACTCCTCTAAAGCACTACTGCTTCTTCCACTTGGAGCCTCTGCAGTATCATGCCACGCACATTTGACATATACAAATTCCAAGTGCTTCTCATACCCACGTGATCCAACTTTCAAAACTATCAAGCATCTGTGCTTATGCCCCTATACAAGTCGCAAGTAACAAAAGAGGTCTGTGCCATTCATTGAATATGTGGGGCACAAGTGTGCATGGAAAATTAACCTTGTGGAACAAACTCTTTGCCATTCATATTCAGTATATATAATGAGGCACGGGTGTTCACGGCGATATAATAACATAGAGAGTTTCCTATCACTAAGCATTATATATACGTGGATGAAGTGTGAGGTGTCTGGCAATGATTTATGGTCTGTTCTTTTCCTTTTGGAGTTGTGAGGTCTACATAGAAGCTCAGTGCAGCTACAATCCATAACTTCTATTACAAACATTTAACTTCACATAACTTTGCTGAAACAACTTCTGCTAATTCGCTTAATTAGAGTTGGATTCCAGTTAAGTTGTACGCATTAACACTGCACTAGAAATGGTGGATGTGAGGTTCTAGTGTTAACCATACATTTGAGTTGAAAATAGTTTATTCATGGTGGGGACAGGGCGCAACCGTGGGACGTGGTCTCATGGCCGGGTGCCTGGGGCCGCCCCCGCAACGGAGCGCGGTGTTGTGGGCACCTCTCTGTCAGTGTTAGTGTCGCACACGTCATTGCTGCAGAACCGCGCGATGAGATGCATCTGCAAGCTTCTGCGGACCTGGCCGAACTGAAAGTCAGCGGGTCGTCGCAGCAGCAAGGTGATGTGCGTGGGGTCGAGGACGTGCGCAATGTGGAGGAGATGAAGCAGGTGGATGCGTTTCGGCAGATGCTGGTGCTGGAGGAGCTATTTAACCCATATGACACGCCTCAGAATCAGACTCAGAATTACTACTTCCAGTAGAAGCCTCTGCATATAATATGGCACGCCAGCCATTTGACACATATAATTCCAGGTGCATCTCATACCTAAGTGATCCCAACTCCACAACCATGACGTTTCTCTGCTTATGCATAACTATTCCTATACAAGTTGGAAATATATATGGGGCACAAGTGTGTGCATGGCAAAGTAGTAACCTTGTGGAAGGTGAACAACATGGAGAGCGACCAGTGTATATATACATGGATGCAATGTGAGGTGTCTAGCTAAGATTTATATCATCTGTTCTTTTATTTTTGGAGTCGTGAAGCCGACATAAAAGCTCAGTGCAGAGAAGCTATCCAGAACAATTATTATTGTCACCTAGACGGCTTTTGCTGATTCGCATAATTAGAGTGGTGGCTCAGTTGGATTCCAATCAAGTTGTTTGCATTAACACGAATAGCATGCTGGATGCGATTCTAGAGATATGTTAGTTAATTGAGGATTGGAGCTGAAAATAGTTTCCCCTTTTTGAAATTAGGCCAACGATCTAATTTAACTAATATTTAAATGTGTGACTAGAATTTTGTTTAATCCAAATTTCAAATATGAGTTGGAATTAAAGAGATTCGCTGATGAATAGAACTAAAATGCTGGTACACACATAATACATCAGTTCTGTTTCGGCCTGTAAAATCTAGCTGCATATCATAATGCATGCAGACCATCCGCCTCTAGCTAGTTTAGGTCAATCTCAGTGGGGTTTCACTAGAGTTTCATCTGTATTTAACGAGGTGCCACATAAATATTTTGTATGATGTGGCACTGTATTTATGAAGAGAGAGAAGAAATGAGTGTCATAGGGATGAAACTCTCTTGGCACGAATACCATCTCTCTATGAGTCATAAATAATGTCTATGAAACTATAGAATGAAACTCTCCAATGAGAGTAGGGGTTTCATCAGAGTTTCAATTCATTCTACGTGATGTGATAATCTTGGAAACAACGCTATGAAACCCGCCACTGAGGGCGTCCGCAATGGTAATAGATAGCACTAGCTATTTAGTGAGCTGATGTGGAGGTGAGAGGCAAGAGAAAAAATTATTTAATACCAATAGGCCCACATGCTCATCTCATATATTTTTGGTCCACGTGAAATAGATAGACTATTTGCTTATAGCTAGTGAGCACTCTCTCTCATAATTTTTGCTTACCATGTCATATCTAGATAGCCAAATAGCTAGCCATTACGAACGCCCTCAGACTAGCCTTGCTGCCTCCGTTAATCTAAAACACAGGCGGCCGCCTAAAGTTGACCACCCCTGTTTGTATAATGGGGGTGGGGTCATGACATGACCGCTCCACTAATTAATTAATTAATTAAGGCAGATGTACGGTGAAGCTCGCCTCTGTTAACGATTTTCAATTTTCGAATATTTCATTTCCTGCCATCTCATATGAATTCTGTTTCAATATTTGTTTTTACATGTACTTAGAACCACTAGTGCCGCTAGCCCAAACAATATGTAGTAATAATTGACGACCTTGTCCCCAAAGAAGCAAGATGACCATTTCGATCCTTTGTGGATCTCTTTCCATTTGTCATTAAAAAACACAAATAAATTGAGAGCAAATGTATACAAATAGCTAGGTGGAAATACTGTATCCTTTTAGAGGACAGAGCACAACAGGTTAGTGACACTATTGTTTGTATGTAGCTCACGCTCTGCTTTTTCTATTTTTTCTCGAACACAACGTCACGTGTCTTTTATATTAAGAAGAAAGAGTCGAGATCGGCAACACGATTACAACACAACACGACCACGGAGAGAATGGTCGCACACGACACGACACAGACGACCACAGAAATGAGAACAAAAGCAAGAAAGAGGGTCTCCCGCAAACCCGAACAAAGTGGAGCCAAGCTCACGCAACAACTACGGAGACACAGCCGGCGACAAGACTATGTCGATCAAATTCAGCTCCGGTGTGGCTCCAGTCGTTATTGGCGCTGTCCTTGACCAGTGTCTAAGCAGCAGAGCACCAATACGTTTGCCGTGGAGGCAGACGAGTGAAATGTTTAATCCTGACAACTCTTATGCCCATTTGGTTAAAAGTTGGTAGTTCCTAATGAATGTACACTCGTCTCTTGGTGCACTACTGGATAAGAATGAAAAATAATGTTGACGAGGGAAAACAACTATTTGGTTGAGTATATATGTGCGGCAACTACTACAAGGTGATATATCTTCTTTTTTTTTTTAAGAGAGAAGGAGATATATATAGCAATCAGCATGGTCGAAATATTGCTTTGATGATCTGTTCCCTTTCTAGGTGGTGTTGTTGTTCTAGGCATGAATGCAATTGATCACACAAAAAAGTACAGGCCTGATTTAAATTGAATGATATTCGCTGACAAAAGGCACCACTAGCTAGCAATGTTTTCGTTTCAGTCTTGCATTTGGGTTCTCATGTTGCTTGAACAATATGGAAGCGAAGAATCCTAAGCTAGCACGATGTTTTCATCAGTCGAGGAGTATCAAGCAAGAACAGTCACCTGTTTAGCAGTGATTCTTATAGAAACTCTACATGCGGGTTACATTTCAAAAAAAAAAAAAAGAATAAGACATCTACAGTTGAGTGCGCATAGTGCTACATCTAAAAATCCGGCACCAATGCACGCACCAGAAATGCAGGAGGCAATGAGATGAAATGCACTTGATTTAATCCATTTTCACGTGTTCGCCGCCAGTCTGTGATGCAAGAACATCACCGCATCAGTAACCCTGCTTTCTATGAGCGAAGTTGATTCCCAGTGACTCTCATACCCAATTGCCCATCAGTCCATAGTGCATATTGTATCCTTCTTTGAGTTATGGTCTTGCTGATTGTAGAAACTGGAAAGACGAACATTGGTTATTTGGAAGCACAGTACAAACTATATATGTGGTGTGTCTCTTGTCTCAGGTTCTTTACTCGGGGGATGAACAAATGCAGTAAGCACTACTGTAATGTCCAATGTCGTACCGGTTGGTTGGTCCATAGAAATGTGTGCATCTGTTTCATGGCTTCTGCTCCTATACTCCTTCCCTCTGCTCGAAGCAGCCAATTACAGATTTTAGGAAGAATGAAAAAAATCTAGCTCCAACTACTCCCAAACTCATCACCTCCTAATCTTTTGGCACTTGGGGGAAAAAATAAAATAAAAAAATATGGCTTTCGTGTAAAGATGCGGGGACTCTAGCAGTGCGTATATTTTTCTCTGCATGGTCTACTCCATCGCGCGCAATTTTTTTAGTGAAACAGGAGGAGTTGACCCCTACTGTGCTTTATTAAAAAAATGGAAAAGGTCCACAAGTACATCTTAAGAAACAAAAATGGTGAAAAGAAAATGAGTAAGATCACACAAAGTTGTATAGCCATAATTTTAACTGTAATTAGCAACTCTAACAGTTTGCTAAAACTCACTTGGCAAATCTATAGTTTTGCCAAGTCTCAAAACCAAATGTCAAGTGAAAAAGAAGTCTTCTCCACCAGTTTGCTATTTGGGCTTGGCAAAAGAACTTGGCATCCCATTTTTGCCAAAATCACAAAATTAAGCCTCCAACAAGTTGGCAAAACTAGTTGGCAAATTGGATACACGTGATGCCAAGTGATGGAGCACTTGGCATATTTGGCAAGTGAAGGGAGAATTTTGTCAAGCTCACGAAATGCCAAGTAGTTTTGCCAACTTGTTGGAGGCTGTTTTTTTTTGTGGTTTTGACAAAAATCCTAGGATGCCAAGTGCTTTTAGCAAACTGTTGGAGTTGCTTCCTTAGAGCATCTTCAACAAGTTGGCAAATTTGATTTGGCAAATCTCTAGTTTTGCCAAGTGTAAAACCCAAATGCCAAGTGCAAAAATAAGCCTTCTCCAACAAGTTGGCATTTTGGCTTGGCAAATTGTAATTCTAGGCCTACATATGTTAATTTTTTAGTGGGGCCAGATTCTGTCTGTCAGCGATCAGATAACCTGCTGCCGGCCATCAATCATTCTCTGTGGGCCATGTCGCCCTGCCCTGTCGCTGGTGCCTCGCCACGTTCAGATCAGAATGCCTCGGGGCTTCCCCAACGCTCCAACCTGTCGTGCTGCTCTAGCGTCCACGTCCGCGATGTCTCCATGTCATATCCCCTTGTTGCCTCGCATAGAGTCGAGACTCCTGCGGAGAGGAGCCAACAGCCTCGGCGACAAAAACACGGCGACGAACTAAAGCGCGCTCGTAGAATTGAGGCAGCACTTGTCCGGACTACAAGAGAGAGAAACACATGCAAAAGAATAAAGGTACGGGGACCGAGAGATAGTGGTAGGACCACAAGCGTACAGCCTCGATTGGAAATTTTTGGTCTCTCGTGTAGCTCTCCGACGTGGAGGAGTACGATTTTGCTAGGGCTACCAGTGCGTGCTGCCAGCGTTGTAGTTGCCCTCAGGCGGTTGTCACCATTGTCGTGAAGGCTGTGCCGTGTACTTGTGGCAGAATGCATGTGCATATAGTGATTTTGATTAGTCAACAAACACAGTACGTACCAGTGTACCACAGCATGGAGAATTGACATGCCACAGCTGGTTCATCCAGGCAATCACTTGTCGCTGTGCCTCGCCATGTCCATCACTTGTCGCCATGCCGGCCACCAGCAGCTACTGACACCAGCAGGCCGTCCGATTTTCGCGCCCGAAAGAAGGCCGGGTCCCTTCGCGCGGGAACACCAGGGCCGGTCCATTTTTCGCGTCTTGCCAACCGCGGTACTGCGCGCATATATGCGCCGATGGAGGCTGATTTTGCCAAGCGTGAGAATTTGCCAAGTCCATTTGCCAACTTGTTGGAGGAGGATTTTTGTGGTTTTACCAAAAAATTAAATTTGCCAGGTGATTATGCCAACTTGTTAACCCAGGCTAACTCTTGCTTGAAGACCAGTTTGCAGACTTTTTACCGCGGTTCTTCTCCTTCATGCCAAAGCACGCTGTCCAGGGAACACGATCGTCGCACCGATGAGCCGTCGTCCATCACCTCCCTCCCCGCATCCCTGATTGGGCCATAATTGATCGCTACCTCTTCGACGACTTGTTCCCCACCCGCATGCCCACCGAGGCGTCCTGCACAATGTCCAGCGGTGATGAGGTGTGTGTCTACTTCCAGCTCTGCGAACCGCCATGGCCGTATCGCTTCTAACTGTGCTTACCGGGCAGCAAGGGAGAACTCGACCACTTCTTTGTCATCTCTGCTCAACGCGATGCCGTCTCCTCTAGTTGTTGTATCCCATCCATGTTCATGACCGCGAGTTCGGCTAATTTGTACATCTACTTCCTCTACACGGCCTGTGATGGCCGCCACCTGTTGCTGGAACGGGTTTTCTCCGTCGACGGAACCATGGCCAACTTCAAGGCCCTGTTCAGAACGATGAACTTTGTCTATATGATGCAGCACCTCGCAGGCTTTTGACAGCCTGTACATGGGTGTCTTGTGCCACGGCAGGGACGATTTGGCCTTGACAGAGCTAGAAATTGACAGGTTCATAGAGGTCCAGGTCGAGCTTCTTGTGCTCTGCTCGTCCAGCTCTGGCCAGGTCGTTGGCTGCCGCTGCCTGGGAACAGCAGGGGATACATACAACCATGGAAAGAAGCAGCGGAAAGGGATATCGTGCGACGGCCCTCGCGATATAGCGTGAAAAATGGATGCCGCGAAAAAAAAAAAACTTGTGGGACCCAAATTTTTTTTTTTTTATTCCTCCCGGTAAATTTTTGGGAGTTGCCAAACTCCATGTTTTGGGAAGAAATTATTAATTAGGTATGCTTGGAGATGCTCACTCAAGAGATATCAGAAAAGATGACAGCCAATGAGGTGATATCAAGCTCCTTTTTATTTTTGGCGGAACGAGCGGTGGCTCAGTTGGTGAGCTTCCCAGGTGTGGAAGTGACCCGCCCGGGTTCGAGCCCGACGCGCCGCACGCTTAAGCCTTCGTAAAGACTAGGGGCTGGCAACCCCTTCGTCTAAAAAAAAAATATCAAGCTCCTTTTGATCCAGAACACATCCGGTACCTTGCTCTATTCCAGCACTCAAGGCACATATAGCCTGCTGCTAGCCCAGCAGTAGCGATGGCTTTAGCGCACATGGATAGGTGCACAACTGCTCAATTCCGGAGCTTCCAAAAAGGGCCATAAACACAAATAAACTATATATGGGGAAGAGGACATGGTTGTGGACGCAAGCAAGATCACAGAACCATGCTTTCCCTTTTCAGTAGTCGCATGCCATTTTGAATGATTTTTGCCAGAAACCCATAACCTCTAGTTTTTAGTTTGCTTGTTGGTTTTCTCTTCGCCAACACTGTCAAATGGCTGGATGCCGCTGCACTATAGTCAGGGAGAAGTGCACACTGTGGGCTCTGCTGGACACACTCATTTTTCCTTCAGTTCAGGTGGAGCATTCAGTAACCACCTCGCTACTGGTGGGTAGTGGCATGAGCGTTGTGCCAGTCACCCATCAGGTGTTCCTCTTAGATTTGAGATGGGTGTTTCGGACCAAAATGTTGACATTTGAGTTCCCAATGTCTCCCAGTTCCAATATAACGAGAAAGATATTTGGTCTGCTACTATGCAGCTTGAATCTTATGAGGCACTAGTGGAATGAATCAAAAGAAATCATAGGCGTATAACACTGTGTGGTATTCTCTGGCAATCTTCACCTACTATATAAGGCACTTGGTGCTTACCAAGCAGTTAAGGGTATTTATTCCTGTGTGTACTATATGGTCCCACTGTGATCTATACTTTTTGTGCTGCCTCACATATTCAAATATTATTTGCACACATATATATGTATTGGTTTGGAAAGCACAACGTCTTCTACTCCAAGTGGCATGTACAGGAATGACCGGGTTGAAGTGCAAACAGTTCCAGTACAAGTGTACAACTACAAAATCCATAGTGACAGACAAATCAATAAGGCAACTAATTAGTACTGTATCATCTAACGTCTCGTAAGTCAAAATATCTCCAAAGCATTGTTTCAATACTTGCTTCATCTATTATTGAATACCTGTCCATAATACACAATGCGCACAAAAGAAAAATGAAATAGTTTGAACAAAAGGCCAAATGTCAATGTGTACTGCTATTAAATGTTAAAATACAGTCATAATTATACATTGCAGGGATTCAAAATATATTTCAATAGTCTTTTTAGATAAAGGATAGTATTTCATACCTTGCTTTATCTACCAATAGGTAGAATCATGTCAAATTATTACAACAGAGAAAACTAAAATTAAAGAAACTGATGGAGGGGAAAAAAATACCAACAAGAAACTCTAGTAGTCCTACGCGACAAATGACTTGTTCCATAGTGTCGACTCCATGAGAATATGACCACCAACGTCGAGACAATGGCGCCACATACGTCCGTCGACCTAATAGGGGTACTGAAAAATTGATGGACACCGACCACTTTGAAGACAATAGATGTTGTATTATGGCAACAACACGAAGCACCTGGTGTATATGCAAAGGAGTCACCATCTCGTTGCCGGAACCAAAGTCGACAACACAACGAATATTCCAAGAGCGACGTCTCCAACGTGAAAATGACATCTACAAATGTTGTCAACGCCCCACCAGAGGGATGATCCTCTCATATATATAGAGGGGGGTGGTCTTATCCCGGTGGAAAACAACTACGACTTGCGTACATCAAGTTCCCACGTCAAAACTTACCAAAAACACGATTCAGATTCGAATCGGTTTCTCGCGATACACGCCAGACGCGTCCGATGCCCTTAGGCGCGCGTCAGGCGCTATGCCGCGCGCGCGAACTGCTTTGTATAGCATCCGGCGTGCGCCGGACGCGTCCGGAGTGTTGCTGCACATGGCGTGCCCACGGCGCGTCTAGCGCCGCGTCCGGCGTCCATGGTCCCTCGCAGACCTCTTTGGATAGTGTCCGACGCAACCTTGGCGTGGGTCCGGCGCTGTTTCGCGCCAAAGTTGCTCACCACGCCGGATGCTAAGGTGGTGACCTTTTTTTGGACAATTTTGAGCGTCAACAAACTTATGCAAATTGTAGATACAGTCATATCTGGCTCAGGGAGGCAGTTTTAGAGGTCACCTCTACCGAAACGATTGTGCCAGTAACTCCAACAGTTTGGCAAAATCACTTGGTAAATTAGGATTTTTGGCAAAACCATAAAAAACCTACTCCAACAACTTGGCAAAAGCACTTGGCAAATTGGCAAGTTTGGCAAAAAGAGGCCTTCCCGGCGCAAATATGCGCGCATGGAGCGCTTGGCAAATGGTGCATGAGCCATCTCTTTCACGCGAGAGGAAGATGAATCACCAAGCTGTATGCGTCCCCACAAAAAAATAAGACATGTGGACCACTAATTTTCAATTTGACAAACCCAAAATAGCAAACTGTTGGAGAAGTGCTATTTTTTTACTTGACAAATGGGTTTTAGATTTGGCAAAACTAAAGATTTGCCAAGTAATATTTGCCAAACTGTTGGAGTTGTTCAGCAATGGATCCACCTCTCAAAATTTTACAAAGCTGGTCCGACCAATAAGCGGATCTCCTATGTAAATCGATCGACTTTTTAGGGTGTCTGCCTTTAGAGGCGTAGCTTTATAAACTACTAGTACAGTGCCCGTGCTAATGCTACGGTTTTATTTTAGGGATATGTATTAAAACAATCAAACGATATTATTTTTCATACTTTAAGTTTTACACAGTTATATATAGCCATGTATATGATCCAGAAAATAGCCAAAGTAAGCACGAAAGAACCAAGTTAATCAACTTGGCAAAATCAGAATAGCATAGCAAGGAGCCGGCCATTTGACCACAGTTGACAGAGCATCAGGATTAATTTAATTTAGTTACTTTAACATGTTGTCTTAGTTCCATTTAGCTCCATTTGTGTTGACTCATTGACGGCTAAGACAAAATTTATATATACACATTGACATGTGTTAATATAAACAGCTACTCTTCCTTGGATTCCGAATCTTGCAGGCATGGACAAACTCCTTCACTGACCGACCTGAACAATCAAATGGAATCGAACTTGATGAGAAGATAAATGTTAATAGAAAACGAATCAATGCTAAAAGACAGACCTGATCAGGGCTTGTGCAAGCATCCATCCACACAATGCTAAAAAGACAGACCTACAAACAAGGCAGCCAAGTTATAGGGTATCTCTATCTTAAGGCAAATCACTAACCCTCAGCTACTCCTTATTTATAAAACAATGGCAATTATTTCACCAATCACACCAAGCCCATTTTTTCAGTTGAAAATTGGCAATATTATAATTGCTATTGTCCCAAACACAAACTTCTTCAAGTCTCATATCCTGTCGGGCCTGAGTGCCTTCAACATCAACTGCAGACCAAAGTAAAATAATACCATTGCCACGTAGCACATCCATGGCGGGCTCCTTACTTTATACAAGTTTCTTATACACAAGCTCAGAAAAATATTATATACCAAGTTTGATGAGCATGAAAGACAGGGATGATCTTACATTGGATGCAGTGTTTATTTTTATGACAGAAGGTGCCGCTGCTTGATCAGCAGTTTGCTTGTGACCAGCTACATATTTTTCCCCAACTCTAATAACTCTCAAGCTGAAAACATGCAGTGTCCTCTTGTCCTGCACACAGCCAACCTAGTGACAAGGCAATACTATGTATCTCAGCTGGGTCAAGCCCTCTTTTTAAGATCTTCTTTTAAAAAAAATCCATGCATCTTTAAATTAGATGCAGTAATCTTCGATACATGCAAGGGTCAACAGAAATATACCATATGATTTCAGCACCAAGCCCCAATTAAGCAAAGAAAAAAAGGGCAATGTCAATGTACAAAGTATAATCGTCTGCTGCTTGATTGGATTCCACATGCATAGCACCCAACTCAAAATAACATACTCCCTCCATGCACCTTATTGGCAACCTGGAGGCAAGAACAATAGCAGCGCTGGTAGCTTGAGCGGCCTTGGCAACTGACGCGACAGACTGCCCCCGGAAGCGGTGAAGAATTATAGACCAGCACTGCAATATAGCATATGTTATGGTGTTTACGAGATTAAAATGGGGCAGTTGTGAAGTGACAAGAGTATGACTTGCCAACACTGCCAATGGTAGCAGGCACTCATCATATGACTTTTGAAAGCAGCGCTATATGATGTTGGATTCATTAGGTTCATTAAAACAAGAGAAACACAGTTACACAACTGTATGTAGCAGGTATGCCCAATTACTAATGCAACAACAGGCAAGTGAACAATGTTTTTTTTTGAACAGCAGTGAACAATGTTTAAATCAGTCAATAGAAAAATAGCAGAGGATAAAATGTTTATACAGGTTTCTCAATTTTTAGAATGTGGTGAGAAACAGAGTGTAGTTTTTTTTTCTTTCCACTTCATCACAGTGAAATATATTTTGGCAGTGTCACTTAGACTAAATACAATCAAACAGTTCCTCCAATCAAAACGAATAAATTGTACCTGAAACTTGAAGCATAAATAACATACCACTTGAAGAAGCTAGGCATAAGTCTATTTTTGGAGAAAAAAATTGTTTCGATGAATGAACATATACAGATTAATAAATCATATGCAATTATGTCAACCAATTTATTTATCTGAAAAAACACAGAACAAGCAGGCCAATGCGGCTTCTCCGAAACAACCTTCAGGATAAGGCTTAGTCAGAGTAAGCAAGTGCATACCTTGGGCGACTGCAGTGCGAGGTGGACAACGACTGCACCGTAGGAGGCGATGGAATGGCAGTGACGATCTTGTTTATAGGTTACTGGCCACCGTTCAAGTGTTCTACCATCTACATGCTCGTCTCCTATTTGGTTAGAATAGATCAGATAGCAGGCGACATACTTTCCTATCTCGGACCCACGGTATTGCACAGATGAAAAAAAGAACAAGGAGAGAAATAGTATTTCTTTAATTCTTTGTGGACAACACAATGGAGCCAACCAAAGAGTCAAGATGCAAATCAAACACTACTCCCATGGTTTGTTGGAGGAGCTGCTCTTACAGAGTTCATTTGTATTCATACATGTCGCACTAAACATGGTGACTGCTATAACTAACACCTACTGCGGTATGCACAGGTTGAACTTGTTGTCATGACCTCTGCAGAACCTGTATCATACAAAAATCGTTCGTCGTATCCTATAAACAACAATACAATTTCTATTAAATAAATAATATAACATACCAAAGGATGTATCCCTCGTCAAATATAATTTTTTTGTACTATTTATAAGGACTGAGAAATCACGGTTGCCACCACCTATATATTCAGGGATGGACACTAAAATGCCACATTAATTCAAGACACCGGTAGATACAGGTTGGATATCATTGATGGAAAGAAAATGAAGCATGGAATGAACAAGGATCACGGAAAAAACTGCAAGCACATTTCTCTCAGGAATTTCGTCAAACACTCACAGAGCAAGAAGGGAAGGGAATACCTAAGCGCACTCTTGATGTCGATGGGTGGTGGCTGATGGATTCAACACCGGCCCGGCCACCCTCCACCACCGACGCGCGGATCTGATCGTCGAGTCGTGCGTTCGAGTGGATCTGGGACGCCCAGCCTGCCGCAGGTGCTACCACCACCGCCGCCCATGGGAGCGCGAGTCCCCACCGCCGCTGCCACCGCGGGGAACGGCGACGCCGTACAGGGCCCGTCCCTCGCCCAACGACGCTGCCAGGGGCGAGCACACACGGTGGTCACCACCGACACACAAGGAAGCACGCCCAAGCCACGTTTTTATTCGTGATTGGATCCTTGCCACGGAAGCTGGAGCGCCTCGTGTCATTGTTTTCGGCCTCCAGATCTGGCAGGAAGGCGCAACACGAGGCGGCCGGAAGATGCGGCGAGGTCGGAACTCCTTCCGACGGCCTGGTCCGAGCACCAACGGCTTCCGGCTTCCTCCTCGATCCTACTCCTGTCCTGCGCTTGCTCCTCGTCGTCGCGCATATCGCCGGCCACGGACACGGAGGCGAGCGCGTGAGCACCAGCGGCTTCCGGCTTCCGTGTCGATCCTCTCCTCGTCGTCGGGAACGGCCACGTACACAGAGGCGAGCGCGCGGCGGAAGACGGCGACGGGGCAGGGGATGCGGAGCAGGCCGTGGTGGCGGTACCCGTACTCGCGCCGCCCACGTCCACCGGCACGTGCCCCTCCAGAACCCCTGCGTGCGCCGGCCTGGCATGGCCTGGTGACCGGCGGCGGCGCCCTGCCCTAGCTCTCCATCCGATGGGTGAGGAGAGGAATCGCGAGTTGGATGCGGGAGACGGGGCGCTGGGGAGGGACTAAGGGATAGCCGCCACCAGCATTTTCTATTTTTTAAAAAGTTTTTTTTAATTCGCGTTGGCATCCTTCGAACCCTGGTCGAATCCTTGTGTGCTGTGCTCGTGCGGGTGAGGGCGGGGGACGTGCGCGTAAGTGTGACTCTGCGGTGTGGGTCCGCTGTAAGTGTCAGGCTTCTTACACCTTAAGAAGATTTCAATTATAGTATAGATTTTAAGAAACTAGTGAACAACAACATCCATACAAATTATCAAAAATAATTTAATTTGTTTATGGGGGTTAAGCCCACCAGCAAAGAGCTGCATTGGCATGTTGTGAATATGCACGTTATGGCTGACGTAAACAATAAATCAACATGATGTTTCAACAAGTGATCGAAGAGTGTCAACCAAACACTTGCCACTAAGCATTAATGACGTGTCTGCTTCTGAAGCTCTGTTTTGGTGCATGACCTGTGCAAGACCACAATGATAGCTCCGAGTTCTTTGTAGCCAAGTTCAGCTGCTACATTGCCTAGTTCGTCTGCCAATTGATTGTTTTAGTGCATCTATGCTTTGAATCAGACTCAAAATCACAGCTGCTTCTTCCAGTAGGTGCCTCTACAGTATAATGCCACTGGCATTTGGCACATATAAATTCCAGTTGCATCTCATACCTAATCCCAACTCTAAAATCCTCATGCATCGCTGCTTATGCATTCCTATTCCTATGCAAGATGAAATTACAACGAGCTCTATGCAGTGTATATATATGGGGCACATGTCAGTATAGTTTCTCAAGTGGGCCAGGCTCCATGGGCCGACACGGGCACGACCGAAAAAGCACGGCACTAGCCCGGCCCGGCCCACTTGTCACCGTGCCCATGCCTAACACGGCCCGGTGCTGTGCCCATGCCTGGGACATACATTCGGCCCATGGGCCAGCACGAGCACGACACTCGAAAATGGCCTAGCCCGGCTGTGGCCCGATATCTCTCGGATCGTTGGATTTCTTAGATGAAGTACAACCGTTGAATAAACAATATGTAACGGACGCAGCCCTATCTCTCTCACACTCAACCACTCGCTTCTTTCCTTTTCTGGCCTCTCGATGCCATCTTCCTGTCCCTCCCGATCTGAGCCGTGCGCACCATCTGCATGCCTCGTGGGCGGCTGAGGAGCATCCCCATGGCAGCGGCGCACAACCCGGTAGCTTCCCTGCAGCGGCGGTGCTCGGCCCCACGCGCAACGGCGACGGCATGCGACCGTCAGCGTCCCCACGGCGGCGATGCACGACCTGGAATGGGGCTGGCGGTGTGGTGGGATGCCATCGAGCTTCTGTACGACGACGACAATACAGCGAGCGGCTCTGGCTTTCTGTGCGACGACGACGTGAGCGGCTCAAGCGCACACCGAGGCACGGGATGGGATGGTGGTCTGCCGCCTGCCGTGCTCATCGGCACGCCACGACACAACTGACCCACCATAGGGCCATGCCTCGGGCAACAACCTCGTCGTGCTCGTGCCCGTGCCGTGCCATGCGGCTCGTTTGGAAAAGTATACAAGTCGTGAGCGACACGGGCGGCGCCACCGGCGCTAATCCCCCACCTCCCCCGGCGCCTCGCCTCCGCCAAAGGCAACCACAAGAGGTCGTGCGGCTGCCAAGTAGGGCGGCGGCGGGGATCTTGTCCATCTCCCGACGTCTTCCACCTCCTCAACTCCACCTCCCTTCCCTTCCCTCAAAGAATTCCGACGAACCGGATAGCTGGTTGGGTGGATCCGGCCTCCTCCTCCCTTGATCTGCGGCGACGATAGGTGCCTCCATGACAGCAACCTGTGGTGGCGGCTCGGAACATGGTTGGCACGGCCTCTCCCTATGTGGAGGCCCCGACCATGGCCATGTTCAGCCCCTGCTCCACCAAGCTGTCCGTTGCGATCTTGGCGCGCGGTGGCTGTCTCTAGTGGCTGTGTTCATCCATGTGCCGTAGAGTAGTGTCTTGGTGAAAACCATGTTCGGTGGGTTGGCGGTGGTGGCGTGGTGCGTCACACTCTTGATGAAGACGTCGTCGAAGTCACTACTCGTCGTGATGGATGGGGGCATATCCTAGGATGAAAGTCCTCGTAAGTTTCTTCATCATTGATGGCATCTGAGGCTGTCATTCCCTTCTTGAAGGCCTGGTTGGAGCATGTCTACCATGTCGTTCCTCTTGCCGAATCGTCTTTGTGCTGTGCTGGACATTACAGGAAGAAGGTGGATTTAGTTGAGCTGGTTTCTAAGGCTTTGTAGGCAGCAGTGTCCTAGCAGCAGCGGCAGCAGCCTAGGAGTTCAGCAAAGTGAAATTGAATCATGTTTGCTCGTGCCTGATTGGCTAGTTCCGAATGCACGACGATGACACTTTATGTCAGCTCTTTTGAGTGGATCAAGATGGCGCAACGGATGTTCACAGCGATGGCGCACTAGGAGCGACGACGACTTGATGACTTTCGCGCATCAAAGTCATTTCATGAGATCATATCGGAAAGCAGAGATGTACAAAGGTCATAGACTTTTTTTCTCTTTTTTATTATGTATTCTCCTCTTTATTGAGGTGCGACACTTAGTGCTGTTGTCTTCTTTTGGCTGTGTCTGTCCTTTGTGGATATAGAGGCCGGATTAATGAAATTCATTATTAAAAAAACTATATGGGGCACAGGTGTGCATGGCAAAGTAACCTCGAAGAAGGTGAACAACATGGAGGCTTCGAATGAGACTCCTCTGGATCACTGCTGCTTCTTCCGGTAGAAGCCTCTGCAATACAATGCCACGCCATTTGACATATATATCGAGCGCTTGGTTTGCTAGATGATTACGTCTTGAATTATCCGATCCTACTACCGAGCCTGAAAATCATGTTTGGTTTGCGTCGCCCTGCCATGCCTTCCGTTATCACGTCATTCCATTTGTCTGGGTCGGCAAGCCAATCTTAAGAGCCGGTTCATGGACGAACTGATTCTACATGAACCTAAGCTGGACGGACATAACCCTCAAACCAAACATGCTGATAAATTCCAGGTGCTTCACATACCTAAGTGATCCCAACTCTACAACCATCATGCATCTCTGCTTATGCATTCTTATTCCAATACAAGTTGCAAGTTACAACAAGCTCTGTGCCAAGTCAGTGTATATATGGGGCACAGTTGTGCATGTGGCAACACATGGAGAGGACCAGCGTATATATACATGGAATGTGAGGTGTCTAGCTATGATTTGTATCGTCTGTTTCCTTTTGGAGTCATGAGGCATACATAGAAGCTCAGTGCAGAGCTGCAAATCCAGAACATTATTGTCACCATACAATTTCTGCTGATGTGAATAATAATTATAGTGGTGGCCCAGCTGGATTCCAATCCTTGCTTACCCTAGTGGTTTGCTTGTTTCCGTTGGCGCTGTAGGCGGTAGGTTCGATCCCTGAACGCTTCAGTTATTTTCTTTATCTAAAAAAAAATTAATTGGCATATCATGCTGGATGCAGTTCTAGAGCTGAGTAGTCAACTGGCGATTCGAGCTGAAAAAAGTTTCACCATTTGTAATTAGGCCAAAAATCAAATTTAATTAATAATTCGCATGTGGGACAAGAAGTTTCTTTAATCAAAATTTCAAATGAGTTGAAATTAAAGAGTCTCACTGATGAATAAAACTAAAAGGTTGGTAGACATGGAACACGTAAGTTCAATTTCGCTCGTAAAATCGAGCTATGTATCTTAATGCATTCATTGCTCATTGTGGCTCATGGAAGACAGAAATGATGATATGTTGAAGGCAAGAAACACTGAGCGACCCAACTCGAAAGTCACTCCTAGCAAACTGAGCATTTGTGACACCAAAATTCGTTCCATTATGTTCAAACGCACGGAAAGCGTGGCCAATTGCAGCAATGTTTTAGGCCATGATTTTCTTTTGTTGAAATACTTATTCTAAATGTCACACAATTAGAAATTGAGTTGGACAACTGTTATAAGGTAAACTTTATATGTGGCAATAAACCTTTGGCAACGAAGTAACAAACATCACTGCATGATAATATAATAACAACTGAGGTTTCTATAAAAAAGAAGTATGGCGACAAGTTGATTTGAAACAAAATTACATCCTGTGGCTGCTGGACTGAGCACGATCGTTGTGTCAATCTCCTCAGTTCAACAGATGTGACTAAATTAGTACGTTTACATTGCAGATTCGATGGTTTGCAGCACTGACAGCGTGTCTGCTTCCAACACCTGTTCTGGTGCATGGCCTGCTGAAGACCTCGATGATGGCTCAGTCTAGTCTCAATGGCTAGTTTCATTGCACAGTTTCACATGCTATTTAAAGTTTTAAAATTTTGATACGAAACAACTCACTCCCTCAATGCATAGTTTAATTGCACAGTTTCACATACTATTTAAACCTTCTATGGGTCTACTGTTCTCTCTCTCATCTCTTCCACCAATGACCTTCCTCCATACATGCGGATGAAATGAAATAACACTCTTAATGGGAGTTTCACACACTTTTCAATGTTTTGGAAACACCGCTATATAGCTTTACCATGGTGAAACGAATTCCTTCTCTCTCCTCCCAATTTCATGCAATTTCATGCAAATGCTGACATGTCAATCTATTTAATGTGCATGACACTCTCGTGAAACCTCCATTGAGACTGGCCTTAGTGGCTTGTGCAGCTGCTTGTTCGTCGAGGTCGACACCTCGTGCTTGTTTCAGTGCGGCTATGCTTCGAATCAGACTCCTCGGTAGTAGTGCTGCTTCCTCTAGTGGGAGCCTCTGCAGTATGTTGCCGCGGGCATTTGACACATAAAATTCCAGGTGCTTCGCATACCTAGCTAAGTGGTCCAACACTCATCACGCATCTCTGCAGTATGCATGCCTATAAAGTTGCAAGTTACAACAAGCTCTGTGCCATTCACATTCAGTATATATAATGAGGCACGGGTGTTCATGGAAAATTAATAAGGTGGAGAGCATTCAAGCATATATATAGATGCATGGATGCAATGTGAGATGTCTAGCAAAGATTTATACCGTCTGTTTTTTTTTTCCTTTTGGAGTTGTGAGACCTACATATAGTATAAGTTCAGTGCAGAGCTGCAATCCAGTACATTTATTATCACCATGCCATTTAACTTCACATAACTACTAGAAAATAGAGCTTCTGTGACAGCACAGTTTGGGCTAGGTAGCTTTTAACTGGAAACCATAAACCAAACCGAACCGAAGCAGTTTTTTCAATCTTCGGTTTTTGCTTAATTAAGCTTCAGGTTTTGTTGTATTTGGTATTTTGTTTGGTTACCAAGCAACAAAAACAAAACAAGCTATACACACCTTCATGTACAATCCAACTCATTTTTTCTTCCATGCTCTCAGTTCGATTTGAAGGACCCGGCCTAAAAGTCTAGTCAGATGGCCATTATTAGTATGTAGTAGTAGGAGCAGCAGGGCCGTCGCACTTTTACACGCCCACACTGAGCAGTTTTCACTTACTGTGAATTTGCCAGCCTCCGAAGGAATGCTGTTGTCTCCATTAAAATCAAAAGCCACACCAAAGGATAGAAACCAAAGTCTTCATGCTTTGTTTTCAGCGGTTGACCAATCCGTTCCTAGTCTATTCCAAACTAAAGTTTCAGGGCGTCCGCAGCGGTATTGACGATTTCGTCAGCTGACTTGGCATGAGAAAAGATTAAAAAACAAAAAAGCTAAACGTATTGATGACCATTCCGGGAAAAGCGGTGACCGTAGATCCTGTGGGAACCGTGCGAGACTATCGACGAAACAGTCGCTAGCTACTTGATTTTTAGTCTTCTCTTTCATCCACGTCGGACTGGACATGATGTCAGCTAGCGAAATCGTCAGCCCATTGCGGGCGCCCTCATGGCTCCGAATAAACCGAACTACTGAAATAGTCAGTGCAACCAATTTCGTAGACCTAACCAAATAAAATTCGTTGCATTAGGTTCAAAAGCATGGCAGGTGTCCCAATTGTACCATGCTGCAATGTTTTAGGCCATGGTTTTCTTTTGCTGAAACACTTATTCTAAATGCCACAAAATTAGCGGTTGAATTAGACAACTGTTGCAACGATACAATCACTATTATAAGGTAAGCTTTATATGTGCCAATAATTTTTCTGGCAACAAAGTAACAAATACAGCATGATAATATAATATGTAACAAATGAGGCTTTACTCTAAAAAAAATATGTAACAAATGAGGCTTCAATATAATACAAATGTGTGGCAAAGATGATCTATTTGCAAGAAAATTACATCCTACCGTTGGACATAGTTGTGCTGTTATTTTCTGTTCTTCTGAAGATGCCAAGCAGAGTAGTACATGTGCATTGCTGAATTGATGGCTTGTAGCGTTGACGATGTGTCTTCTGTCAGCTGCTGCATTGGAATGGTCGTCAGCCTCGTGATTGTTTCAGTGGGGCTATGCATTGAATCAGATTACAATGCAGCAGCTCGTAATCTACAGAATATCTATTACTATATTTTATTTCAACTGCTGCATCAAAATTTGATACTAAATCCTAATCCTTCAGCTCAAATTTACAAAAATGATCTACAAATCTTTCTACAAAATTCCTGCAGCAACGCCGGGGTATCATCTAGTTGAATGAAAGAGTGACGCTCAGGAATGTGACTGACTCTCTATATGCAATTTGACACTAAGTTCATTCCCTTTTGCATTTAAAAAACAGAGTGGAAATATCCATATTTTTAGTAGTAGTGCTCTTCATAAAATGTCTGAGCAAGCAACAGAGCAATGTGGTGAGTGGTGATCAACTCTTATAATGTGCTGTGTAGCCAGGAACAAGTTGCCAAACTGACATCTGAGGATTGCATGCAACCTGAATCCTGATGATGGCGTATGTTATGGTGCTCAAGAAATGATGCACAAATATCAATTATGTTTAAAATTGTTTACAACTAGCATCAGCAGGCCACACCACAGGAGGACCTCACCTTTTTTTTTTTTTTTTTTTTTTGTGGCCATGCCGTAACGTGTATTTCAAGGAGGACCTCACTTCGCAGTCAAAGATCAAAATTACTGTTTTGCATAAGCTGGGACGAGTGGTCGAGCATAGGGCCAGGTTGGCTTCTGGAAAGATGCCGTTGAAACATACAGATCGACCGCCGTGCCCAGCAGGCCCAAGAAGCTCAAAAGAGGTGTTGTTGTCCTAGCTATAGATAGATGCCAGCGTTCTGCAGGATACGTTAGGATGATATATGGGTACAAAGTTCTTAGTAGTGAAATGATTGCTCCTGATAACTCTCATGCCTATTTAGTATACCCATTTGTTTGTCCGTGTTTGGCTCCTCGCATGGTCTCTTAGCGCAGCTCGATAAATAATAAGAACGTTCACCAGAGCACACCACTGCATATAAATTTGCATGTATATATGTTGCCATCTTCTAGATGGAATTATATGTCTTTATGCTCTGTACCCTCACTAGTACAGGGTGGTGGTTCTAGGCGTCAATGGTGGCGTTGATAATGTGGAAATGATATGGCTGATTTCAGTTCCTCCCACAATAATTGATGATGACATTAACGAGTTCACCGCATCGTCGTTAGCCACCATCCTATATATTTGTCGTTATTATTTGCTGGCTGAAATAAAAACTGATGAACATTACCCATATACCAGTTCATGAGATATCAAACACCTAGTCATGCATGGATGTGCGTAACAGTGTAACTGTGTAAGTAAGCTTGTTTCCCCATCACTCAAAATTCAGGCATTAATGGACACATACGCACGCTTCCATGGGTCTTTGAATAGAAGCCGCTGCAGACACACGAAACACTAACGGTATATAGATGAGGCCGCCACACAGAGGTGTCTTCCTTTTGGTAGAGGTGGCTCTACAAAAACTCTGTCACTTAACATTAATTTCTAGATGTCCGAAAATAGATTTTCAAACGGTCCGTTTCTAGATTTTTTTTTTTTAGATTACACAGTACAACGCACAGTTGGCTGGAATGCCGAAATGCCTGTATAAATGACATTTTAAGACGTGGTTCGGCTTGAGGTGCCTGGCAATTTGGTCCGTTTCTAAACACTAGAGGCAATGCACGTGCCATATGCACGTGAGTATAGCTAAGACATATGACATTCTAGTATATTAGTTTCACTGATTATATTTTTTGAGGAAATTCATGGCCAGATTTTGACAAAAAAATTCCAATATTATATATAGATATATTTCTTACCACATGTAAGCCTGCATTTGTATCCATAATTTGGCCAACTACGAAGAACGTAAGCAAGATTCACCTTCACTAATAGTTTATCTCTTCATTCTTTCAACGATACCAATTCTCTCCATTCCTTGGTGACCTCCATGTGTTCTTGTTAAACAAACAGCTCACATTTTTAGAAAAGCGGTACAATAACATGAGACATGATAAGGAGAAAAGTTTGTCAAATTTGTTTTCTGATATCAATGAGGGACCACGAGTAGCTTTCAGAGTTTATCTACACGAATTAGTTATAGATCATTCCAAGGTAGAAAGAGATGGTAGTGTTGGGGGAGGAACCCTCGACATGAGCCCCCAATTTATTCTTCGGTCCCGACTTAATGCAACAAATGTTTCTAACGATCGCTGCCCCGTACGAGCGAGGGTCCTCGACACCTGGACCTCTGCTCACTAGGGGAGCCTCCACCCTTTACCCTGCAGGTCTCGTCGCCATCGAGCCCCACGTCATCGGAGGTCCTACTCAATTGGCCTCCAACTCAAGGCTTGTCGTCATTGTATGGTAGTGACTGTGGGCAGGGCCCACAAACAGTGTAATAGAAATCAAATCCCTTTTGTAATTATATGGGTGCCCCTTGCTATGCCTCTATAAATACCGGTCGCGATGATGGGAGGCGCCCCTAGGTGGAAGTGATTTGTCGGCCGCCGCCACACTGTGCGGAGCCTTTGTGAACTCGCCCGCGATGATGGGAGGTGCCCACCGACACCCACCGACACGCAGCCCCGCCGGCCGGCAAGCTGCGATCGAATTGTGCGCCACTCACTGCCATAAAACGGCTCTTTGCCGTGTACCGAGTGCAATTTTTTGGGCACTCAGCAAAGGAGGTCTTTGCCGAGTGCAAAAAAATAACACGCCAAAATAAACACTAGGCAAAGTCACTTCTTTGCCAAGTGTCTAAAAAACACTCGGGAAAAAAGTCTTTGCCGAGTGCTAGAAAAAAGGGCTCGGCAAAGACCTGCTTTCGAGTGATAAAAAACACTCAAAAGGTCTTTTCCAGGTGTTTTTTCTCGGCACTAGACAAGCAATTATTTGAAATCACATTTTGAAGCACAAAATGACTTCAAACGAAAACGTTTTTGACTACAAAGTTGTAACACTTTGTTAGAGCGATATATAAAATTTGTGAACAATGTTAGAACCACCAAGTTGGATGAACAAATAAATAAACAATCAAAACAAGCTTTGTTGATCTTTAGAAGTTATAGATTTTATAGTAGGCAACTTGTTCATTTAAATTCTTCTTGTCATGCAAAAATGAGTTCACATTTGAAAATTTTGAAATTTGAATTTAAAATTTGAATCTTTCAAATGACCTCAGATGGAAAACAACCAAGATAAACTTTGGAGATCTCGTAAGTATAAAATTTTGTAGTAGGGAACTCTTTGATTTTAAATCATCTTGTTAATCAAAACTACGTTTGAATTTTTGAGGTTTGAAATTCAAATTTTGTAAACGACCTCGGATGTAGAAACTTCCTAACAAAAAGTGTAGGTACCGAAAACTTGTGAAACTTTGTAGTTGACAACTTTTTGATTTGAATTTTTGTCTAGAGCCTCGAATCTCGAACAAGCAGTTTACGCTCGGTTTAGTACAATCTGCGGGGAATCGAAATGACTTATAAATACATTTTATTGTGTAGTGGAGGTACTGCACAAGGGAGAGGTCGCGGGTTTGAACCCCGCCGAACGTGTAGGAGGTCGCGGGTTTGAACCCCGCCGAACGTGTAGCTGCAAATTTTTCAGGAAAAATGCCAGTGGCCCTCCCTCGAATAAAAAATTTTATTTTGCTACTATCATAGGGTTTTATTCCTTTCGAATTTTGCTGTGAAGCACTTGGCAAAGCCTTTGCCGACTGTCAAGCACTTGGATAAGCCTTTGTCGAGTGCCCAACAAAAAGCACTCGGCAAAGAGTACTTTGCTTATCTAGTGGCATTTGCCAAGTGTATTTGGGGTTTCAGCCATCGGCAAAGCTCCAAAATCCGGTAATGGCTGTTGGCAACCTGCAAAAGAAGAAAGCGGGCATGCTGCCCAACCATCGCTCACCAGCTTGGCCTCAGCCAAATTGTGTGCCCTGCGGTAACACTCTACTACAGGGTAATTCGTAGATGCAGCGGCCTTCTCCAAGATGATGGCGCCCATCATGGTCCAAGCTCGCAGCACCAAAGAGTGCACGACCATTGAAATCAGTCACTGCTCCCGCTGCTGCCCTGGCCACCAGAGTGGGTCCCAACAGCCAGCCGTCAGGTGTGCACAAGCCTCAGGCGGCCATCATCCGGCTAAGCCGTCCCCTGAGTCCCTGGCCTGACATCTGTCGCCTCCTACAGGAGTAGGGGCGCCCGGCCGCCGCAGCCGCTGCCACTGATGTTACCAACAGCCCTGCTAGCACCGGGTTGGGTCACGCCCTGACCTCCGATCATGCGGTGCCGGATCCGCCGTCGCCAAGCCGGTGAAGATCTCTGCCGCCCTTGGCTTGTAGAGCTCAAGATCTAGCAGTGGAATGAGATCCCCGACGCCACCATCCTTGGGAGCCGCGCGGGCTTCCGAAGGTTCTAGGGGAGATAGGGAGGGCGGCGTTGGTAGGCGGCCGCCTGTGTCGCTCGCGCGGAGCGACGCGGGGGCTGGGTCGAAGGGTCCGTAGCCGGACAGTCCAACTCTCTCGTGGATATATAGATCACCTATGGGAGATATTGGTATTTTCGTCAAGGCCTCGTACATATATAAACTGTCACCTTAATTTTTCCCCATGTTGCTCGTCTCGGGCAAGTGCTCTGGTGGTAGCCTAGGATGGCAGCAAGTGAGATTGGGGAACTCATTGGCGGTGGGCGCACAGTGCAGGTGTTGTGGCTTCCTTGGCACTTAAAACTTGAACCAGAGTTAGGGATACCGTTGAACCTGCAGCAAACAATCACACTAAAACCTTAATCACACTTGAACCAGAGTTAGGGCTACCGATGGATGAAAATTTAGCGGAGCCAGAAGTAGATACATATTTTGTGATTTTCAGTGAATTTGTCTATGAGATTAGACGAAATTTAACATAAATTTGACCGAAAAATCCGAGAATGTTTAATGTGCAACAAAAGACACTACTAGACAAAGCCACCGTAGGGGCGGCTAAAAAGCCACCGTAGGGGCGGCTGGGCGAGCCGCTCCTACGCCCCCGAGCTTACGGTGGGGGGCTGCAGGGGGCGGCTCAACACCAGCCGCCCTTACTACACAACCATAGTAGGGGCCGGTGTTCCAGCCGCCCTTACAACACGACCATAGTAGGGGCGGCTGGTGTTCCAGCCGCCTGCTCTTACACGACCACGGTAAGGGCGGACACGGAACACGCCCTACTATGGATTTTCAGCAAAAAAAATAATAAATTACAATAATACATTTACAGCACAGATATATATATATATATATATATATATATATATATATATATATATATATATATATATATATATATATATATAGTCTCCATCACAGCCAAGTTTAGAATGTTCCATCAACAAGTTCAAAAGTCCAATATATTACAACCAAATCGAAAGTCCAACATATTACAACCAAATCGAAAGTCCATCAAAAGTAACACAAGTCCATTACTACAAGTGCACAAGCACTCAACGACCTAGAGATAGCAAATCGGTCCGACGAAGGAACTCATACTCCGGAATGCTACCTAACTCTGAGAGTAGGTTATGGTAATGACCGTTGACATATACCACTTGGTCCATTATGAAGTTGCATAGGTCACCTACCATCTCTATTAGCTCATCATCCTTGTAGGGTCCCTTTGCACTCCGTGCTCTTCTTCCCACTACATTGATCACAAAAGCCAAGTTTAGTTCTAGAGAGATTGCAAAGCTAAGTTTAGTTCTACAGAGATTGCATGCATCATACTACGACCTACTAAGGATTCGAACTTACCAATTCAGGGTGTCTCCTGTAGCCCTTCATGTTACTGATGAAATTACATACATAATATCCACAATGCATACTCCCTGGCTTCTGCTCGGCATCGTGTGTGTTTCAATTTGCATATGAAAATGTCAAGTACAAGTATAGAAAACCATGTAATCTAGTGCCAAACTAAGTTGCACTTACCGAACAGTGAGTTTTGTAAGTCAAGTGGGTCCCCATCTCTGGAAAGTGCCAGATAATATTAGTAACACACTTATTAGTAACATTCCAATAATTCCAAATAGTGCCAAATAATTCCAAATAGTGCCAAATAATTATTAGTAACACACTTATTAGTAATAGTGCCAAATAATTCCAAATAATGTCAAATAATTCTAAATAGTGCCAAATAATTATTAGTAACACACTTATTAGTAATAGTGCCAAATAATTCCAAATAATGCCAAATAATTCCAAATAGTGCCAAATAATTATTAGTAACACAATTATTACCTACTATTATTAGCAACAATTATTAGCATCAACTTTGTGTTGGGAAATATTTGCAGAACAATAATTAGGCACAATTATTAGTAACAATAATTATTATTAGCAACAATTTTAATTAGCAACAATTATTTTTTGCAACAATTATTATCTACCATTATTAGCTAACAATTAGCAACAACTATTAGTTTACCAACAAGTACTCATATGCCAACCACACATTCCAATAATGTCATGATATAAAAAAGACCACCTTAGATCTAGAACATGCACTACATCAAAACTACAATTAATCACCACTAAAATCAAGCTATATCATCAAATAGAGGGTGCAAGGTCATGTCTCCACCTAATCAACACTAGTACCATCAAAGATAAGCTCCAATTTGGGCAATACATGGCTCAAGCACCATTAAAGAGAGAAAACAAGAATGCAAATTGCTCACTAATCAACCAATGAAATTTGGATTAGAGGGTGGGAATGGCATTCCCTTACCTTAAACAAGCTTTCCACCAAAGGAATTGAGTTGAAAACCTCCCCTCCTTCCTAGAGCAAAATTAGGGAGGTGCCCAAGGCCTCCCAAGTCTTTTTTTCGAGTTGGAGTGAGTGGCTCGGGAGGAAGAAGGGTGGGCAAGTCACTTATTGCTACACCACCTGTAGGGGCGGCTAGATCACCGCCGCCCCTACGGTCTGTTGAGTAAGGGCGGCTGGATCACCAGCCGCCCCTACAGTGCGTTAGCAGGGGCGGCTGGTGATGCGGCCGGCCAGCTCCCCGCCCCAGCCACTGTAGGGGCGGCTCCATCACGAGCCGCCCCTACTACAAATGGGCAAGCGCTCCTACAGTGAGTTTTTCACGTAGTGAGATGCATAGCAAATTGCCTTCCACTTTCACAGCAGAAAATTAACATTTTTCACTTTCAACTTCGAAAACAGAGTAGATAAACTAGCTAGTTGCTGAATTGAAGAAATCATGTCGTATTGTTGTCTGGTTGCTTCCGCCGAAGATCCACAGTACCTGCACCAACTGAAGCAGAGAGGTTGCAGGCGGTGGAACGAGAGCCACGTCGCTTTGTGGTCATGGGGATGGCCACTCAAATTGGACGAAACCACGAAGATTGGACTCAATAAAGCGGTGCCCCTGGTCCTGTCGAAGTTGGCCACTTTGAGTTTTGCGATGACAGATGACTACAGTGTAACCATTTTGATCATGTGGAACGTGTCATAAGGTCAAAAACTTGAATTTTGGAGTGTGAAGAAGCAATTAATGTAGTTCAACTTCACATATTTTTATTAGTAAGAACTTTACTCATGGCTCTATGTACATTTCCCTCTAGAATTATATTGTTTTGTTCTCCCTCGATCTCCGAATAAATCAATTGCTAGAATACATCTGTCTCGTGCGAGGCTTACCTGCTGGGCCAGTGGAGAGTCGCGTCCCTGCTCGCCAATGCCTCGGTCGGCGCAGACGGGTCTCCGCCCCCAATGCAGATGGGTGGAGGGCGATCCTTTCCCGGCCAAAGGCATGACCTCGGTTGAGCGTCGCCTAGGGAAGCCCGTGTTGGACTGGAGGATTCCCGCGGAGCTTCGTGACAGGTACTTCAACTGCCTCTGCTACTCCCATCGAGTAACGACTTGTCGGTTGCCTCGGTGTTGTCTGCACTGTCGCGGTCTACGCCATCTCACCAGGGACAGATCGGCAACGACACCCCCTCATGGCGGCACCCGAGCATTCTACGGCCCTCGAAGAGCGGAGGGGACCATGGAGAGTACCGCGGCGGATGTTGGCATAACTTGATGATGACGACTCTCAGCTTGTGGCGGCAACATGACAACTCTCAACTTGTGGCGGCAACTCTTCGGCCTCCCAGTAGACTCACAGTCCATCGACTCCAAAGCTGGCTACGCAGGATGCCATGGGGATTGCAGGCAGAACCCGACGATGACGACATAGGTGGCAGCGACACCGGAGTAGGCCAGTGCAAGGTGATGCGTTGACAGAATAGGACGACAACGCTACAACTTCTGCCGTGGAGGTCTCGCTCATCGTGACTACAGCAACAATGCCTGTGCGGTTGACATTTTTGGTGGCGTCCTCTCTAGAAGTGGACACATCTGCTCGACATGTGATGGATTCACCTCCATTATCGCCAGTGTGGGAGGAGCTACCTGAGTCGCCCACCTTCGATGATACAGAACCATACCTGGTGGCGGTTTTCCTCTTGCCTCAGTTGCCGGCGCAGAAGCTAGCACATCTCTAGGAGGGTTTATCTAATGCTGAGGCAGATGACTAACCGTCCCTGCAGGGTCAACAGAGCCGCCTTTGGTGGCAGAGTCTCAGTCGCCGGCACAGGAGTTGGCGCAGCAGACTCCTTGTCGGGTTGATCAATCCGACGTCGAGCTTGACGAGACGCCCACGTCGCGCGAGGCCGCTCAGCGCCTAGCACGGTTCCAGGATGAGGTGCTGGTCCAGCGGGAGCTACCCCTGATTGCCTCTCGGCCACGACAAAGGCCGATGAGGAAGCCCCTAAGTATCAAGCGCAGGAGCAGAAAGATAGCCTCCCAACCGACCTCCCAGCGGGCCGTGGTACTCCTCAAGCAGCGGTTTGGCAAACGCCACCGGCCGACCCAGGTTCACCTGTGCTAAAGAGTATACTCGAGGCATTGCATTCGGGACCTTGTCGTCGAGAGGCGGAGGGCCATGACGAGGCATTTCCAGCATTCTAATTAAGGGAGTGCGTGGGAGGTCTTCATCGAAGATCCGTAGGGCGTGACGATGCTTGTACTTTGGATGCACCTTTATGTAATATCGACATAAAGATCTTCTGCTCGATGGTCTAGCTACGTTTGTATGTGTAGATTTCCTTTGGCACTCGATGCACGTTATACATTCGTCTAAACTCTTTTTATTAATACAATGATACGAAAATCTTTTGCCTGTCAAGAAAAAAGACAACATTATTTGGATGTAAATAAGAACACGTGCATGCCTTTTATTCCTGTTGCAGCATGGGCAATAAAACTACAAAAGGATTAAAGGATAGGTTACTGCTGTGGAGGCTAGCTAGTTGCACATTTATTGATTATATATTAAGGTATTGTTTTGCATGCATTGCACTAGTGCCATCATCATGCAGCCACTGGGACAAGGAGTAGCTTCTCCTTTCTTGAAACCGTGATTCCAAACACCTCGGTCATGTCCAGATCCTCCGCCTTCATTCCCGCCGGCAGCTTCCAGTCGAACCGGTACATGAGGTTCGACAGCATCATCTGCATGGTCGCCGATGCCGAGTGCACCCCGGGGCACGTCCTCCTTCCGGACCCGAACGCCAGGAACTGGAACTCGTTTGGCTTGAGGTCAATGCCGCCGGCGACGTCTCCGCTGAGGAACCTCTCCGGCACGAACTCGTTCGCACGCTCCCAGGAGCCGCTGTGCCGGCCGAGCGCCCAGGCGTTGATGACGACACGAGTGTTGGCCGGGATGGTGTAGCCGGCGACCTCGCAGGTCTCCATGGAGAAGTGAGGGAGGAGGAGTGGCACTGCTGGGTGCAGCCGCAGCGTCTCCTTGATGACGGCCTTGAGGTAGGTCATATTCGGGAGGTTGTCTTCGGTGACCATCTCTTGCCCATCCGGCACGTTCCTCCTTACCTCGTCCTGCAGCTTCTTCATGAGGTGCGGCTTCCGTATCAGCTCCGCCATGGCGAACTCCAACGTCATGTACGAGGTGTCGGTTCCGGCCTCAAACATGTCCTGCAATGGCACCATGCATGGGAAATGGATGTGCAGATACGTACCACCACATAGATGTGGAAATGATTGCGATAAAATAACTTACTATCAAGATAGCCTTGATATGATCCCTGGTGAGCCCATACTCCTTCTGAAGGGACAGCAAGACGTATATGAAGTCCTTGTCATCCTCCTCGTACTCATGTGTGGCCATCCTGGTGGCATGGTCATCGATGAGCTTGTCGAGGAGGTCGTCCCAGCGCTTCCAGACGCGTCTGGTCTTGGCGCACACCACCTTCCTGACGAGCTCGATCCGGCCGATGCTGGGGAAGTAGTCCTGGATGTGGAAACCGCCGAGCAGCCCAGCGTTGAGGTCAGTGAGCTCCCGGAACACCCTGTTCCGGCCTTCTTCCATGGAGAACTTGCCCGACACGGCGCGGCAGACGAGGTTGTTGACGAACGAGTGCAGGAGCTCACTCAAGTCCACGGCCTCACATGCGGCGGCGGCACGATGCACCTTGTCCAGAGCGCCACGGACCTCCTCCTCCCTTGCCGGCCGCTGCGACCGCACCTTGCTGGCATTGAGCAGGTGCACCGTCACCAGCTTCCGCGCCTTGCGGAAGTGGTCGCCGTAGGGCGCGAAGCATGTGTCGGTGGCGCCGTACATGATGATGTCGGAGACGAGGGACCGTGGCCTAGACGAGAAGACGTGGTCGTAGGTGAGGAGCACGGCCTCGGCGACGCGCGCAGACGAAACCACCACGGTCGGCACGGCGCCGAGGCGAAGCAGCATCAGGTCGGGCCCGTACCTTGCGGCCAGACCTGCGAGGGAGACGTAGGGGATATCGCCCATCAGGTGCAGGTGCCCGATGATGGGGAGCTTCGTCGGCGGCGACGGCAGCAGGCTCAGCAGTTTGTCGGCATCCCTCGATGTCGTCGACTTGGAGGAGAGGAAATAGTGGAGCAGGAGCGGCAGGAGCACCAGGGAGACGGGGATCGCGAACAGAAGTGCTCGTGGAGTGGCTGCCGCCTGCTGGAGTAGGTCGTCTAGTGCGTGATGCAAGTGAGCAGCCATGGCGGCAATATAATGCAAGTGAGCTAGCTAGTGGATGAGCGGCTGGTCTGCCCTGCCTTGCTCCCTTGGAGCGTTTATTTTATTGATTATATATATAGCCCAAGAGAGAGATCGATGGAGCTGAAGCAAGGGTAGATGGCCTGTGAAGCTCCCTTCAATTTTGATTTCTTGCAAGCAGAGAGGTCCAGCTGCATCCATGCATATTGATTCCAACCGTATCTTCGTGGTTTCGCCCATGGCCACAATGCGACGCTGCTCTCGATCCGCCGCCTAATTGGCTCCATGGCTGTATCGATCCTGTTTCTGTCTAGTCCGGTTGGTGCAGGTACTGTGGATCCACGGCAGAAGCAACCAGAAAGCGATACGACCTGATCTCTTCAATTGAGCATTAGTCTGTTTTTGAAGTTGTACGTGAAAAATGTTTATTTTCTTTTTTGCAAAGTGGAAGCCAATTTACTATGCATCTTCTGTTGCAGATTAAGAATTCTCAGATTTGTCGGTCAATTTTTTGGTAAATTTCATGTAATCTCAGAGAAAATTCAAATAGATTTGACTATTTTTTGGACCATTTTTTTCTGAAATTCGCTGAAACATCATGAAATTTGTTTTTTTGTGGTGTCATCGACTTGGAGGAGTGGAAATAGTGGAGCAGGAGCGGCAGGAGCACCAGGGAGACGGGGATGGCGAACAGCAGTGCTCGTGTAGTGGCTGCGCCTGCTGGAGTAGATCGTCTAGTGCGTGATGCAAGTGAGCAGCCATGGCGGCAACATGATGCAAGGAAGCTACCTGGTTCGTGACTTGCTTGTGTTAGCCGTGGCCGTCGATGATGAGCGGCTGGTCGTCAGCCCTGCCTTGCTATCTTGGATCATTTATTTATTGATTATATAGGCCAATAGAGAATTTTTTTTTTTTTTTTTTTTTTTTTGAATAGGCCAAGAGAGAGATTGATGGAGCTGAATTTTGATTTCTCGCAAGCAGAGAGGTCCAGCTGCATTCATGCATATTGAGGCCGACTTTTGATGAGCCCAAACCGACGCCATGGCTGCATCCTGTCTGATGGCAGCCACGGGAGCATACTGCATATTCGTGGTTTCGTCCTGTTTGATGAGCCCATGACCACAAAGCGACGCTGCTCTTGTTCCGCCGCCTAACCGCCGCCATGGCCGCATCCTGTCTGCTCCCGTTGGTGCAGGGTACTGTGGATCCGCGCCCGAAGCAACAAGACAACTTTACCATTTTATTTATCTTAATGGTGGTTAAACTTTGAAAAGTCTTGTGTAGGAACATCGGTGACATTAATTCCGAGAAGAAATGGAATGCCATTCTTGACAGGGTTGCTGAAACTTCTATGATATAATTTGTCTTCAGGAGACAAAATGTGATATCTTTGATCTAGCATTTTTAAGGCTCTTCTGTCCTCCAGCATTCGATTCCTTTGACTTCCTTCAAATGGTGCCTCCGGAGGCTCTATAATTATTTGGAAGAGCTCAATTTTTCATGGCCAAGGTGTCTTCCAAAATGAGTTTGCTTCTGTTATGTTCACCTCAGTTCATAACAACTCATGCTGGCTCCTCACTAATACCTGCACTCCCTGTACTGCTTAGTGCAAATCGGACTTTATTCACTAGTTTAATCATACTACTATGCCCGATTCGATTGGCTGGTTAATAATTAGCGATTTTTATTTCTATCGTATATCGCAAGACAGAAACCAGGACTAATAAGCAGCACTCCCTCTCCTCGAGCGTTTGGACTGTTTATTCACCTATGTTTATTTTTTTCACTTCTGTTAGTTGGACTGCCTCCTATCCTAATACTTCTATCTCTACCCTTACAATGGAAACCTCGGACCATATTCCGTGCTTGGTCTCTATCTCAACTGTTATTCCCAAAGGCTCTATCTTTCGTTTTGAAAATTACTGGTTGACTCATGAGAACTTTTTCAGTAAAGTCCAACTAGGCTGGTTTTCTTCTATCTTTCACCGTGATGTTGTCGCTGCCAGATTCAATAATATTAGGGGAGTCCTAAAAACTTGGTGATAATAATTTTCCAATCTCAACATTAACATCAATAATGTCTACCCTTAAATCTCTTAGAGGAGTTTAGAGATCTTAGTCTTATAGAATGGAATTTTAGAAAGTTGTTAGAGGATAAGCCCATCTCTCTTGCAGCAGCAAAGAACTTATTGGAACAAAAGAGGATCAATCAAATGGATTACCCGAGGGGATGCAAATACTAACTTTTTTCCATACTCATGCCACTACAAAATACAAGAAAAACTTCATAACTCAGCTGGTCAATGATAATGGTTTGGTTTGGAACAACCATCAAGGAAAAGCTGATATCATTTGGACAGCTTTCAAAGAAAGATTGGGAACCTCTAACTTCATCTCCATTGGCTTTGACTTGTCAACTTACTTATCCCATCAACCCCATCTTGATGTCCTGATCCAACCTTTCTACAAAGATGAGATAGACTCGGTAGTGAAAGCTTTACCCCCTGAAAAATCCCCGTGCTCGATGGTTTTAATACTAATTTTGTCAAAAGATGTTGATCAATCATTTGCTTAGATTTTTACAACTTATGAGATGACTTCCACTCTGCTCCTGCCTCAGTTTGTCTCCAAAGCATTAATGGATCCTATATTACTTTGATTCCTAAAAAAGATGATGCTTCAAAAGTGGGTGATTTTAGGCCTATTTCCTTGTTTAATTCTTCTATTAAGATTATTACAAAGCTTTTGGCCAATAGACTTCAATCTATTATGCCTACCCTCTTGCATAAGAACCAATATGGTTTTATTAAAAAAAAAAGAATGTTCAAGATTGCATTGCGACTTTAGAATATCTCCATTCTTGTCATCACTTGAAGAAGAAACTCTTTATTCTCAAGCTAGATTTTGAAAAAGCTTTTAACAAGGTTGAGCATGAGTTCATGTTACAAATAATGCAACACAAAGGTTTCCTTTTAAATGGATAGATTGGCTGAAATCTATTTTCTATTTTGGTACTTGTGCAGTTATTCTCAATGGCTCATCTGGCAAAGTGTTCCACTGCAGAAGGGGAGTAAGACAAGGGGACCCTCTCTCTCCTCTGCTCTTCGTCCCAGCAGCAGATTTCTTACAATCCCTTCTGAATCATGCTAAAAATTCTGGGTCTCTAACTCTGCTCATTAATATCCAAGATCAAAACTTCCCAATCCTTTAATATGCAGATCACACTATTATTTTCATGAAAGCCTGCCCTATTGAACTAGATCACTTGAAAGACATCCTCCCTTCCTTTGCTGATTCTTCAGGTTTAAAAGTTAATTTCAGCAAATACATGATGGTGCCTCTCAATATTTCTGACTTGCTCATGTTAGCCGTGGCCGTCCGACGAGCAGCTGGTCTATCCTGCCTTGATCCCTTGGAGCGTGTATTTATTGATTTTATATATATAGCCCAAGAAAGAGATCGATGGAGCTGAAGCAAGGGTAGATGGCCTGTGAAGTTCCCTTCAATTTTGATTTCTTGCAAGCATAGAGAGACCCAACTGCATTCATGCATATTGAGGCCAACGTTATCTTCGTGGTTTCGCCCATGACCACAAAGCGACGCTGCTCTCGATCCGACGCCTAATTGCCTCCATGGCTGCATCCTCTATGCTCCCGTTGGTGCAGGTACTGTGGATCCACGACCGAAGCAACCAGGCGGCAATATGACCTGATTTCTTCAATTCAGCAATTAGCTAGTTTATTTAGTTTGTTTTTGAAGTTCTAACTGAAGGATGTTAATTTTCTTTTGTGCAAAGTAGAAGGCTATTTGCTATGCATGTTCTTTTGCAGATTAAGCATTCTCGGATTTTTCGGCCAAATTATTGGTAATTTTCATGTAATCTCAGAGACAAATTCAAATAGATTTGACTGTTTTTTGACCCAACTTTTCGGAAATTCACCAAAAAGTCACGGAATTTGTTATTTTGTGGTGTCCAGTTAGATTTTGTTTTACATCATTTGTTTTCTATTTTCCAAGTAAAATATTAACCTCAACTTCTTATTTGTTGCATCGAATTTCATTCCGTAAATATTCACTTACATATATGCCCAGGAGACATCAAAACATACAGTAAACATCAATCAAGGGCATATATAGTGAAATTTACCAAACATATGACCGAAAAATCTGAGAATTTACCGACAAATTTTTCTGACAAACCATCTCTCCGGAGCATGTGCTGGTTACTTGATACAATGCTAATTGCAATGAAAACAACATGAACTATATGCAATTGGACCAAGCACCTTAACATATATGTAAAATATCATCTTCAGTCCACTAATGATTATAAGATTTACCTATGAATCACTAATGATTTGATATGAATAATGGTGATGTATCCACAATGATTCATGGGAACGCAGTCTTACGGCAACCAGGTGTATTGACACCAGGTGAGAAGAGTAATGTATTTAGTGACCTCCTAGGATTTTACATGTTAATTTGGACATCGTGCGGTGACAGAGGTAGACAACAACTGCAAGAGAAACATTTGCTCCTGACCATTCTCAGCCTCATTTCCTTATTAAACATTAATAAATTAAACATCTCCTTTTGTAGCCTAACTTCACAACAATGAACAAAGAATGTTTGCAAGAAAGCATCATATGACCAAATGTGCCTTTGTGTTACGCTGTCTCTGTTTCTTATTTACGCTGTCTCTGATAGCTAGAAACATTGCTCAAATATACTTCTGTTGACCATAGAAGCAAAGTACAGGGTGGTAGTTGTAGTTAGTTCTTAGTGTTGTAAATGTCCTAAAGAAGGATATGGATTAATTCAATATGTCTGGACCAAAAATGTCTTCAACTTGAAATTTACATTGAGATATTTGTATCATCTATCTTGTTTTATCAACACAATCATATCAAACAAATCATCTGAGAATGGATAACCCAAAAAAAGCATTGTGCATATGGGAACTAGATGTCCTTTTTGATTTTAAAATGGTGTGTGGTTATTTTAGTTCATGCCTATATTTTTTGGACAGTTAGCATGTAAAAGAGTCTTATTATTCTCTAATCGATGAGGAGCATATTCTATTTTCGTATAACCGTTAGAGGAGTCAAGGGCCTATTGGGCCTTCCCATTAGTGTTAATTAGTCGCTTGCTTAGAGAGCCACGTAAGACCTCTCTATATAATGAGAGGAGAGGTATCAATCTAAAATCAAGCAAAAGATTAGAAGGAAATCCCTTCCCTCTTGCCGGCCATGGGCGAGCCCCGCGGCCGGCCCTAGCGCCCAAAACCCTAGCCGCCGCTGCTGTGAACAGTACCCGCGGTACTGTAGCACCGTGGGTACTGTAGCTCGCCCAACGCTGCCGCTTCCTCAACTCTCCTCTCCCTGCCCAACAGCCGCACATAACAACTGGGTACCAGCTCCTCGGTTCTCGATGACGACCGCGCCTCCGCTCTCCTCCATCCCGGTGCCCTTCGTGCCGCTGCCGCCGCATCATCGGCAGTGCTCTTGAACGCGTCCACGGCGTCCGGGGCGCGGTCACCCCGAGTCCTGACCAGGGCGGTCAACCGAGATTGAACGCAACATGGATGTGCTCAGCCGTAATATGGCTGCCATACAGTCCTATCTGGCCATCTCGCGGCGGCCGGCCCGCCGCCGATTTTCCCGTACGGATGCCTGGTTACGAACAACGGTGTTTCGCCCGGGCGTGCAACCATCTGCCCTAGTTCAGCTGACCGCCCCGATTTCCATACACCAGCCGCGGATGCTGCCCTCCTTCACCAATCCCGTCTTATGCTATGACATCAACGATGGACCGTGTACACCACGGCGAGCACCCCGGAAACCACGGCGACGGTCACCGCAGCATGCACCCACCACGGTGCTATTGTCCTTCCGGTGGGCCGAGCCTCCAAAGACCCATTCACCGATGGGATCTTCTATAGCGTACCGATGTCCAGCCAGATTCGAATGTCACCGTGGTGCGGCTGTGTGCTGCTGCACGCGGTCTCCTTGCGCGTCGGCGCGTGCGAGAGATGTGTGATCTGCAGGGCAACAGCTCCTCCAAGTTGCACTTCGCTGCGCAAAGGTCCCCCATCTCGTCCCACTACATTGGGGATATTGGTCTCGGCAGCTTGCGCCCACGAGCGGCGAGCATGCTGTTTTCGGGCGGGCAGCGACCTCCAACTCTACGGCGGCCGGGTAGCGGAGCCACCCCTTCCTTGTCACCGGCGGGGACGCACTGCCTAGTGCCACCACATTTCACCACCGGCCGCCGCGAGGACGCCTCTCCGCTGGTCGCTCTCGCGACTAATTCCAGGTGGCTATACCCGTGCGCGCCCTCTCGTTCGATGGGCTCCATGGGATCCCGTGGCTACACATGTGCAGGTCCATCACACTGAGGGTGTCCGCCATATCTTCACGAGTCAAAAATAAAGAGTCGTAGTCTATTTCAGGTCAATAAAATAAGCCGAGATGTAAAATGCTTGTTTTTAGGTGTTAGGTTGGTGTATAGCGGAGTCATTATCGTTAAGTTGCAGCTCGAGTACGTGGAAACCGCATGTCCCGCTGGGGTGTAGTATTAGAGGAGTCATGGGCCTATTGGACAGCCTTAGCCTATAATTAGGGTTAATTAGTCATTTACTTAGGAGCTGGCAAGACCTCTCGTATAATGAGAGGAGAGTATCAATCTAAAATCAAGCAAGAGATTAAGCAAATCTCTTCCCTCTTGCCGGCCGTGGGCAGCCCCACGGCGTGCCTAGCGCCCAAAACCCTAGCCGCCGCTGCATGAACAGCACCTGTGGTACTGTAGCACTGTGGGTACTGTAGCTCGCCCAACGCTGCCGCTTCCTCAACTCTCTGAGTGCCCAACAGCCGCACATAACAGCAACTGACAAAGATGGACTTTAAGTTTCTTTGCGCAAAGGAGTGAGCTAGTACATGTTCTTGATCGATACAACTATGCAGAATAACCAATGTTGTAATAATAGTATCAGACAAGTACATAACCGCTGACTTGGATATATTAATGTCACTAAGATCAAGCAGTCACTCACACTGCTGGAGGAAAATAACTTCCATGCAAGATAACCGAGACATGTGTTCGAGTCCTCTCTTTGGCGTCCCTTGAGATGATCGGTGGCCATGGTCCTAATCCAATGGATAATAAAAGCAGCCTCAAACGATGTCGTGCATAGAAGAATTTCTTTTCGAGTAGAACTACCAGATGCCTAGAAGTGTGTATTTCTGATGACTCTCATGCCTAAGTGCCATTTTTTTGTGAATTGCCTGTGCCTAACTGCTAATGAATTCAAAATTTATATGCGGGCTTCTCACATGATCTCTGATTGTATAGTGATGAACAAGAACATCCCTGAGAAAGAACCATATATATAGTTAGGAATGGCATATTAAATACAATCAGAGAGGTCATGTGAGGTTCTTTCTCAGAATCATATTTAATTTTTTGCGGGGCTTTTCAGGAATGAGGTCAGGCTCTTGCATCACCATTTTTAATTGCCAAGTGATCAGTAGCCCTGCCTTCCAGTGATCAATAGCCTTCCCATCCTCGGGAATGGCATATTAAGCTCTGTTGCTAGCAGACCTGCACAATTGAGTTATGTTCTCATCATCCAGATTATTTTATTTATTTTTTAAGGTAACATTTGTACTATTTACGAACATACTTCTGATGTGATATTTCCTTGTTCCATGGATCGACCATGCCAATTTTACTTCTTATTTCACCTATAAACAAAGTAAATATTAACAGTTGCTGTAGGGGTAAAACCCCTCCTGTTTCCTCAAAAGAAAAAAAGAATCCGACGTTCAGTGCATCTGATAGTGATAGACTTTGAACTTTGAACAAAAGCATGAAAGAAACAGTTTCTATGCATTCTTATTAAAATTTAGAGTTTTAGACTGATCATCATCATTGTGGATTGACCAATACAGTCATATGCTCATATACAGATTTTGTTTTCAAGAACACTCATATATAGATTTACGGAGCTAATTGTCATAACCTGGCCAAAATTTGCAAAGTATACATGTTTGTCAGCCAAATCAGCCAAGCATGATTTGTCCAGACCGAGATGGATTTGGAGTTTTATCTACAATTCGACTTCTAAACGTCTCATGTGTATGTTCGGATGACGCGCTGTCGGAAGATTCAATATGTGTATTACCGTTAATCAATTCATACATAGACACGCTACGTATAAAAACCCAAACGCCGCTGAAAGAATTTCAATGCATTAGGATTCCAGTTTAAGCTTTCAGCAGGGTAACATATTTTTTGGTTGCAACAAGACCACTGCACACACGGCCCGATGGTTGCATGCACAGGATGTCAATGCTCAGGTACACGGTTTAGCTATAAGGAGGTAATATCTTAAATCAATTTGGACCATTGATTTTTTTTTTCTAAATTTAGTAATTTATTAAATAAATTAATAAATTCAGGGAAACAAAAATAAAACACCCCATGCCGTAAATGATGGGAGGTGAAATCCCGCTGCCGTTTCCCTAATCTCGTGCGAGATCCCACCTTCCTCGCACGGTGCAGCCGAGAGGGGAAATTGCGCATATGCAAATGGTCCGTAAAATATCTTCTCCGTGAAAGAGGGCTCCGTGAAAATCATCTCCTGAAAGAGGGAAGATATCTTCTCCGTGAAATCTTTCAAATGAAACTTGAGCCTTCCTTGCAAAAAAATAAATAAAAAATGAGCCATTTATTTACGGGTACAGAATTAGGTAGATGACATGATACGTTTATTTAAGTGATATGACACGCTAACACACCAAGTACAAATATATAAAATAAAAAAAATTCCATATTATTTATAGAATCGCATGCATCAACCAAATCTTAACAACCAAATCATAAAAAAGATTTTTGATATTCAAACCTTCCTTATTTACCCTATTTTTATAAAATAAAAATTCAATAAATACTATTGAGGTAATAGACGATCGTGACCGTTAGATAAGAATAAATGGACGGTCTACATCGTTTAGGAGTACTGCAGCAAAGGCCGTCTCTAAAATGCAGCATCCAAACTACTGCTATGTCATATATGTCTAGCTTGGGTTTGTTGTTTCAGGATATTCAAAAGGCACTGGTCCAAATTGTAATACCTGAGTAGCGTGGTTATATGTTTATGAGCCATACCTTCTCAGGTAAGTGAATGGTGGTTTTAATTTTTGAAAGGAATTAATGACGACATCAAACAAGGAAGTAGAACGGTGGACACCATTATCAGTGGCTGCTTCAATGAGATGCAAAGAAACCTCACCTATATGCCCAAATTCAATTTATGGAAAATTCAATTTTGTGTCGGTTATTTCTGTATAGGCCGACACAATCATGTTCTTGCACCTTGAAACTAAGTCAACATTTACAAATTGAAAACCGGGCTGCTAGAATTTGATTGCATCAGTATCTGAATTTATATCAGGCAGCACATTTCATATTGGTGAACTTCAACATCGCCAGAATTAAAGAAATGCCGCAGGTGTCATTATGCATGTTTTTGGAATTTTGATTGATCAACAGCAGTACATATATTGACCGACATTGTCACAATCATACAGATGTATACTGATG